>OY812999.1:39285147-39840147 GCA_963681545.1 Germaria angustata
TATATATTTTTACAGTTCCTAAAATAATTTGTGTTACATATAAAAGCATGACATTATTACAATTAAAGTGTATAAAATTTAATTTAGTTATTTTTTTCTTTAATTAATTTGAGCTAAACATTAGATTGCTTTGTTGAATTTATTATCTTCAAAAGGCGTTTCTATACTGATGTTTGCAATAATCTGAAATAATGCTGAAATCCCTTTATACCATTTAGTATATTTGTTGATGTGGTATGTATATAATGGTTTCAATTAGGAAACCATTTTTATAAACAACAATTATTACTCAATTTAATATTCTATTGTTTGTTGTTGGCTTAGCTAGGTATATGCCTGCATTTCATTGGGGCTAACCAAATCATCAGTACCCTTTTAGCCAAATCATGATTGAAAGCATTCAAAGCTCGTATACTTAAGCCACAGACTACAAACACTATATGAGAATTCAAACAGAACTCAATCATATTTTTCTATTTGTAATCAACAAAAACACAAAAGTATAAAAAACTTTAGAATGCTTTTGTACAATCACAACACAACAAACAATTATAATTGACTTGCGTCTTTTTGTTTTTTCTTTTTACGCCTTTATACAATTAATCGCCCGTTGGGTGATAATGAAAGTATTTATAAGGCAATGAAAAAACAAAATTTATAATAACAATATTTATCAAATTCGTTATTCGAGATATTCTCCAAAATAACCATTTTAATATTCTATTGTTTGTTGTTGGCTTAGCTACGTATATGCCTGCATTTCATTGGCGCTAACCAAATCATCAGTACCCTTTAGCTTTTTATACTTTTGTGTTTTTGTTGATTACAAATAGAAAAATATGATTGAGTTCTGTTTGAATTCTCATATAGTGTTTGTAGTCTGTGGCTTAAGTATACGAGCTTTGAATGCTTTCAATCATGATTTGGCTAAAGGGTACTGATGATTTGGTTAGCGCCAATGAAATGCAGGCATATAACTAGCTAAGCCAACAACAAACAATAGAATATTAAAATGGTTATTTTGGAGAATATCTCGAATAACGAATTTGATAAATATTATTACTCAATATTGAAATTTATTATTTGGGATATTCTCCTCAACTAAACGTTGAAACAATTAGAGCTTTTGCAAAATACATGGTATTTTATTTCATTTCATTGGTCGCTAAAGCAAATCGTCAGTAAAGTTTAAGCAGTTTGAAAACATTCAACCTCGGAAGTTCAAGCCATACAAATCAAATACAATATGAGAATTCAATATTGTAAATGAATTATAACAAAATACATAATCATATTAGGATTATAATGCTTTTATACAAACAACACAACAAACAATTATACTCGATAAGAGTCTATTTTATTTTTCTTTCAACAACCGTAGAAATAAAAAGAAGGCTTTACAGAAATTCCTGATGAAGAAAACCGATGGTGATCGAAATATTGAATAAAAACTAAAAAATGAAGAATTAATACTTAAATTAATATATGACCTAGAGCCTACAGGGTCGATGAAATTAATAAATATATACTATAAAACTACTATTGAGGCTCTACGCTCCTTATAAGATCGAGTGGTACATATATATACTAATATATATATATATATATATATATATATATATATATATATATATATATATATATATATATTAATATTATTATTATTATTATTATTATTATTATTATTGTCTTTATTGCGAAAATTAGAGCAACTTTTTTTAACTATTTTTATGTATAAAACCATTTAAAGTAGACAGTTCGATTTAATGCTGAAAATTAACTTGCATGTAATTTTATATTCTATTCCATTACACTAATTGATAAATAATTCAATGAACTTGTTTTGCATCTATAAATGACATTCATTTCAAATTTAAATTTAAATTTTACATCTACAAGCATATGTGCGCCAATTATATATACATCCAATATGAATGTGTCTGTCTGCCCGTTTGCATATATGTACATATATAAATAAATAGATATGTATGTGTTCGTCCTTGTGTAACATTGTCATTGCACAAAATAAATTATCATGCGAAATTACTTCACGGAAACATTGTAAAAAATAGTGATAATATTAAAATAAAATTTCTTAAAATATTTCTTCACTTTGTTTTTAAATGTGTAATATTTTAAAACAACATATGTATGTAATGTATGTACGCAATGTCAAACTGTCACACGCCTACAATACTCTATGCTCTGCTATGACACAACATAAATTGTGCTGGATTGAATTAAACAAAAATATTTACCAAGAGCAAATTGTTTATTTTAAATACACAATGGTATTAATGGTATCCTGGCGCTAAGGCTAAATTCTGATCAAGTTATCTCTTAATATATAAAAATAGGAACTGCGATGCCACATATGCATGACTTGTAAATAAAAATAAAGTTACCCATAGATTACTTAGTTATTAATTAGTAATTCATTGCTATTATTGTTGTCGTTTTGGTCCACACCAATCAATAAGCTGCTCAATATTTTTACACAAAATATGGCGCCAATTTGCTTATAACATGTGTAAAGTTACATTTATACGGTAAAATTTTATGAATTAGGCCACTCTATTCTTCTTATTTAGCCCTGAGTGACTATGTTCTGTTTCCAAACCTCAAGAAAATCATCTTCAAAGCACATACCTACTTTGATGACCTCGACAAACCTTATTTTTTGAAAGGGATAACAAATTGAAGAAACGTTGGATAAAGTCTATAGAGCTCAAAGGATACTATGTTAAATAATGATTTTTTGTTCAAAATCCTGTGTTCCATTCAACAAATCACGGAATAACTTGTGTTTAATTAATTGTAAAATTAATTTTTCGTGTAATATAAAAACCTAAGCAATTTAAACAGCTTGGCATTAAATAATTAAAAAAATGGTATGTTTTGATGTAATTTCAGTATTGTACAATATTGTCAACACATTACGAAATATTGTCTTTTGTGCAATATAAATCAAAAGACTTTTGATTTCGTTCAATATATTGTGCTACCTATCAATACCATATAATAAATACACAAGCAATTTAAATACATAGCAATTATTGTACAATATAATTGAAAATAAGGCAATAATGTATTTATTAATTTAAATTAATAAATAAATGAATAGAACTTTTTCGAATAAACTGCAAAGTGTTACTTCGCGCGTACGGTGCAATATGTGCGTGATTTTCTCAATATACACTTCCTTAAAAACATTTATAAAGTGTGCATTTATTATCTTGAATATTTCTCACGCAGTCTACATCATTGTGTACACTCACGTATTATAAATCATATTTTAACTGCGACTACTTGCAATTGATGCATGAATTCATGGGGTTCTCAATTACACATTTTGCTCTATGTTATTAATTGCTATAAACTGACTTGTAGTTCTAAGATTAAAAGTTTCTTTCCATTAATTAATATTATTATTTAAGTTTTGCATTTAAGTGTGATGGGCTTTCCGTTTTTTATAATATACTTGGTGATGTGAGACATGAAATGAAATAAATTCCCCTGAAGTCGTCGGAATAAATTGTTTTGTTTATTTGCATCTCAGCTAAAACAAAAATTCGACCATTGTCATACCGAATAGGATCTTAAATGGCAAACTATACTTTTTTGTGAATTAATCTAAATCGCTTTTATGTATCAGTGTTATGGAAATTTTAACAAAAAAATTTAACATTAAAAATTGATATTAATCACTAATTGTCATCAATTGTCTTTTGCTTCCTAAACACTTACGGCCTTATTCATAAAAAATATTGTATGTTTATTAAAGGTTTATTTGACAAATATCTCATAGAAATATGTCAAATAAGCCCTTAATAAACATACAATAATTTTTATGAATACCGCAGTTAATCATCATTTCGATTGAGTGTTTTTTGTCATTGATACATTTAACTTGTATATTTTATTTTTATATAATAACTTGATGAAGTTGAATGCATAAAAAACAAATTACGATTTTATGTCATTAATTAAGAGCTAATTTAGAAAATATGAACAGCTGCGTGTAAGCATTTTTTAATGCTTTTGATTTTAATTTTAATATAAATTTATAACATATAACCGATTTTAATTTTTTTTCTGCGCATATTATTTTTGTAAATAAGAATGGGCGCAATTTCTATAAATATCGACATTATGTATATAAAATTCTCTTATTAATTAAAGGTGTGATCTTATCTTAATCTTATTAAAAGGCTGTCAAAAGCGTTTTAAGGTAACAAAAATTACCTTTATTAGGATATTATTAAAATCTCTTAGTCATGATTTTTTTGAGTTCCTTTGTTTGTTGTCTGAAACTCTTCTGGTTAATTGATACACAAAAAAAAATTCAATAAAATATTTACTTGTATTACCATAAATAAGATCTTAAAATTCTCTATTGCAGCTTATTTTTGTTAATTTAAGGTGACAGCCACATAATTCATGTCAAAAATGCATAATCCATGTACATTTTTTAAATAAACTCAAACAAAAAAAGATAATAAATATTAATAAAATAAATAAGAAATCGCAAATGAGAGAGTCTAAATAAATTAATCTAAGTCGCACATATGCTAGTCGGGCATACTAATGGACTCATAACTATTGTATAATATTTTTCGCATATGTTTTATTTTTAAATAAAGTAAGTTCACTCAATATTTAAATCAAATAGAAAATATAAGACTGAAATTACAGCAACTGACAGCGAAGGGAGTTGCAATACATTTCAATTTTGTGAAAAATTTTGATTTTTTATTGAAAGATATAAGTACGAAGATGTAGAGAAACTACTATTTGCAAAAAATCAAAGTCGGTATTATATATTTAAATATAATTTTGCTATGATGAACTACTTCATGCTTACATATTCACATTAAATATTTAGCAACAGCTATCGTTTACTTGTTGTATAAAAATAATATTAAATATGGAGGAAAAAGAAAACATCCTAGTTATGTTAAGCTTATGTTAAGATTATGGGAAATGATCCAAGTTTGTACGACTTCCGGATCTTAGTTTTAATATTTTTCTGACTTTTTTTTGGAAGGTATTTCTTTACTGTGTATGATTGGTTGATTTGGCAAATGAACTGCTAGTAATCATTTTCTCAACGAATGTTTTTCTGAAATTTATCTTAATTTTACAGGGTGGCGCAAGAGTAATTTCATGGTTTTTAATTAATGTCACAATTTGAACTAACTTCCATATTTTGTTATAAATGACAGAACAAAGAGCGCTGTTTTCATAAACAGTTCATTCTTGAGGTGTGAATCGCTCCATGGCTTGCTGCTATACATCTATATTATGAATGTCAAATGCCAAAATGGCAGCCAATTAAAATTTTGTCATTAATTTTGTGCCACCTTGTATTTATGCAGTGGTAAATCTTCATATTTAATGCACGAAAGGAAGTGAGTGATATAGACTTATTAGTACACACATGATCTACTCAACCAGGTAATTGAAATGAGTATGTTGTGTACAAAAATAAAAACGATTTTTTTGTAAAATATGTTTGTGTAAAATATGGTTCTGACTTTGCGGCAAATGATGAAAAACTTAATTCCATCTTGTTAAACTTCAATATGTACAAATTTAGATGGATGGACAAACTGCTAAACGAGGATAACAAGTTCGCGTTGCCATGATTTGTGTACGAAATATCGAAACACTTCAAAGTACTAAAAAATGTTTTCAATTGAAAATTAATAGTCCTCTTAATTGATAGTCCTGGCATTTCTAGCAAGTTGTTTTTATATTTTTCATGTTCCTAAAATTCTATATGACAATGTTGTGTAAGGAAACTAAAAATAATATTTGCTTATATAGTGTTATAAGCAAGTCTTTTAATGTTTCCAATGATATTTTTACAAATACACATATAGATATAAAGATACTATTTATCTTTTTATTGAAACATGTCCAAAGTAATTATATGTAGATGTAATATGAAAGTCACCAATTGAGTTATTATTTTCATTTTTTTTTTTTCACTAATTTTATTTATTGTATCTTCATTAATCTGAACTAACAATAAGTATTCAAATCTTAAATATAGATATAATAATTAGGCCCAACCAGTGTCGGACATAAACTTAGTGATAGTAATTAAAAATACATAAATGTAGAGTTAAGCACAAAAAATATTTTCAAAAAGTTTCATCTGCAGTGTGGCGTATTAAAGCCGTAGTATCCCTCTTTTTTAAGCGGATGTGTCCAGTAAAGTTCAAGATATTACGAGCAAGGGGATTAGGATGGAACTCGAGTTTTGTTAAATATTTGCCTGCATATTTTGCAATTTCAGCTGTCACAAGTGGCATATTTAAATCACGATGTAAAATTGAATTTTTGATGTACCATGGAGCCGATGTTATTAACCTTAAAATTTTGTTTTGCATACGTTGGATTCTCTCTACATTGGAAGCTGAAGCAGTGCCCCATAGCTGAATTCCGTAACACCATATGGGTTTCAAAAGCGACTCGTATATTAAAAGTTTACAATCTAGACTGAGGGTAGAATTTCTACCAATCAGCCAATGTATCTGGGTTAATTTAAGTTTCATTTGTGTCAGTTTAGAATCAATGTGGTGTTTCCATGTAAGCCGTCGGTCAAGGTGTATACCAAGGTATTTCACCTGTGAATGTTGCGGAACAACTTGATTGTTGATTCGAATGGGGAACAAGTGTCTCTTCGTAGAGTAAATGTGACATGAACACACTTTTGTTCATTTACTTTTATTCTCCATAAGTTCAACCACAGCTCCAACAGGTTAATATGTTCCTGAAGATATCGGGATGCCTTCATGCATACTAAGGCAGGGTGTATCATCGGCAAATGTAGAGGTGAGGATATTACTGCTTAAAGGCATATCACAGGTATAAATCAAATACAAAACTGGCCCCAGTATACTCCCCTGAGGCACCCCAGATGAAATGGTTTCGGGCACACTCATGAAGTCTTCTTCCACAACAGTGAACTTCCGGGCAAGAATGTAACTTTCCAAAAGATTTACAATGTTTATTGGTAAATGTGTCTTCAATTTTAAAATTAGGCCTTCATGCCACACTTTATCAAATGCCTGAGAAACATCAATAAAGAGGGAAGAACAATACTTTTTTTCTTCAAATGTTCTTCTTATGAAATGGACCAATCTATGACATTGTTCAATGGTGCTGTGCTGACTTCTAAAACCAAATTGATGGTCCGGTATGCATCCATTATCAGCTAGAATTGGGGACAATTTTGTCATGAGAAGTTTTTCAAAGAGCTTTGAAATTGTTGACAGCAAACTTATTGGCCTATAAGACTCAGCCTTAGTAAGATCTTTACCCGCCTTTGGAATCATTTTGACCATGGAAAGTTTCCAGCTGTGTGGGTAATACTCCAGTCGTAAAATGCCATTAAAAATGAATAACAGGATTCTAATAGCAATACGAGGCAACTGCATCAGCATCTTGTTACTAATTCCATCAATACCCGGGGCCTTCTTTGGATTGGTTTCAGCAATTAGTTTTTGTACATCAAGCATCTTAAACTTTATGGGTCGAGGGGGTAGAGCAACTACACTCGGCAAGTTAACAGCACCAGTACATGTGTTTGGGGTAAATACGTTTTTTAAATGACCAGCAAATATGTTACCTTTTTCAGTATTGGTTCTTGCCCAACCTTCGGTAGAAGTGCGCAGGGGTGGTTTAGACTCAACGGGTGTTTTAAGTTTTTTAGCAGCGCGCCACAAGGAGTAATTAGATGCTGCTGTGACATCAAGACCTTCCAGATAGTTCCTAAGAGAAGCAGATTTTTCAGATGCAAGCAACTCTTGGAGTCGTTTAGTGCATTCTCTAAGTCTGATTTTATGTTGGGGCGATCTGTGATGTTGCCATTCCCTTCTAGCTCTTCTTTTTTCACATACGAGACGTTCAATGTCCGCAGAATAAATTCTATTAAACCCAGTCTGCGGATGGGAGGTAGTGGCATGTTTAGCAGCCTGTTTAATATTCTCGGTAAGATTGGCAATGTTAAGTTCAATATCATCGGGAGTTCTTAGGTTGATGTTCTCCGTACAATGACTACTGAGATATTTTTTGAACCCCAGCCAATTAACATTATTTATCATCTTCGCATATGGGTGAGGTAAGTCACTTCTTAGTGGGCTACAAATTGTAACGATCGTGGGAGAGTGATCAGAGGAGAGATCATGGGAAGCTTCAACATGAATTAAATCCCTAGAGATATTTTTCATGACACCAAAATCTATAACATCCGGAATTTTTTGTATGTCAGTAGGCCAGTAAGTAGGCTTCCCGCTCGAAATGACATCCAAACCCATTTTTGAAATTGTGTTGAACAATGCTCGACCTCTAGGAGTAATAAGACGCGATCCCCAGAACGTATGTTTTGCATTGTAGTCCCCAGCTGCTACGAAACAAGGTCCAAGAGTTTTGTAAAAATCCTCGTATTGATCCTCAGTGAATGAAAATCTGGGAGGGGAGTAAACTGATGATATCACAAGATTTGAACAAAAATTTTCGATGCAAATATTTGTTGCTTGTAGATGGTCTTCACAAGTGTTCTCAAGAATATAGTGTTTGAGTCTTGACTTTATTAGAACTGCTAATCCTCCGCATGCTCTTCCTCTCGGGTCCTTTGTATCATATAACGTGTAGCCACTCATTTTAAAAAAGCTTCTCGGAGTCAAATGAGTCTCAGATACCAACATTATATCAATATTTTTTCCGTGAGGAAGTGCTCAAGTTCATATTTGTGTTGGCGAATGCCGTTTGCGTTCCAGAAACATACTTTTAACGTGTTCATGGCTTATTAACTAATGCTAGAAGCAGTGTGTTCTGCATTCTCAGCATTTCTTGCATCATGCTAGTCATATTTGTCGTAAAGTTGTTTATAGTTTGCACCAAATTGTCTATAGTAGCTTCAAGGCGACTGAAATTAAAGCTTGGGTTTGCACTTGTTGTATTAGATGGTGGTGACACTTTTTGAACGGGAATAGAGTTGATCTTCACAGCGTCAGCATACGATACATGTGAAGTGATTGGTTGGGCCATTAGGGGATGAGTAGCGGAGTACGTATTTCCTGTTTGCGCTGGGGCTACTTTAGGCTTTTGACTCATAGCCTGTTTAACGAAAGAGTATACAGGACATCCCCTGTAGTTAGCAGTGTGATTACCTCCACAATTACTGCACTTCTTTTCCTTCTGGTCCTTCGACTTATTGCAAATAGCAGTGTTGTGTAATTCACCGCACACAACACAAACAGTAGGTAATTTACAATAAGTTTTGGTATGGCCATATTCTTGACAATTATGGCACTGTACGGGTCCAAGACGCTTGTGTGGTTCTTCAACTGTGATTTTTCGGTATAAGAGATATTTTAGGTTATAAATTGGATGGCTCTCATTTTTCTTCAATTTTATATCATTTGGCTCCAATTCAACACGAAATAAAGGTTGGGGGATCTTCTCCCTGTTTATTATGTTAGAGATATTCTTTACCTTAAATCCCTGGAGGGTGAGAGCATCTTTTATTTCCTCAGGAACAACATAAGAATCTATGCCTTTCAATACGATCTGTAGGCCTTTAGCACTCTTCAGCTGGAATGTGTAGAGACTTGTTTTATTCTTTTCGAATTCGTTAACCATTTTGCGGAAATCTTTTTCTTCGTATATTTGAATCTTTGTTTCATCAATATTACCACGTTTGATTGGGACAATGTGAAATGCCTTTTCACCAATGACCGAAATTAATTTTTTAATAAGGGTGTTAGAATTTTTTTCCCTCAAATAGATTGGTGGTGGTTTTGAGGTTTTATTCGAGGGTAAGTCGGGTTTGTCGGTGATATCTTGCAAAATTTTAAAACGGATATTATATATCCTTCACCATAATGGCGGAGTCAATGCGCTTTTCTTAATCTTAGTACTTGAATATCATTAAATTTCATTTTGCAGGTGAAAAATGAATGCAATTGAATCTAAAAAATTTGAATTTCTATAACTTCCAACTTTCTAGAAATCAGAACCTGCAATTTCAGTGCACTTAATACTTTGAAATTAGAGCTGCTGGTTTTAATTTCTGGGAGTCTTAGCAAAAGAAATTTTTAGCGATAGAATTTTCAGTAAATTTTATGATTTATTTTAAAACTTGAAAAAAAATATTTTAAGAAATTTATGAGACAAAGCAAATTATATAAAATATATAAAACAAAAACATTATATATATATATATATATATATATATATATATATATATATATATATATATATATATATATATATATATATATATATATATTTTTTTTTTTTTTGTTTAATAATATTTATGAAAACTATTGGATCAGTAATTGATGGGAATGCAAACAACCATTCCGAATAATCATGAGAATTTGATATTTTTTTGACGGACGAGGTAGGGTTTAAAATGACTTTGCACTTGCCGTGACCATCGCGACGGCGCGCCGTCAGCTGCGTTGAGTGGTTTTCCACTAAAACAATCAATCCCTACTCTTTTTATGGGGGATCGCTCTCTGCATTACTTCGAGAAGGCCCAGAAACCCAAACCAGAAAAAGACTTTTCTTTATTTTCTCACGTCTGGGCCCATCATACCTGTAGACAGTGTCATATTATTTTCTCGTCTTCCTGTGTCTCTATTGGTGGGGGTTCATTTTGACGTGATGTATCGATGTCTTTTTCCTTGTTTCGTGGAACATACTCGATGTAGTTTCCCACAGTGCTTAATTTGTCTTTGCTTTCAAGCATCCGCCTGTCAGCTATGATGGCAGGAGTTAACTCGCCAATCTGCTCCCTTACTGCATTTCTCTCAGTATTACATCTGATGCAGCTGAAAAAAGTATGTTCAGCGTCGGCATCCGTCGCATCGTTGTAGATACAGCTGGGGTCAACGGTTTTACCCATGCAGTGCAGATACCACTGGAAATATCTATGACCTGAAATGAAATTGGTCAAAAAAAAGTTAACCTCTCCCAATTTTCTTTGCATCCACTTTTCTAAATTGGGAATGAGTTTCGCCATCCATCTGCAGCCTTTTCAACGCTCCATCTGTTTTGCCGAGATGATTCGGGATCTCCACTCTACAGCTCTGATACTAGTTCTCTCACCCTTGGAGTCTCATGCTTCTTTTCGTCCACGCGCCAATAGGTCAATTGGTATCACTCCACTTACCACGAAGACCGCTAGAATTTATATGTATGTATATAGTTTTAAAAGGAAGGCATAAAACCTACAATTTTATAAGATTTTTTTTCAAATTGTTGCGGCAACAATGACTAATAAGAACTAAAAATATTCTTACAAAAAAAAATCAAATGTATTAGTTATAGTTAGTTGAACGAGAAACAAAAAATGAAATAAAGGCAAAAAAAGAGATGAATACTAAGCCCACACATATTTTTTTAGAAGAGAGGAAAGTTGTTGAAAGTGATGTAGATTTAAAGAAAAAAACTAAAAAAAACATTTAAAGTAAATCAGGTTGTATATGCGTACGATATTTGAAATGTTAGTGAACTTGAATAAATCAAAATTGGGTTGATTATTTACTTTTGAATAATTTACACAAATTTCTAACCAAATATAACAAAATGTGCATGTGGATAATGAACTGCAAATTGAGCGAAAAAAAATAATTTTTTATTATATACGGCCTGATAAATGTTTCCATATTTATAAATGAGATTTCATTAATTGGAAACTCCAACAATAAAACACGTCTGCGAGGGAGAGGCAAACGACCATCCATAAATACCTGACAAGGAATCTTAAACATTTCAATACTGATGATAAATGATCCATCATGTCGTCTACCCTTTTGTAAGAGAAAGAAGAAAGGATAAATTTAAAATTAAAAGATTCAGTATTAAAAAGAAATCACCCACATGATGTTTCTGAGAAAAGCGGAAAGTAAAAATTTAAAAAAATTTTTTTTGTGCTTTAATTTTAAATGGCGAGGACAGTAGATGATTCCTTCAGGATCTGCTAAACAATCCATGTCCTCATAAAGGAAATAAGAATTCCTGATCCCCACTCATGGATAGTCATCAACACGCGCAAGACCGAGACTCTAAACTCTCTAAGACTGAACAACAAACCCCAGCCTAATTGTACTTAAAAAATAATGACGATGACGTGAGAGCTTTTTCCAGTCCGGAATTGCTTTGTGACTGTTTTATAATTAAAAAATTTTAAAAAGTTTATATATTTGAAATGAAATATATTTATTATAATGACCCTAAATTTCACTACCATTTAAAAGAAAAATAATTTCAAGAAAATTTTCTTTTATTTTCAAAGTTCTGGAAAATTGCTCCTTTTTTGTTTTTTGCTCAGCTGATATGGTTGTAAGAATATCTTTCCAGCAAGGATAAATAATTAAATAATTTTTTTAATTTTAATTAGAAATTTCTTAAATTGAAATTTATTTGCGAGTGCCGCTACTGAATTTATTATTTCAGATTCGCAAATAATTTTTATTTTCCTTAATAAGGCGCTAATTATTGCACTAGTACAAAGGAACAGTACTGTTTTTGATGGTCACCATATCATCATCTTCAGCGTTGATGTATCTGGTTTTTAGGTGGCAAGAGATCAACTATTTAGGAACATCATTTATTTTACACACTAGCCTTTTTGTTTCTTGACTCGTTCTAATATCTGAAATGTTTTCCTTTCGGGACAAGTTGTTAAATGTAAAGTTATAAGAAATGAATAAAGCTAGTTATGAATTTTTTTTGACGGGCGAGGTAGGGTTGAAAATGCCTTCGCACTTACAGCGACCGTCGTCAACTGCGTTGTGTGGTGTTGTCCACTAAAAAACTCCCTCCTCCGTTTCTGGTGGGATTCCTTCCCGGGACTGTTTTCTACATTACTTCGGGAAGGCCCAGAAACTTCATCCTCCTAAGAAGGACTTTGCTCGTAACACCCACGTCTGGGTCCGTCATTTTCATGCTGCTGGCTCATTCTGGCTAAGTCTCCGTTGGTGGGGACTCATTTTGCCGGGCATCGAGGTCTCTTTTCTTTCTTCTTAAGACATACTCGATGTAGATACTCACAGCTAGTTATGATAACACAAAAGAATTTCCATGTATCAACGTTCAACGTTTTTTGACATATAATTCAATTATAACACTGGGTCAACAGATTTTCATGCACGACTTCGTGAAGCAGTTTTTTAATATTTCAAGTTTAGTATGCAAATATGAGTTCTTTTTGCATTTATTTATTATTTCCTTTTCATCTCAAATATATACAGGCGTATCAATACGAAATAACTTTAATTCAAATAGATGAGTCAACAAAAAAAGCTTTTTAAGATAATTTTGTTCCGAATTAAATTTTTTTCGAAACTCAAGTTATTTTTCCACAAGGCACCTTACAGCTTTCTGACAGGTTGATGTTGTATGGATTAAACCATAGATATTTCAATCTTTTTAAGGGCTTAGAAGAAATTAAAGATTTAGAAGATATCGACCATTTCTTTAAAATTTAATATGGGAAAAATTGCCGGTAGTTTAATATAATTAATAATAAGTTCCTGTATTAAGTGTGAACGTCTTTATTATAGTTCATAGTTTAACATCACCTTCTAATTATGAACGTCCTTATTACAGTTCGTAGCCTAAAATTACCTGCCATATTCCCTGGTATGTGTAACATAATAAATTAATTTATTCACTTTTATTTATAAAGGTCTTACTGTTTTAATTTACTCATATTTAAAAAAGACTTTATTAAAATTTTATTTTGCGTAAAAGGGACACATTTATAATTTCAATATAAAAAGCTTTCCTGCTTTGTCCAATTTTCTGTGGTATTTTAATTTAAACGTGTCTACAATAGTATGCAAACAGTTTTGAACATGTTGTTGTTATATATAAATTAATAAGATTAGGATACAAATGATACTTAAGAAGATGGCCGGAAAATAAAATCCGAAAGTTCAACAAAAGCGAAAGGTACGATATACAAAGAAAGTCCTTTATTAGCCATTGAATAATTAGGTACTTATTTCAATAAGTATTTTATTATTTATGTATATTTTTGGATTTTTCTTAAGGACGACAACGAGAAAATTTTTATCTCTTTTGTTAATGAGTGGGATGCCAATTCTTTTGAAATTCCAATAGTTTATGTTATTATAGTCAAAAATTAAACTATGCTGATTGGATATGAAAATCTTTTGTATTGTTTAACATTATTTTATTACGCATACAATTTTTTTTAATGATCTATTTATTTCCCTTGAAATGTCCATAATATTTTTTTCTACAATTAAACCATTTGTTTTTATTTCCATGCTGCCTGCGTAATTACAGGGTTATTAGCTGACCCAAGTAATTATGGAAGATGATGAAAGAAAAATTAAAAAGAGAAAAAAGTGAACTCAACCAAAATCAAATTGCTTTAAAAATATATAAAGGAAAAAAAAAACACATTGTGGCTGGTCAAAGAAGCTATAGTTCGCCTAATTTTTATTAATACTTTCAGAAATTAGCCAAGCAATTTGTTTGTAAATTAAGAACTGAGTGTGAAAAGAAGAAAAAAAGAAATTTAATGGAATGTATTTTTTACTGACAGTAATGGGTTAAGGTCATTTCGATAAAAATATTTTATTTTTGTTGCGAAGATAAAGGAAAGAATATGTGTGTTTTATTTATGTTAAAAATTATCTTAATATACACGGCTCAATTGTAATCGAATCGTACCTGAATATATTTTGTTGTTTTGTTTTTAAAGTTTCTTAAATTTTGTCCTATACAGTAGTTCATTTACGATAAGATTGTTAAATTAAGTTATTCCTTACGTTTTGATAAGGAATATCAGAAATTCTGACTTGAATGTCACGAAGCGAAAACGCATGAGTGCGCAAACAGAATCCCTCTCTTTTTGCTTCCTTCCAGAAGGTGGCGCAAAGTAATGCCATTATTTGTACTGGCTGCCATTTTGCTATAAATGAAAAAAGAGCTCTGTTGTTATGGAAATTTTATTTGAAAGCGTAAAATTGATGGCACATATTGGAAAAAATTATATCGCTTAAATAGCGACCTTCTGAGTTGATTTATAATTGCGCTCGTTTTACGCATTTTAAGGTGTTTCTCGCAAAACATTTTGCTGGCAATTGGTGATCTCTTTTTCAATGTTTTCTTCCACGACTTGTAAGGTTCGTGAGTTGTTGTGTTAAGCGCTAGATTTTAAGAAGTAAGGAAAAAGTCTGGCGCTGGTAGATCTGGTGATCTCGACTGTTAATTCAAATATCTTGAACAGGACACCACTCTGCCTGGAAATTGTTGATAACATATCTTAATCGTTACCGTAGCTATGTGAGCGTTTGTTCCGTCGTGTAGAAACCAAAATGATCGAAACACAATGCAGAAACTTGCAGCTACATCTGCAATTGACTCAACTCAGTCAAATGCTTAATTGTGTGATCGCATGGACGAAGAAAATGATGACGAAATTACCGCTGCACTTGTGAAATAAGCAGTAACAATAATTCTACGTTCTTGAGTTGTATATAGCTCTATGGCTTATTGACAACTTATTCTCCATATATCTACATCATAAATGTCAAACCACTGTAATATTTGGCGCCATTTGCAAACATGGTAGCTAATTCAAATATAGCATTACTATCGAGCCACTTTGTATTCATATACTTCGTTACGTTCTTTATTGAGCTTTATTTTTTCCTCGTTAATTTTGTCGTTTTACTTTTAAGTAGTTGGAAGAGAAATACAAATTTAAAATTTTATTTTATGTGCTAGTGCATATATTTTAATATTAGCATTCAAGACATTTATTACTTTTTTGATTGTTTTTAGAAGTATATTTTTGAAATCTATTTAAAACTCAAAATAAATGTATCAAAATCTATGAAACCTTGATTTCGAACATAAATTTTCTTAATATGTATTTTTTCTCTTCAGATTTTTTGCGTGACATGGAAAAGACATTTTTACACGTAGTTACCATTATGTACTAAAACTAGACATAAGAGAACACTTTGGCTTAATATATTTTTTACTTCGTTAAACATAAAATTTTTAAATTAAACACTTTCTTAGGCTAAAGCTCTTCAGTTCAATACGATGATTAATAAATTTGAAAGATAATTAAAAAATGCGTCATGTTGACGACAATGCGCGGAGACCAAATGCTTTGAAAAATCCTAATCTGAACTTACAATGTTTTGGAAATAAAAACAGAAGAAAATTTAAAAGAAAAAATAATGTTTTAAAAACAGTTATTATCAATTTTTTATCCATTAAAAGTGGAATCAGAATATCAGATCTAAATGAAGTTTACAGTAGCCCTACAACTAAGCGTAAAGGTAGTTAATAAAAGAGCTTCATCTGTGGAATTAGGTATTTATCACCTACGTGGTTAAGGCTGGATACGTTTTTTTTTATTCATATTGTTTATCAAAAAATATTGCTGGAGACACATGCATGAGGAAGCAATGAAATACTGTTCACAATACAAATGGAAAATTTTTTATAATTCTGAGAAATGTGTTTCTAGTGACATATTCTTCAATAACAAATCTCCAAATATTTGTTTTCTTTTTTTAAGGTGATGTTTTTGCTTCAAAATAAAGTTGAAACCGTGTTTGCTATTTTTGGTAGATTAATTTACAGATTCGTTAGGTATCTGAATTCACGATCCTTAGGGGTAGAAGGGTTGTTATATACTATTGATCAGTTGAAAAGACTATATCATTTTTATTTACTTAGAAGGTCAAAATTGATTTTACGAACGCAAGGATGCGTGTAGCATTTTCTATAAGTAAAACTAATTTAAACTACTATTCGAGAACACTGAAGATGGCACAAAGCCGAAACCGGTCTGTTCATAAACCAAATTTGACGTGGGATGACGGAAAATCGTTCCAAATTCAAACAAACCCCGTCGGAAGAATATCACAAAAATTAATTTAAACTACCTTTACCGAAAAAAAAACTTTTCACTGTTTTAATACAGAAAATAATACTTTAGATAAAAAAATTTATCAGTCTAAAATATGTTATAATTTTAGGGCATAATCTATAAATTAATGTTGTTATAGACTTAAAGTTCTCTAAAATTAGAATTTAAGTCCTGCTGTTTTTTTTGGAAAAATATTTCGCCATATAAAAAGGATACCATTTAGAGTCATACTCAGACGAATTATACTTAAAAATTTCATTTGATTTTCAAAATCAAATATTCTCAAAATTTTATTTATTAACTCAACATGTATAAAAACCTAAATGCACAGGTAAAGTCTTTCATAATTGAGACGTAGTTACGATTTCTTCTTTGGCTTTGACATTCAAATGAATATTTGAAATCACTAGGGTATCAAAAGTTTATTAGTAAATTAAGTTATTACTCGTATAATAAAATTTACAATGTAATTGTAGCAGCTCATGCTTTTATTATAATTTTCTTTATAGTAATACCAATTATAATTGGTGGATTTGGAAACTGATTAGTTCCATTAATATTAGGAGCTCCACAAATCTGAATTTTTCTGTTAAATATATTCAAATTGGCTTTTTAACATTTTAATGGACAAAATCTGCAAAACGCAGATAAACTTGCACTTCTGGCAGCAGTGCCCACGAACCGCTCTATAGCTTGTGATAAGAAAAAACGATTAGAGTTTCATTAGAGAATCCAAATATATAAAAAATTATACATTATTTTGCTGTAAAATGGCATTCCCTTAAAAACATAAACGTGGAAATAAGTTAAAGCTGCTGTCAAACAATTTCAACCGTTTATAGTACTGCAACCAGAGTGAAGATCTATGTAGTTCTTGCTTGGTACAATACATATCACTATAATATCCTATAAATATATGGTATTTCTCCTCTCAAAATTCCTTAAATAAACTAAATAAAAAATATTAATATTGAAATTTATCATCGGGATGTTCTCCCCAACTACTTCTTAAAAACAATTACAGTTTTCAAAATGCATTGTTTGTTGTGGCTTTAGTTAATGCATTTTTTAAATAAAATTTTTTTTTGAACTGTTTAACTAGCCACAAATGGTGCTCTAATAAAAAATATGTGCTCCTTACCATCATCTTATTCAACATTGTCTACTATGCACTTCACATTTTACCAGGTAATTATCGCTCTTGGATCATGCAACAACTTCGTGTTTCTTCGTACTATTTCTGTTTTCTTTGATGCTTAAGTAAACTTTTGTGAACGAAACATTTAAAAAATTTTGTACATATTGCAACGAGTTCTTCGTTTGATCGTTCAAAATTTTTTCTGAAATGAATTTTAATGCTTTTATTAGCATCACACTTAACTAAATAATAAAAACTTTTAAGATCAATTTCAAAATTAGACTTTTCAGGTATGTATGTATATGTGGCTTACATGACAATACAATAGTTTAAAAGGTGCGGAAGGAAGGGTGGTAGGGGGAGAGGAAGGGAGACCATTCGTAAAGTGTTATTTTATCTGGAAAGCAAAATAGAAAGTCTTAAAATTTGCTTCGAGTAATTTTAGAGACAATATGCAAAATCAGGAAAAAAGACTTAGGGAATAGGTTTGGGGAAAGTGGTATTCCCCATAAAATGTAATTAGTAATAATATATCTGGAAAGCTATAATAGCAAGTCCCCGAATTTCATATCAACTAATTTAAATAAAGAATTCAAATTAAGCTAAGACCCTACAGGGAGTTGCGGGAGAAGGGATACCTCCCATATAAATTGGTTAATGATTATCTGGTATCTAGAAAGTTATATTAACAAGACTCTTCAAACTTGGTACCAGCTAATTAAAAGACGAGATGCGAAGTCAAGCGAAAAACGGAGGGGATTGGCATTCTCTATACAATAGATAATTAATTGGTACCAGGGAAGCTATAATTGTAACAACTGTCAAATTTCATATGAGAACTCAGTCCAAAAACTGAGAGATTAGGAACGGGAAAAGAAGTACTTCCCATAGAAAGTAATGGATAATTATCTGGTGTGTGGAAAGCTACTAGTCTAATTGCATTCATGTTTGGTGTAGGCTATAATTGTAACAACTGTCAAATTTCATATGAGAACTCAGTCCAAAAACTGAGAGATTAGGAACGGGAAAAGAAGGACTTCCCATAGAAAGTAATGGATAATTATCTGGTGTGTGGAAAGCTACTAGTCTAATAGTATTCATGTTTGGTGTAAGCTATAATTGTAACAACCGTCAAATTTCGTATGAAAACTCTCGCCTCAGACTGAGAGATTAGGAACGGAACAAGAAGTAATTAATTATCTATTGTATAGAGTGCCAATTTTTTGCTTGACTTCGCAGCTCGCCTTTTAATTCATTCCATATTAATACTAGTTACTTTTTATGGGGAATACCACTTTCTCAGGTCCTATCCCTAAGTATTTTTCTTGATTTTCCATATTGTCTTTAAAATTACTCGAACCAAATTTTAAGACTCTATTTTGCTTTCCAGATAAAATAACACTTTAAGAGTAGATTATCTTCCCCCCCCGAGGTCCCCCGAGGTCCTTTTAAATTATCGTATTGTCATGTAAGCCACATATACTTACTTACATACATGAAAACTCTACTTTTGAAATTGAACTTAAAAGTTTTTATTATAATATTATTTAGTTACGTGTGATGCTAATAAAAATCATTTCACAAAAATGTTTGAACGAAGCGCGATCAAACGAAGAACTCGTTGCAACATGTACAAGATTTTTTAAATGTTTCGTTCACAAAAATTTACTTAAGCATCAAAGAAAACAGAAATAGTACGAAGAAACACGAAGTGGTTGCATGATCGACGAGCGGCGATTACCTGCTAAAATGAGAAATGCATAGTAGGCAACGTTGAATAAGATGATGGTAAGGAGCACATATTTTTTATTTAAGCACTTAAGTATTACATTTGTAGCTCGTCGAAAAGTTCAAAAAGGTATTTATTTTTAAATTCATTGTTTGTTGTGGCTTTAGTTAAAAAACTTTGTTTTTAACAATTAGTTGGGGTGAATATGTCGAATAATAAATTTCAATATTAATATTTTTTTGGGGGCAAGGACATGATATACTCTCAAAGTATTCGAAAAACTTGTTGCACATTTCATACCCAACGAAATATTCATAATGTGTGGGGTGTTTTAGTCAAATAAATGGGAAGTGAATTTGAATTCAAGAGAACACTGAAGATGGCACAAAGCCGAAACCGGTCTGTTTACAAACCAAATTTGATGTGGGATGACGGAAAATCGTCCCAAATTCAAACAAACCCCGTCGGAAGGAAAATACAAAAATGGGAAGTGCATATGTGCAATATGGATAATTGAAGATGTTGTTGAAGATGCAGCAATCTTATTAGAAACTTTCAAGAATATATGTAAGCCGCCATATATTATTTGAATAATATATATATATATATATATATATATATATATATATATATATATATATATATATATATATATATATATAAATATACATTTTATTCTATAATGCAGATGATTAATTGGCAAGGGTACAATATGTAGGTACTTATGTTCTAGCCACTTTAATTATTTCATAATTTTTAGTGATTGATAAAAGTGTATACTTTACTTTTTTTTAAATTTATTTGAAACATCTTATTTGATTTAGTGGGGAAAATTGTTTTATTACTCTAGTATGAGAATATAAATCTAATATCAATTGCTCAAAATTATACTTTGAAATATTATTCAAGTTTCCTTTTAATTTTTTCCACTGTTACAGATCTTATATATATTGTTACGAATTTGGTGTGAACGGTCCTATTGTAATTGCTCTGGAATATACTGAATTGTTGTTATTCCTAATTATTGAATTATTGATTCTTATTATTACTGAGTTGTTTATTATCTTCTGAATTGTTGTTATTCTTAATTATTTAATTGTTGTTATTCTTATTTGCTTTTTGTTTACTCATTGTAAATGAACACATAACAGCTATACACACATGCATACATAGTTACTTGTTTACTAGCAAAGCGACAACAAATAAGATCATGATTATTGTTGTTGTTGTCTGTCGGCATTTGAACATTGGGTACGTGTATGTATGTATGTGCGTATGGCGTGTGTTTATGTTTAATTTAAGTGAAATGATCATTAGGGGTATATAAGCTGCGCACGTCAACGTTCAGTAGTCAGTCAGAGTTCAGTCAGAGTGAGAGTTCAGTCAGTAGACAGCCAGTGTTGAGTCACTAAGTAGTGAGTGATAGTGTAAAGTGTATTAAGTGGTTACTATTGCTTTTGAGCATAGTACAGTGGTATTAAATTAAATAAAGTAGTAGCTGTTAAGTACTGAAAATCAAAGAATTGTGCGTTTAATTTCATTGCAATCTAAGAACCCACGGAAAACGTTTTTAAAAAGGTAAAAACGTAACAGTATTTTCCTAAATATGCTTGATAAACGATAAGTAGAATATTGATGTAGTTATTTCGTATATAATAATTTTTTGTGTGCGTTGGGGTAGTGCTAATGCCAACTCGTTAGTTTTTAATGTCATGTACTTGTATAAAAATTTTGAATGGTAGTCACAAAAATAAAATCGCATATTTAGCACATCATACTCGTACAACTAACGTTTGATGTACATCGTTTTATATTTTTACGAATTTTTTTCCGGATAAATGCTGTAAATTTTTAGATTTTCTTTATAAGTGCTTCATTCAGTTTAAGGCCTGCTATTCGTTGTAATTGTGAATTCATAAATTTTGTTTCTTTCATAAATTTTCTGATTATATATTATAGCCTACATATGCTACTTTACCTGTCATCATTCGCATTTAATATTTCCTTTAGCTTGAATTCCAGTTAGTCAGCACTATAAAAATTGTCTGACTGTCTCCGGATTATATAATTATGGCTTTTTTGGCAATAACAATTATGGTTGTTGTGTAAAGTCTTAAAATACATAAATATAATGGGATATAGCAAATATCGTTAATGCCACATATTATTTTAAGAATCCTAAGAAGTTTGCAAGATTACGCAGCAATTTGAATCTATAGATATTTACACTGGTTTTTATGAGATTATTTTTAGTTACATAAAACGAAGCTGTGCAAATTGCTGTTACAATTTTATTTTTAATAAAAATAGTTGTTTTCGAATATAATTCTTAAGTTATTTTTGGGCAATGCTGCCACGACCAGAAAATTTTTGTAACCAAAATTTTTCTGAAATGTTAGTAAGTGAGAAAAAAATAACTAAAATATATATTTTCTTATATATGATTTTGAAATTCTAACTCTATAGCAAAAAGAGTTGACAGCAAGGTAACCTCATCACAGAAACAACACAAAACAACATGCAAATGTCAAACTTATTTTGTAAAGTAAAAATAAATAAATATACACGATAGACACGTTCTCAAACAACTCATGTGAAAATTTATTGTAGAAAAGAATTAGCCGAGTTTTTATGATATATATATATATATATATATATATATATATATATATATATATATATATATATATATATATATATATATATACATATATATATATATATATATATATATATATATATATATATATATATATATATATATATATATATATAATATATATACATATATATATATATATATATATATATATATATATATATATATATATATATATATATATATATATATATATATATATATTGTTTGTTTGGAATTAATAATAATTGCTTAATTTGTTGATTAAAGAAAATCATACGAAATTCAGCATTAATTTGGAAAAACTATAAAGAGTGACTTCATCAGCTGACCTCTTGATATTATCTTATGTTTATTTGTCTTCCTTTATAGGAAACATTGTTTAACATTGAAAACATATTTTGTAAATTAGTGAAATGTAAGCAAAAGGAGACTTTCCGGCTACGCCAATATTTTATTGAATAGATAATTAATTTGATAGATAATAGGAATTTCTAAAAAAAGTTTCCTTGCAAATTAAATTTTCATCAGTTACATACTGGTGCTCCTTCTTGACGAATGACTTTTTTTATTGATTTTGTATTTTTTTTCAAATTTTTGATATTTTTCTGCGATTTGCTCTTTTTTTAATTACACATGAATTGATCTTATATTTTATTAATGTTTCTCACTTACAGCTCCAATTTTGATGACTTCCTGCTGCCGACGGAGCAATTCGATTTAGAAATTCAAGCAAATTTTAAACACAAATTTTTAATTTTTCATTTATTCAAAAAATTTTTTTTGTATCATGATAAATTTTCTTCTAGTCTAAGTGATTCCTCTAGTTTTAAACTTTTTGAAAATTCTAGAAACTTTAGTCTATAACATATATTTATAAAATAGAAATAAAAACATTACGATTTCTTTCAATTGATAAAAAGTAATTAAAATAGCATAAAATTACACATTTTCATATTGGATAATAAAATAGTTAATTTTGGTTTCAAAATTATCAAAACAGCAAAGCTGTATGTGAGAGCCTTTTTTGTTTAAGTCGGCTATAACTAATTAGTAATTAGTACACATATGTTAGTTTGCATTTGAAAACTGTAAGAAAAAGGAGTTTGAAATTTTGGTGCAGAATAATCTGGAAAGTTTTATAGCATTAATAAGATTGTATATCAATCCCTAAAGTATGCAGTTCTGCATATGTGTATTTGTTTGGACATGTACTTAAGTATGTGTGCGTATGCTTAACTGGGAAGCCTGTTTAAAAATATTTGTATATGTATACACACGCATACATATATAAGCAAGGGAGTATGTGTATGTAAATATTTAAGAGCATAGCACACATTGGTTTGTTTAATATTTGAACGCTGTGTTTTACATTCCAACTATTGATCAAATGAGATAAATATAAAGCCTTCAGTGCGAGTTGTCATTAAATTAAAACCACAAATTCATTTACATTTTATTCAATGCAAACTTGCTTGCACATGCATTTGGCATTCACATGCAAATTTCACGCAACGGCATCCACCACAAAATTTATATTTCCCATCAACAATAATATTTGCGACGATATGCGATTTAAATCGTATTGCAATATTTGGAAATAGGACTCTTGTCCCTACTGCTACACATATTCGTCGGAACAAAAATAGTTGGTATAAATTATAATTGTAAGGATTTTTGGTAAGCGTTGTATGTATTCATGTTGACGAATGTTAAAATTTTTACATAGTTATTTATTTTACGTATAAAAGTGTATTTAAAATAAAATTTAATGGAAAAAGAAAGTCTATAGAAGACTTGCATAGACGTGTGTAATAAATCGAAATATTGCAAATAATGTAACTTTTAAATACGCAAAAAATATTCAAGATAATCGATAGTTTCCCAAGTCTTTCTTTACTGTTTGAGTTTATGAAAATGCTTCCTTTTCTTCTGATTTTTATATAGTTGTATCAAATTCTAAAAAATATTTTATATCTTAAAACTTTTATATACGTTTATAAAGATTTATAAAGATTTATCTACTCCAAAGAGGTAGACTCACAATACGAATATGATTGTTGTCGAAATATTTTTTTCTTCTAGGCAATACAATTTTGATTTATTTTGCTATTGCTTTGTCTATATGGATATTTTACTTGCTCCCTCAATATTATTATTTCTTCAGATTAACATCAAATGCACATATGCATATGGCGCCTAGTTCATAATAGTTTTAGTTATTAAAAGTTTTTAAAATTTTTTATTTAAATTTTTTTATTAATTAAAAAAAAATTCACTAAATAAAACAGACGAGATTTGAGGTGCAGCTGACTATAACCATTTACAATCTCATCATCTTCTCGTTGACACTTATGCGAAAACGTTTTTGAGAGATTTGAGCTTTCGAGGTATAAGATTTTTTTCTTTCATATGATTTGTAACTAGCAACCATGTGAGCAGATACTAGAAACCAAAGAGAATAGCCAGTGAATGAATCTCACTGAAAATGAAAGTGTTTATTTGTATGTGCAACATTCAATTAAAGAAATGATACGCGAGTGGTACGAACTGTAAAAACAGAAGGCAGCAAAAATCTTAATTTAATTAAGTGGCATAGTTATCTCATTATAAGATAAAATATACAGACGAGTTCATTTACAATATACACCGCTTATACCCAGTAACAAACATTTTAATTGTTTTTAAGGAAGGACGTTTTCATTGCTTCCAAATATCCGTTAGTGCAGTTTTATGACTTCCAGGGATCAAATTTCTAAAATAAAATAGGAATTGCTTCTATGAATCTGTGATAATCAATTTTTAAAGTAGTATTTTTTTGTTAAATGAAATACTTAGTGCCTTAAATTTACATACAAACGTTATTTTTTCTTCAAACAATAATTGTAAAATTATTTTCACATTAGAGAAAATAAATCGTTATAACTGTCGAACTTCCACGCATCACAGATGTGAAGCTCATTGCTAGTGGAAAATATGATTCTAATTCAATAAGCTTTAATTTTCTCAATATAATGAAGATTAATTGCAAATTGGTGAATAGGAACCGAAAAACAGAAATTATTTTGAAGTGAGCAGCCTCCGTTAAACACATTGGAAATGGTCGTGGTTTGAATTACTTTTGGATCCTAATCTCAACATTGTGATGATTTATTTGGAAGCTCTTTTTTTACTGAAAAGTAAATTTGAGAGAACAGTTTCTCCAATTCCAAGACTTTTGCACAAATCTATATATATAAAAACAAGTCCGTATATGTACGTCGCCGAACTACTCATAAACGCGTCGAGCGATTTCAACCAAACTTATATGGGCAGTGGCCCATATATGGTTTATATGAAGTTTGGTTAAAATCCGATAACGCATGTGTGTGCGGTGCGTATGTGAAGTGAGTGTGTTTTTGGGAACAAAACCAACTTTATTAAAAACAAGTGTGTTTCTTTTCTTATTTTGTTTTGCCGTGGGAAGCAGGCAACGGGCCCGCTAGTACTCCATAAAAATTATTTCAGTTTCAACAAACTTTGGTAATAAAAAATTTTGGCTAACAATGTACCCTTGTTTAAATTGTAAGAAATTTCCACTAATATTCTAAGCCGTTTCAATAATTGTTACCTATTGGTTGACTCAGTGATCAAGAAAAAAAATTTAAAATTTGTGAATAAATATATAACATTTTTCATATATGTATATCGAAAAAACATAAAAGAATTTGATCTATATCCATTTGACATACTTTTATTTTCTTTGGAAGGGCGAAATTTGTCTTCACTGAACTAAATTGGCCAGTCTCATAGAGTTCGTTATAACCGAACTATACTGTATATTGAAAAGCACAACATATTTACATACTAAAGTTTTGCAGTACACGGCAACATACACATAGAGCAATAAAATAAGAAAAAAAAGAATGATAAACCCTTTATTGATGAGTACGTTTGTACGAGTATACTAGTATATAAGAGTATATATAAACACCTAAACAATAAACAATATTAATGCAAAAAAGTCGTAAAAGTTTTAATTAAATTTAATAAATATTTAACAGCCTTCTGCATGCTGGTGACAACTTTAGATAAATTGAGTTTTAAAATACACATGTTTTACTTGTGGCAATTGACAGAAAGTGTCAAGAAGATTAAATTGTTAGAAGTTGAATAAAAAAGACAACCACTTGAAAGATTCTTAGAAAAAATTTTATTAAAAAATTAATACAATACAAATGCTATGGGGGCACTGGGGGACTAATTTTTTGGATTTTATATTATGAGGCAAAAGTTCAAAAGCCTATACAATTAACCCAACTTATTTAAATAAAAAAAATGAAACTTTCGTTAACTTTGTTTTATTGAGTACATTAAAAAGAAGTTTTCGACTGATCGCAGACACAGTGGAAACACTTGGTTTTATTCACAACCAACAACTTTTTCATTGATTCCAAAAATCCATTAGTGCAGCTTTTCAACTTCCCAGTAAGTTAAGTTAAGAAAATTTTTATTACAAATCTGAACTAGTTTAATAAATCTATGAAAATACATTTTGAATTTTGAAAATACTTTTTAATACTTCTTCCTTTAAGTCTATTTTTTCGTACATGAAAATATTATTATTTTTTATAATTAATAGATGATACAATTACTTTCACATGAGGAACAACAAATCGTATTGGCCTGATTGTATCCTTTCCAAATGTAAAGTGTATGTATTAAGAGTGGTAAATAGCTAATCCTAATTTAATATAAAATTATTATCTTTAAAAATAAAAATTCTTGCGGCAATATATTGAATACTGCTTCCGAATTGGTAAACAAGCATCAAAAAAGAGAAATGCCTGCAACAAAAATTCTATGTTAAAATGAACCGAGTTTGCACTACTTCCGGAACATGACTTTCTTGAAAACTCTCTTATTAATGGAAACTGTTTCGAACAACAGTATTTCAAACAATTTTCTAAAATCGTTTTATATTTGCGTTCAGACCAAAATAGTTCTGTTCTATAGAAAACTTTATTTTACTTCTGTATAATTTTTCATACATCATATTATCCAAGATATTTTACATATTATTATTTTTTGTTTTAAATGACGTGAAATCTCATGAAATAGATCTTAAATAAAATAGCACCCAAACAAATGAAATAAGTCCAAAAAAAGTTTAATAAAATAAATGCTAAAGGAAGTGAAATTATGCATACATCATTTTACTATCGGATCAATAGTATCGAAGAAAGTTACTTACTTACATATACCACTAGCATTGATAATACATTTCCCTTTGTATTGTATAATATTAATTTCATTATCTGGAAATTTTTATTTTATAACAGAGAATTGAACACCTAATTGGAGCCTCCTTAAAAAATCATTAATTAAAATTCAAATTAATCACGTACGTAGACTTTGAAAACCATACGTTACTTATTAAACAAGTTAACAAAACAATTTACATTTTAGTGCATACATACATATATACACGCACAACTGTAAATATGTATGTAGGCATATGAAATGTTGGCTTTTAAATTGTTTTTTATTTATCTAATTGCTGTGCTCAACAGCACAGCTGAATCCTTTTTGCGTTTGTTTTTTTTTCCTTTTTCCGCACCTTATGTGATTTTTTGTCATTCGTGATTTTTTTCATAATTTCATTTATCATAAATAAGTAATTAATTGAATCTACACGTATTTAGGTACTTGACATTAATCACTATTATAATGGGATATTGTCAATTCGTGACATGTGACAAATATTTTTGTAGACATTTCTATTATACGTGTACACTAACTGAAAAGGCTAACAATAATTCAAATACATATGTGTATGGTAAGTATGTAAGTATTTTTTCAATAACTTAATAGAAATAAATACTTACACGCTTACATATACGTGTATATACCTGTAACATGTAAGCAATGTTTATTATTTTTGTAAGCTTTTGTTTAATTTGAAATATTCGTATGCATGACATTACGTTATCAGTCTCGAAATTCGCAAGCCCTTTTTTCAATCACTTGATGGTAACTGATTGATCGATGTCTATATGATCAACGAAAATATCATACATTAATGTATGCAGAACAAAAAATTTCCAACTTTTTTATGGCAAATAGCCGTTTTGAAAATGATTGATTTTATTTATCAGTGTTCCGAAATTTTTATGTGAGAGCACTAAAAATTAAGATTTTTGATATTTCTCATGTATGATAGATTTAACATTTTTCTCAAACATGTTTACACTCTCATATTATAAAATGTTTTGTTTGCTGTGGCCTTAGCTGTTATTATACAGACATTTCAATTTGTAGCTGGACCAAATCGTCAGTTAACATCAAGCAGTTTGAAAACATTCAATCTCATATGTTTATATCAAACGAATAAAATACAATATGAGAATTCAGTATTGTATATAATCAATATAAATAATCATAATATGCAAAATACATAATCATAATATGCTTAAAAATTGTTTATACAAAGAACATAAGCAATTATACTCAATATGAGTCTATTTTATTTTTCTTGCAACGTGTTTATAATTAAACGTCCATTGGTCTTTAATGATTGTATTCAATCTGACAAAAATTAAACATAAAATCTTTATTGTAAATACTTAATTTTGAAATTTATGATTTCCGACTTATTCGTTGTGCATAAACATACGATGTTGAATGTTTTCAAACTGCATAAAGTTCACTGACGATTTGGTTTAGCGACCAATGAAATGTTGGCATATAAACAGATATATCCACAACAAAAAAAAAAAAAAAACATATATGGTTTTTCCATATTGAGAGACACATTTTTTTTCGTTCATATATGAAATTTTTTTTGCGTTATTTGTTGCTCAAAAAATTACAAAACAAAACATATATTTCACGTGATGTAATTCTAATTAATATGAAAAATATAAAATTTGGAACATCTTTGTGGCGTTAGCGAATTAATTTTAAATAAACCGAAATAAAAATAAATCGATTATGTTATATTATAAAACAAGCTGCTTGTTAGATTTTTACTCAGTAATTATGTTAAATATGGATGTCGCAGATTTCTTATCTATTATCTGGATCTCTTAATTTTTCTGACTCTATGGTATAAAATTCATAAATGTTTAATTGCAGCTCATTGGCATATCTCAGATGCATGAAAACCATTCGTGAAAATTTTTATCATGATAAATTCCCAAGATCTTGGTTAAAGTCAGCAACTTCTCTATTAGCTCAACTTTTCTTTAAAAAGAAAACCATAGTTTAGTTTTCTCAAAAAATTTAATCTTTAACATTGCATTAAAATTCGGATGTCACTTCCTTAAATGATATTCTAGTTCCTCAAGCAATTTGTGACAATGCAGTCTAGAAAAATAATTCATATGGAAAAATGCAGTCGAAAATTTTAAATTTTTTAATTTATTAAATACATTACTTTTACTAAAGCTAACATCACAAATTTCTATGTGCGAATTTTCATTTGAATGTGTATATTTTATTTAAAACTTTATTTCAATTAAATATGTTTTACTTTTAACTTGTTTTTGTTGTTCATATTGAGACCCGGTTTCCTTAACAAACTCGATGTCGTGATGCGTATGATGAATATTATCACCTTAATTATTATTACTCATACGTTACATATTCCACATGCAACATTTATAGATCATACGAGTAAGTTTAAATTTTAAATAAAATTAGCGGAGCGCTGCTGTTCATATTTAGTATATAGAAACTAAAGTGCTTACCAAATTCAAAGTGGTTAGAACGTATTAATCTGTATAAAAACTATCATAACGTTGTTACGTGACCTTTGAAAAACGGGAATTTTTGCTCTCTTTTGGTACTTTCTAGAATAATTATATCTGTAGCTTTTTGATAAAGTAACGAACCATTTAAATAAATTTTACTTGTATTTTTGTATATAATAATAAGGATATTAAGTTTATGCACTTTTCACTTATTACAATTTTTTTATTATTATTATTTTAATTCTTTATGTTTCTTAAAATAATTTTTTTCTTAAAATAGACATTTTTTTGACGTCCGATCATTCGGTTTGGCGAAGAAAATAGCTCAGCTGTGTTTTCACCAACATCTTGTATGTGAATCCACCTTGAATGAATTTTTAAAAATGTTCAGCATAACGCAGGGCCCATTTATAAGGTCTATGTGAGACGATTTCAATACAACAAAGGCGAGAATACAATTGTCGAACTTCTTATGAAAAAGTTGACAGGAAAGTTTTTGTACATTTTTATATATAGAGTTTGACAATTCATCTGACCTTATTGGTGTGCCTTGGGCGAGCGTTAAAATTTTTTTGTGTGTCCTTAGAAAAATTTGCTATTACAAAAAATTTTTTCTGTACTTAAGTTATAGGTATTTACATAAACATAGGTTTTTCTGTTAATAGTTAGGTTAGGTTAGGTTGATTGGAGGGGTGTGATAGCCCATGTCATATGACATACACTTAAGCCAGAAGACTTGTTGTGCGCTCCCTTTAATTATCAAACACAAAATGCTAGAGTTTTGCGGCAGGATTCGAGCCTGCGACCTTCGCACTACGAGTCTAATATACTACCTGCTAGTCTAAGAAGGCAAGTTTCTGTTAATAATAAGTTATAAAAACAGTAAGTTGTTACGTCAAAAGCAAATCATCAAAACAATGTATTGTTATTCAAAAAATATGAAATAATAATTTAATTTCCATATGTAAATATATACGAGTAGTTACATATATAAATTTTTGTTTCTTTAAATATATAATAAAAATATAAAATATTATAGTATTTGTATGTATACAAAATACATTTTTAATGTTATTTAAATTTTTTCTTCATAACAATCAGCATTTGAATATTTTTAATTCCCATCACTGTGTTATGAACAGCTGTTTGTTTTTCAAATATATATGTAAATAAAGTGACAAAAAGAATATTATTGAACTTAAAGTAAATAAATAATTTACATAAGCGTATGATACGCTTTTAAATATTTTAGAAGTACACAAGCGTGCTATCAATGCGGTACACTTCAACTGCAGCAATATTCGTATGACGAGGACTTACTTTAACTTTAGTTCCTTATGATTTATTTTCGTCTAGATCGGTAAATAAGGGCGCAAACCCTAACATCGCTTTCGCTAGAAAAATATCGTTACCTTCAATTGAGAAGTCCACTATTTTTAAAAATTATTTTTTTGATGCAGAAGGTTAGAATGATGAGTATTAACAATTATCCATTTACAGAAATAATAGATGTTTCATTTTCATTTGCCGGTTCGTAATGTACTTACAGATTTAAAATATATTTGAAGCATGCGATTTTCAATTCTACTTAGATTTTGCGAAACTAAAAGTAACGCGATGTGTAGATTGATTTAAAAAAATCAGGATTTTTATGAGCGAGATTTTCTATCGGACATAACGTTAGTGTCGCAATATCCTCGCTATATTTGTTTCTATCGGTGAGGCCAATTTTGTAATTTTTTATCCCATTAAGCCAAAACAAAACGTAATTTAGTTATTAGTCATTCATTTTACTTTAGGAATTTTTTTAAACATTTTTCAATTTATGATATTATAATCCTTTTTTAGAAAAATTTATAAATGCAAGTGGAAAATGACACAAACAAGATAATTGCTATTTGGGCAAAATATTTTAAACAGAGATATTGGTAGAAATAAAACATTTTCATAAATTTCTGATGTTGCTGTAAAGCTCATCGTCAAGTGCCAAAGTAGAGAGGGTGTTCAGCCAAATCAGTCTTGTTAAGTATAAAATAAGAAACAAACTCCATCTAGTAACAGATAATTAAATTTTAACAATAAGACGAAGACTGTTTATAAAATATTATGCTATATAATATAATAACATATAATTTTTGTAAGTTTGGATTCAAATACTCGGTTGTTGCTGCTCAATTATGAAATAACCTAAAGTTGTTTGATACTTATAGTTACAAATGACATCTGTGATAAAATCGACAATAATGTTGATAATGATGTTGTTGGATGGATTTTTAGGAGGGGGTTGAAGCCACTTTATTTTTAAAACTTAAAAATCCCTGGTGAAAATTTTTTTCCTCTGCCAGGAAGCGAACCTGTGGTACTCGGTTTTGTAGGTAAGCACTTTAATCACTACACCACGCCACCACTTCTATGGTTTTCTTAAAAAAATGTCACATCCCTATAGGCATTAAAGCTTAGTGCCCTGTTTTACACTAAATGTAAAATAAAACAAAATTTTGGAAATATTGTTTCCATTGAACTTGAATTGAATTTTAACCACTTGGCTTTAAGTGGCATGGTACTTTACATGGTAGTTTCACTCCCATCAATAACCCCAATTAGATTTTCTACAGCAAGTGAAAATATTTGTTACTATGTTCGGTAAAATAAATTACAATGTAAGTAATTTATGATTTCACTTGCCATATTAAAAAAAGAATAAATAGACCATAAAAGACAACGTTTAAGCACACACGACTTCTTTTCTGATTTGTTTCTGTCGCTTGAGTTCGCACAATGCAAGTCTTATTGATAAGATTTTTACTTTTTCTTCTTTGAACCTCCTTTATCGTTCATACTAAGCAAGTTTTATTGCTGAAATATTTAAAAAAAATTTATTTATCAATTTGTATATACACACATGTATGCATTTTTGATATTACGGCTTTCAAGTACATACATGGAAGTATTGTGTGAACACAAAACTTGTTATCTTGCTTATCTTTCAATACAGCTATACCGAGCTGCAACACTGTAAAATATTTAGGCCTTCATCTTGATCGAAGACTTACTTGGAAAGAGCATGTCAAAAAGAAACGTGAGCAACTTAAATTAAAAATAAGAAAAATGTTTTGGTTATTGGGCCCAAGATCAAGCTTAAGCTTGGAAAATAAGGTTCTGTTATACAAAACAATACTAAAACCTATATGGACATACGGTATCCAACTTTGGGGAACTGCAAGTAATTCGAACGTTGAGATAATACAGAGATACCAGTCAAAAACACTCAGGCTTTTAACCAATGCGCCATGGTTTATCAGCAACAAAAACATACACAGAGATCTTCGAATTTTAATGGTAAAAGATGAGATCAATAACTTCAGTGAAAGATACCTTAATAGACTAAGTAATCATTCCAATGTGTTAGCAATAAACCTGTTAGACGATAGCAATGAAATCCAGAGACTTAAAAGGCTTCATGTACTTGACCTTCCCTTCCGAAAATAGAAAATTTTTAATTTGTCAAATCCTGTTTAAATTACAATAGTAAAATTTAATTTATTTACTTTTTTTGAGTTTTAAGGAAGACTCAATCTATGTTATTTAAAAGTCATGAAATTTACTTATTATTTTGATTGTAAAATAGATTGTAAATAAAACAATTAAAAAAAAATCTTTCAATATAAATAAATTTCTCAAAGATGCATACTTTCAGTATTTAAATTATTAAAAGAGGAAAAGATATTGAAACATCAAAAAATATATATTTTTAGCAACAGAAACATTTTCTTTTTCATTATTGCAGAATTTTTGAAATCAACTTAGCGTGGGTTGTAAAGAAATACAAATACGAGTACAATATGTATGTATTTAATTTTAACAAAGTAATTTATTGGTCATTGTGTTATTTTTTTCATTTAAATTTAATATACATATATATGTATGTGTATGCATACACTTATATTTTCAATGTTTCGATGCTCCATTAAAATAATTTAATGAACTATGACGTTGTTGTGGTATCTTAGAAAGTCTTAACAAGTATTATTCTTATAATTATTAAACTCATAACGTATTTGCGAAAGATTTCTTAAAATATTTTAAAAATATGCCAATAACCTTTTTATTTTGCTTTTCAACTTGGCTTGCAATTTTTTATAGCTTTTTTGACACGTGCTAACAATAAAAATTTTAGCGTAATACCATTGCAGGATGCCTTTCTTTTTTAACTCGAAATGTCAAGAAATCGATGGGAGTCCTATTAAATGAAAATAGTATATGAGACAGCATTTTGATTCCTGCAAACTACTTTTACAAGTCAATATATCGCTGCAATGTAGTCTCCTTCATCCTCTAAATTTTTCAACATTTTGAGAATTCTACGAAATGAAATTTCAGAATGTCTTCCAAATACGTAGACTTCTGTTGTTTCGAATCATTTTGTTAGGAAATATCCTTAAACTTAGAAATTGATGACCATTTAAGAAAGTTTGAAATGGATACATATACTTCTTGATTTTCGGGAGACATATTGTCCAGGTCTATGCAGGGACCATTTAATAGAAATGGGACTTGATTTTATCCATATAAAGGTAAATTTTTAACAGGCGGAATTACCAGCGCAACGGAAAACTTTTTTTTAACATTTTTCCCAGCGAAATGTCGAAATCCGTTCATTTATTTTGATTATTTGCTTATTGTTTTTGACATTGTGCAATGAAGGAGCTTTATTTATTGAAATGGTGGGTTTACCTGGTATCGCTTTGCCTTAATGCATATTCTAAAGAAGCCTTTAAATGGAATTTATGAGATGCATTTTGCGCTTGACTTTAAAGTTCAAGGGCATGAGTTTTGAGTTTTTTGGTGATCGGAGTTCAGAAGTATATGTGGTGGAAAATAAGACTCTGATAATACAGAGAGGGCTTTTTACATTTATCTTTACCTACCATTAGACAAGATTCATTAAACTTTGACCTTTTTATACTATTGGATGAGAATTATAAATGGCTTTTTTTATTTGACTTTGAAGGAATAACATTTAAATTTGTAGGCGATCGGGGTTGGCAGTTTTGCGGAGCAGGAAATACAGACACAAATTACTTTTGTGGACTTTTTTCTAAACTTCTTCATACCATCAATGATATTTTCAACCAAAGATGGAAATGTTGGTACAGCTGTACTAATTTTGGTGCCATTCCAAAGTACTACGGTGCAACAATCAACTGCAGTGCTATTGATTGATATGAATTCCTAGTCTTAGTAATTTTACATATTAAGCTCCAAATTGAGCTCTGAGCTCCTTCATTCAGTCTTGCAACCCTCTGTAGGCAATTAATCATGATATATGGCGAAGCTTTAAGGTTTTAGAAATAAAGTTTTATAACAGTTTGCCGAATTCGTCCCCGAAAATTGTATAATTATAAAGATTATTTCATAGAATACACGTAATCTTTTTTTATTTAAAAATTACATATAAATGAAAGTGAGTCAAGGTGCCTATGTGCGTCAGCATCTGCAAAGAAATCTATGCCTCTGAAGTTAGTTGGGAAACTACTAAACCTTATGACATTTAGACGCATAATACTCGAAGACGGAACAACAAACACATATCTAATCAAACTTAAAAAGTAAATACGATGACGCAGGAAATGTTCTCTAGCCCAAAGCTGCTTTAAGACTTTAATTAAATAATTTTGAGGTGTAGCACTATCTGGCCCACCGTGACTTGTTTATATACATATATATTAAATTTGTTTATGTAAAAGTACAACGTATTTAATTTTAATTATTCAATATAATGCTAATGTACGTGATTTGTAATTTGTTTTGGTAAAATTAAAATGAAAAAAGTAAAATTTTTCAAGCACATTGTTACAATTTTAAAACTCAACTCGCCATCCCTGTTTATTACGAACAGCGTTAGTATATGAGAAAAAAATATTAAAAAAACATTAGAAGGAAATATATATTTATTAATTTCTTCAATCTTAAAGAATGTAATTTAGTTTTATTTTTATTCAGGGTCTATGTCACACATTTATTTAAGTAAAACTCATTTGTTTTATTAAATTTTATTATTAATTTCTTTATTCGATATTTCGATCAGCATCGGTTCTCTTCTTCAGGAATTTGAGTAAAGCCATCTTTTTATTTTAAAAACTTTGTGATTTTAAAATTAGCAGATGGCTTTAGTTTTAGATTCTGCTATTAGTACGAAAGAAGGAGGTCGCATAGAAGAGTATCAATCGCTGCCGGTACTATTAAGTGACCAGTGACAAGTGACAATCTTAATCACTTGAACAGTCCAACAAAAACTAACACAATGCCATACACTTTAACATATATGAGAGAAAATTTATGATGTTTATGACTTGTCCTGAACAGGATTCGAGCTCACGTTCTTGATAATAATAATCCATATACACTTTTTCACCAGCACATGTAAACTTTAGAAATTGTGTGAATTGCTGTCTTCAAAATTTCTAAAATTGTGCTTATGAAAACGGAAAAATTTAAGAAATAAAAATTGATTACAATTGAAAATATAATAAAATTAATTTAATTGCAAATGATAACGAACAAATATTATAAATAACCATTAATATCATAACATTAATTCGACTCTTTCCAAAAATGTCATAACAATATTGCAAGGTATAAACGTAGGGCTAAAAGTACCAAAATTTTTTTAAGAGTGTATATGCAATATGATGTATTTTGTTTATAAAATTCTCATTGTCAAAAAAACTGAAATTTTATTAAATTTATTTTCATTAATATATGTATATATTTTTTTTGCTTAATTACAGGAAAGATTGCAAAATTAAAAAATTCGTAAAATTTAAACATCTAGAATTTGTTAGTTTATCAAAAATGATTTTGTTGCTGGACACCAAAACGGTTTAATTAGAGGCAAAGAATATACATAATATTTCCAAATTTACATTGTAGTTAAAAACTTTGGTGAGTTCAATATCAGATGTACATAATGTTATTTTTGAAAGAAAATTTCAGTTTCGAGATTTACATTTCAGTTAAATTTTAGACATCTTGCAACTGCATACATACGTTCAAATTCACAAAAATGGGAAAAGACTATTATAAAACATTGGGCATAACAAAAAATGCCACAGACGATGAAATTAAGAAGGCCTACAGAAAACTGGCGCTACGTTATCACCCTGATAAGAACAAAGCCGCCAATGCCGAAGAGAAATTTAAAGAAGTCGCCGAAGCCTATGAAGTGTTATCGGATAAAAATAAAAGGGAAATGTATGATAAATATGGCGAAGATGGTTTGAGAAATGGAGGTGAGTATTTTATTCGAAAATATTAAATAATGCCGGGATCACTTAACGCATGATACTTAAAGTAAGTCAGGCATATCCACCCAGCAAAGGCGAACTATTTTATGAATTCGTGTTGCATTAAATTATGTATAGCTTGCGATATGTTATAATAAAGCTGTACGTATCGGCGAGTTAAGACTTACAGATATCTAATTAAAGAAGCCGAATGAAATTTACCTTAATATGTATTTTTTTTATTATTGAGAGGCCAAGTAATACATTCTGAATTAATGGTATAGCTTCCAAGAAGCCACATTCAGAGTTAATTCGCCTTGTATAAAGGAATGTCTGTGCAACACAAGATGAATCTTTATAAAGTAACCTCAAGAGCTGAGTTAATGAACCGGCTCGTATCGCATCTAGTGTCAAATTTTTATTGATTTCTTTTTACCGTCAAGTGTTCAAATATTTATTATTTCCAAATTATAATAAACAAATTTTAAAAATGCAACTTATTCTCATTTTACACAAAATCATTATGTGAGTTTTTGGGAACATATTTTCGCCTAAAAGAGAATTATGGGGTGTGTATTTTTTCTTTCTTCATTTTCTTCATGAAACCATTTGGAAACTTTTTCGGAATTAAAAAGTAATAATAATAAATAAATGTTGGTTCAAGTCGTTGCCTGGATAAGGTCGCGTAGTTGTCAAGACGCTGACATATCCACTAAATAAAGAGGTATTCACGTAAATTTATTTTGCTTTACGATATGTATAGCTTAGGATGTATTAATAAGGCTATAAGTATTAGTGAATTCAGACTCATTCTATTAAATACTACAGAAAATTTCTTTTGCTAATAATTATTCAAACCTTAATACTACATGTTAATAATTAAAAGCCTCTGGAGCCAAAGAAAATTTAAGTTTCCATGGCTGTTCATAGCAGCGTTGGTTTAACGTTCAAATTTTTCTTTTCATTTGTAAATTAAGAGATCTCAGAATCTAAGGTCCATAGAAAAATCTACAACGATTTTTTTATAAATCTATTTCGTTTTTAATCTCAAATTTATTGAGGAGAAATTCAAAATTAAAGCAAAAATTTTATTAATTATTTTTTTCTTCAATTATTAAAGGCAGAAGCAATGGCACAGGTTCGAATACAACATTTACATATCAGTTCCACGGTGATCCTCGGGCCACATTTGCACAATTCTTTGGCTCTAGCAATCCATTCGCATCCTTCTTTGGTGACATGGGTGACAACTTGTTCGATAAGAATGTTTTCGATTTGGATACGGAGCATGATTTCTTTTCAACACCCTTTGGTGGATTGGGCTCACGTCACGGCCTTGGTGGTGCGTTTAGGTAAGTTTTATTATAAAATTGAATTATTTTCTTGATACTTTAAATAACCCAGAGAAGGCCCTCGTTTAGATCGCATTCATTCAATGTTCATACACCATTCAAAAAGGAGAAGCAACAAGATCCGCCCGTGGAACATGATTTGTACGTGACGTTGGAGGAAATATATCATGGCTGTGTTAAAAAAATGAAAATATCAAGGCGAGTCCAACAGCCAGATGGTACGTCAAAAAAAGAAGATAAATATGTGAGCATATCGATAAAGCCCGGCTGGAAATCGGGCACGAAGGTAACCTTCCAAAAGGAAGGAGATCAATCGCCAGGGAAAATACCAGCCGATATTGTGTTCATCATTCGAGATAAACCACATGCCATGTTCAAACGTGAGGGAAGTGATTTAAGGTATACCGCCCGCCTAACACTAAAACAGGTGAGTTCTCATAAAAAAAAATGATAAGAATTTTGTTTGTGTTTCTAAAATAAAATTGATTTTATCTTTAAATTTTACTAATGGGAAAAACTCTCACACTTATTGGTGGTAATTCAAAATTGTTAATTTGGTGTATAAATGGCGATTTACCATATTAGCTGAATCTGCAACCATGCAAGCGTTCATTCGTTAATTTGATAAATAATTTTTTTATATTTTTTTTAAATCAATATGTTTAAAAGGCAGTTTTTCCCAAATTAATCAGTGACACTTTTTTATGTAGAAGTATGTTTTTTTTTGTGTTGCTGATGTTGTGTTTAATTTTCAAAATATTTTTATGGTCAACCAATCAAAGTTTCGGTCTATGGTTTTTTTCTGCCATGCGGTAAATTTTTTTGGATGTATACGTGCATATTGAGCCATAGGCAGCCACTAACAGAGATGCAAGTGAGAGAAAAAAGTATTAAAGTGTTTCATGTGAATTTTTCCCATCAGTTTATTTTCATTTTTATGGTACCAGTTAGTGTTTAACATGCTGGAGTGAATTTGTTGGTCTGTTAATGACATGGAGTATGTTTGTGTTTCTGCTCTAGTCCATTCTAGTCGACACTAGTCGTCAGCTTTACAAGATTCAACTAAAATATTGATATCGTTCGTTTATTTTTCTTCTTTTGTTAAGTATTGTGATTTTTTGTTTGTTTGTTGTTGGGCTTGAATAAAAAATTTTTTGTTTGGTTTTGAATGACGTTTTATTTCTTAACATAACAAACGTCACCATCTATTTTACTAAACTTTGCAAGAGATTTTTCCAGTTAAGAGTTTCCCAGTTAACAAATTTGTAATTAGAATATAAATGTCTGAGATAGAGATCCTCCCAATACAATCATAGATTTGTCATTAACATATGTTGCGTTTTTTGATGTCTATTCCCTGCACTCGAAATTATGTTCAATATTATAAGAAAATTACATTTCTTTATAGGAGAGAAAATCATTTTTAATTTAACCATGTTAAGGTATTTAAAACTAGGAATCGGCTCAGACTGTATTTGCATCTTACAATACACGTCGCACTTGTTGTACTCAGTAGTTTGCTTGTTGGTAAGTAGTGTGGAGTGGAAATCAGAGTAGAAAAGTAGAGTAAGCATTTCCTTCACGCAAAATGCGACAAAAGGGCCCTATAATTTAGCTTGCATGTCTGTTTGCCCGTCGGTGATATGCTTCTATCTTGGCAACGTAAAAGCTAAACACTTGAAATTTTTACAAGATATGTGTTGCAGTAGTGGCCATAATAACAAGTACTTATAGTTAAACAATATGTAACATGTATTTCTCTGTATTCATTTAGATTTTTATTTCACAAACACTAATGAATGCAACGCTCCTAAAAGTAAATTTCAGTTTTTAATGCAGAAAATGTGCTTTGAACGCTGACTTGTGTCGCTAAAATGACATAATCTATTAGGGATTGCTTCCTTGAGATGTACGAATATTTTTTTGGATTCTCAGTACTACACTTAAATTTTACAATTATTATTTTAGGATCATAAATTGTTTGTAGCCATTTTTTCTCTAATCAAATAGATAATTAAATAACAGCTATTTTGGGTCCTTGAATAGAAGTTAAACAACACTTTAAGGTGTTCATATTATATGTAACAAAGAAAATTAATGATCAGTTGGTAAAATAAATCCTTCGTTATTTCAAAAGCGTAAAAGTTCCAAAAACTGAACGGACACAGACATGGAAAGTGAAAAGGGAAGCGTTTGTTGCATGTTTTAAATACAGTCAGGAAAGGGTGCAAGTAATCAGATTTTCCTTATGGGAATGTAATAATCTTAATCATAAATTGAAGGAACATATTATAACCATGTCAGTCTAAATAAATAAAAAAGGAGATATTCTAGTATCCTTTTACAAATGTCCCAATTAGTAACTCAGAGTTTTTAAAATAAAATAAAATAAAATAAAGACATACAGATTGGCCTATTACAATTATTATGTACCGGTCATTAGCTCCGCGACTCAATTGATATTATGTGCTGTCTAAATATTCCATGAAGCAGATCAAGGCTACGCATAAAGCCAATTATTCTATATGGTGACATATTGTATACTTCACTTGCAACCATGAGGATACTTGAAAGAAACTTCAATCTGAACACCATTGCTGTCGAACAACCACAGAACATGTGCTCTGGCGTCTTGTAAATTCTACATAGTTTGGTTTTAAAGTTACTAATAATAAAAAGTTATCGTTTGAGACCGCAGTGTACGCTAAATCATTCCGTTGAAATGTTTGTCCATTAGATGTAATATTTGGGATTTATTTTCGTATAGCGTAATGAAGACTTTTGCTTAACTTAGACCATGAAGGAATATTTAACGGTGAAAAAACTACTCTTTTCTTTGACATGCGAATGATTCTGATGCCATCTAGACAGTCAGCGGGTTTTTTTTTTTTTTTTTTTTTTTTTTTTGACCAGGCACCCATCGAAACGCTGGTCTATTTTAGGCAACAAGCTTTTTAAGCAATATAACAGAGTCCATGATAACATAGACTAGCCTGAAACGCATTGCATCTTGCCCACAATAAATAAATAAATAAATATAAACCTAATCTATACGTAAACAAGAAGGGACCATTTCTTCCTCAGTTCTTCAACCGATTTCCATTTTTTTCTTCAAAGAGCTTTAATGCAGAATGTATATTTTGTTAAAGAAGGCTTAGTACCTTGTGTTTGAAGCAAACATAACATACCACATAAACACTCCTGATTGATCTCCAATTAAAATATTCAGAGATAGAAGACTTTCTAAAATATTTATCGCTTTAAATTAATTTGAGCAAAAGTAGAGAAACATACTTATAAGAGCAGGCGAAACCAAGCAGAAATCGTGAAAAAAATTTATTAAAAATAGTCAAAAAAATAAAATGTGAGTAAAATATCGGGTACTGGGCAATCACTGTTAACCTTAAAATAGTAATTCTCGTATATTAATCTAATATGCATATATACTCGTATATACAATTAGTTTCTCGAAAATGGATCCCATTCTCACAACAACATATACATATGTATATGGAGTTAATTTTTAATTATGAATTTTAATAATTATCTCTATAATAATACGGGAAGGAAAAGGTGTAGCTCGTTCTTACGCTCCCAAGCTACGATGTTGCTTTGAACTACAAATATATGGTTTGAAATATATTTTTGACAGGGGTGGACAATGTGTTTTTTTATTAATATTTTCTTAGTACCTTATGATTTAAATTAATTTTAAATTGTTTTTAACATTAATATAAAACACATAAAACTAAAAATGTTCGTAAAGAGGTAATTTTTATTGAAAATTTTTTAAATTGCAAAAGCTTATCAAACTTCGACCACTTGAACTACTAGTTTTTGTTAGTTTTTGTAGAGCTATTTAATTATAATTAAGTAAATATTTATACTTATAAAACCTAAATAAATTTTCTCAATACTTTTATTAAAAGCGATCAATGGCGCAAAAAAAGAAAGGTGTTTCGGACTTAAATGCGACAATAAAAAAGTTTACCTTGAATATTTCTTTTCGACTTACATCACTAGGATGATACGTTTTTAGTCAAACAGACACTCTGAAAGACGAACAGAGTTATGTATATGTAGACAAATGGACAGATGACTGACGAAGGTAAAGATAGATAGAAGGATAGACATGCTGGCAGTTAGTCAGATCAACAGACGTAAATAGTGAAATAAACATACTAAATGAACGGACAAATGGATAGATTGACAGGCAGACAGCGAAAAGGCAGATGGACTGACATACGGATAAACAGACATACAAGTATTCTATTGTTGTTTTGTACTCTAAATCTAATGTTCATTTATAAAAATATCCATTTAAATAGACAAATATTCTTTTCAGAAAATGTTAATTTTTGTAAGAGAACACAACGAAATTAAGTGCCTGTTTCAACAAATTTCGTTCGTTCGTTGGTTCGTTGGAAGCAACAACAAAAAATTCAAAATATTTTTTCTCTTCTGTATAAATACTCGAAAGAAAGAACGGACAAAATTGCGGAAACAGTTGGCAAGTTTCATGTCATATTTTATGAGTATCCTTTGTTTTCAGGGCATTCTAAGCCAAAGGATTTTATCCTTTCAAGGAATTTTTTCCAATCATTATTGGACTTACCTTACATATATTTTTCTTGCAATGAAATACACAACATGATTCTAACATCCATAGCTTTGCTTTATTTGAAATATAATTTTTCAGTATTAATATTTTAATATAATTTCAAAATGTTAAAATTTCATCAGAGACCAATTGGTAAGAGCGAGATTGTCAGTTACTAAGTCCATTTTCGCTCTGTCCATAAATTTCATTAGTTACCTCATTGATTGTTGTCCTCCAAATAAGGCGCAAAGTTAGTAAATATATAACTGTACCGCTCACCTTCATTGGGCGTGTTTTATAATGGTGGCTCGCGGAACCTTGATGAGTTGAATTGGTGCAACAATCGCCTCAGGCTGCCAAGGAGCAAACAATTTTGTAATTTTTTTTATGCCATGACAACTAGTGAATTTGCAGCGCTTATGGCAAGATGCCTTCAGAAATCGTCCAATGTCTAAGCCGTGGAAACTAATGCTTTGAGTTTAGTCAGTGGTAAGACCATTATAATATTGGGCTGTCGTGCCAAAACTAAATTTTTAACCAAAATAGGATTAGAAAAACTTTAGTCATGTAAATAAGTTTCATTAATTTGAAGTCTTAAGCCGCAATTTGAAGATTTAAACTGTATAAAATACTAACACTACTAAGTAACTAAGGAATGAGCCAATACACGTTTGTAAACACCTCTTTAGTGTTGTTTACTGGGTTATTGCAGACTTTATTCATTTATGCGTGTACAGGTATGCTCAAATAATATCTTCCTATGTATGTGTGTATGTGTATTTTTGTGTTTTTATATACATACATATTTAGTCGTGTTTATTTAAGGTGTTAAATTTTTTCACACATATTTATTTTGCTATTAAAACGATCTCTTTACTTTGTTAAATTGCAACAATACAACAATAACAACAAATTCGTTTAAAAAATGTGTGATACTGGAAAATTGTTTTATTTTTTAATTCGTTTAATTTTTTATGTTAAAAAAAATATTAACTATTTTATGTTTCAGACGATTGACTTAAATTAAAAAATGCTTGTAAAGCCAATTAGACCATAACAATTTATAGTAAAGAATTTTCTCAAACATTTTAAATTGAAACATTTTGCAATTTTATTTCTTGAAACTTGTGTATGTGCAAATTAAAAAAAATCTTATAAGGATTTCTTAGTTATTTTATAGTATTTTTAATTAACAAGCTGGAGACTTAAAAAATGCACAAATATCATTAAGAAAACTTCAGTTTAACAAAGGAATTATTATTATTAAAAAAGGACTCGAGGCTTTTTTTGGAAAATTGAACAAGACGAAATACTTATAATGTTTTCGTTTCTGAAAAAAGTCTAAAATTGTTTGCGATTTCAAAGAAAAAAAGAAAAGTTAATAAACGCAAACTTGTTAAGAAAGATCATGCGATAATGTAAGGAAGTTAAATTTTTTTAATTAAGACCATAGAAAATTTGAATTATTGTCAGAAACAAAAACGCCATATGTGTATAAGTATGTATATCTGCTATAATTTGGGACTTCCAATAGGATCTCGAGCTTCTCCAATTATACCAGATATAGTTATAGAAAAGATCATGTATTGATAGTAGATTAGACATTTAAAAGTGTTTAATGGTTTTTAACGAAACATTTAATTTACTATTCAAAAAGAATATTATGAAAAACTTTGCCTTAGTGATAAGAAGGAGGCGTGATATATATAGTGGTATCACAGATTGGTTTCATAAATCGACATCTTCAGAAGAATTATCAATTATTATTCTAAACATCCTATAAAGTTCTTTTTAAATATAACTAAGAATATGATGAAAAATATTAGCAATAAGTGATAACGAGTTCAATAGGAAAATAGAAAAAAATTAAGACTGTTTTAATCGAAAATATTTTCCCAAATAATATTGATTGGAGGATATAAAAATAAAAGTAAAAAAAAAAAACACAAATAACATAACAGAACCGAAAATATATAAGTCATTAACATACATCAATCATATTTCTAACAAGTTCGTAAAATCAAATTTTTTTTATATAGAGACTAGTGCAGGATTGCTCATAAATTTTGTTACACTATGGGCATTTTATTGAGCAATAGAGTAGAAAAATTTATATAATCAAATGTACTAAATTAAATTCTTTATGATGGAAACATTTATGTAAGGACTACGAAGAATGAACTTAAAATAAGTCTAGTATGATATGGGTGTGATCATAGATGTAGGAACATATCTACACAGAGTACAGCATTATCTTTCCATTGCGCAGGATATAAATCACTATCGAAAATTTGATGACATTTTGTATAAAGAAAATAATCATAGACACAGATATATGAACAAGGTGGCGCAAAGGTAATGTCATGAAATGAACTGGCTTGTCATTCTGATATAAATGTAAAACGAGTTCAGTTTTCATAAAAAGTTTATTTGGAAGTGTGAAATTGATGACATTAATTGGAAAAAATTACATCGATCACATGACCATGAGTTTAAAAATAATTGCCCTTCGCCTTATTTCATTTTGAATTACTGCTTGCAAAACATTTGGCTTTAAATTAGTAATTTCTTCTTTAATGTTAGCTTTCAAAACTTGAAAGTTTTGTGGTTTTTTTATGGTAAATGTGAGATTTTAAAAATCCCCAAATGAAAAAGTCTGGTGCTTTTAGATCTGGCGATCTAGACGGTCAGTTCCAATTTTTTAAACTAGAGTTAATTCATCTCCATCATTGACCGAGCTGTGTGAAATCAATAAATATTGAAACCCAATGCAGCAACTTACGGAAAAAAAAACTGGTTTAGCATTCGTTGTAAGGCTCGTCATTAACGGTTACGGTGGTGCCATCAGCGTCTTAAAGTAAATAAGTGCCAATAATTTTTCCACTGCTAATGCCACACAAACCTGTCGCTTTGAGGGAATTCAATGGCTCTTCATGCATTTTATGTGGGTCCTCTGTGCCCCAGAAATGCAAATTTCGTTTGTTGACAAACATAAACATTTGCTTTTTATGGTTTCTGATCTTCTGCAGTAAGTTTAACACAGTACGGTAGTAAGTTAATCCTGCTCAACATTCAGCAGACAGCGATATGAGAACCGTTTGCACCTTGTAGGGGAACATTTTTAATACTTTTACTAAAATTCGTTGCAATTAAAGTCTGCTGATTGCTAATCATCGTATCATTGATATTTATAGATACTCTCATATATCTTCGGCAACAGCAGTGATGTTCTCGCTGGAACAAACAATACGAGGCGGGACACTTATTCCAACATCTGTAGTGAGCCCAGTTTGCACGCGACGCTCATACAAATGCTTAATTGTTCGTGCACCTGAAAAACGATGAAATTCATTCTTTGTATAACTTTTCATATATATGACTGAGAAAATTATAATTTTTTTTAAAAAGTTTATATATATTTCGTTAAGTCATTTGCCAGTCAAAGTTTTGGCAAAATATTGAAATAATAACATTAAAAATATTTCTTAAATTAAAAAGACCCTCTACTAGAGTAAACATATTTTTATATATATAAAATTTTTTTTAATTTCTTTCCTTCTTTGGTGTCTCCTTCTTTGAGAAAAAAAGCTTTTTATTCCAATATCTTCAACTTTAATATTTTCTGACTATTGCTCAGCAGGAGTATAATGAATTTAGCTTTTTATTTTTTGCCATACATTTTTTTATAATGAAAATGATTTATAAGACTTTGACGTGCATTTCAATTAAGTTGACTTGTATGGGTGCTGGCTGTTTGTGATGTTTTTCTCCTCGTTGAGGTGGCCAAGAAAATTGCACGCAATTCAATGCTACTTATAATAGATAGACAGACAGCTGACGAACATGTATGCAACTTATACGACGAGGGAATCCTACAATGAAAAATACGTACATTTTTGTAAAACATTTTTTTTAGCAATTTGTATAAGAATTTTAAATGAATTTTTAACACCATAAATAATTCATATTTAAAAATGTACACAAGCTCACATGAAATATTCTGTTAAAAATTATATATAAAAAATTGATAAATATTAATGAAACTAATTGATTTATAATAGATTTAATAATACATTTGGGGTCATTTTTTATTTTATATAACAAGTGGAATAAATTGAACATTTTTGGCTTGATTTTTTATTCGTACTGAAAGTGGATAAATGTAAAAAATTAGTAGTGAGTTCATGCTTAAGGATATGTATGTATATAAAATATATATTTATGATACAATAATAATATACATTTATATGATACAAGAAGCCCCACGCTAATACCCAGCAAAGAATTCTGCTTCAAACGAAGCAGTTTTGCACTATAAAATTGAAAAATCTATGTTTATAAATCTGCCTACAGGAGGAAAAATTCCTCTTTAAAGCACTAAACACATTTTATGCATTTTAGTTTCAATATGATAATATTTTTCTGGGCATTTAAAAAATAGAAACGTGTTTTTCTTAGAGGCAAAAGTCTTCTGTGACAGCTGCTTTGACTATTTTTTATTATTAGTTTGCTTTGGGTATCTATCACCTAAGGGTGCATTATAATCTCTTGCTTGAATCATTTGCTTAATAAGCAAGACCGCCGTACTTAGAGCATTTGTAAAACACAGATTTTTTAAATTTTAGAAAAAGCCAGAATGCAACATACTGTATGGGTTGGTGGAAATATCGATTCATATGTCCGTAAAACTGGTGATGTATTAAAGAAATTAGGTAGTTAATAGTAGTCAAGGCGGACCAGCACTGAGACCTTTTAATATTAATTTAATTTTAAATTAAAATATTACTTAAGCTGAAGGTTTAATAAACAAACACAATTTCCTGAAAATGGTACTCAACGAATATCGAAATATCGAAAGTTACAAACACAATTTTGTAAACATTTTATGAGACCTTGAGTTTAAGTAATATTTTAATTAAAATTCGTAAAAAAGGTCAAAAGACATTTGTTTCCAACGGTGTTGCTGAACTCTAGATAGTACTATGAAGCAAAAACTATGAACCGATAAATTATAATAAATAGTAGTTCTAAAGAGCGGATTTGGCTGATTGAAATCATAGAAAATTGGTGAGCCCAATTAAAAAAATATGGTTACAATTTGTTGGAGCTTTTTTGATACTCGATAAAAACCATCTTGAAATTTATATTGGATCATATTTTATTTTTTTCTTCTTAATACTATACCAACACTTTGGTTGGATTCATCAAGCAAAATATTTTCCTATTAAGTGTTTGAATTTTTCATTTTGGAAAGTTTCGCATGTAAAAATATAATTCTCTGTTTTCTGAATATAAGTAGTACCCAAATTTTTGACCATGGTACATTAACTTAACAGATAGATGATAGCACAACTACTACTTTAAATACAACAATATAAAAATAACATGGCTTCTTATTGTTGTTTTTAGCCCTGAAATGTCAAGAAGATATTGGGTTGTGTGGAATTTCCTTTAGTTTCATGAAAATGAACGAAGGTTTTTCTACTGTGAATAATAATGGCAAATTTGGATAAATTCAATCCTTAAGCAATCTCGCAAGTTGCTATTTGTCTGTTTGTGGCTGAAGTAGAAAGGTGGAAGTTGCACAATAGAGTTATTTTCTCACAAATTTAAAAATGTATATATATATGAGAAAATTATGTATATGTAAGTATATATTTGCAAAATTGAAAAAAAAAATGTTTTGCATGTATTTGTACAACATAAATTTTTTTTCAAAATTCGAAGCAAAAATAAGAGAAAACATATGCGCTACCGCTGTATATAATATTTCAGCTCTCTAGCTATAATGGAAGTTCCCGATAATATTGATGAGTGACTCAGCGAGTCAATAAGCACCCATATACTAGGAAGCCTTTGTAGTAAAACTTTCGAACTTCACCTATAAAGTAAACTATGCAGAGTATCCTTGTGTTTCAAGTTTCATTATTTTTGTATTGAGTGAAGCAAATTTGTTAGAGGGGGTAAGAACAAATGATTTTGTCTAATATACACCACGCCCAGTTTTTTATGTTCTTTAAACAGTATATATTGACATTAACGCATAGTATTAATTATCAAACTCGCAAGCTGGTTCAATAATGTCTTGCAGCAAATTTTTTATCTCAAAGTATGACTGACGAGAACCGGGTTCGTACCTGTTCAAGACAAGTCATAAATAAAATAAACAAAATTAACATCATGAGTTTTTCTGATCTGCTTAGTGTGGAGTTGTGTTAATTGTTGTTGGACTGTTGTTTAAGTGATGAAGGCATAACACTGGTCACTTAACAGTAACGGCAATTTAATACTCTCTATGCTAATGTTTACTGCATCAAGCGCCCTGCTTCGTCGGTATTGTTAGCAAGAACCGTCGGCGAAGTAAAACAATTAATAAAATGGCTACAAACAATACAAACAGCTTAAGAGACTAAAAAAAAATCGTCTACTTAATTAACATCAGAGACGCTGCAACTCTGCTATAAAAAAATATAATAATAATTAAATCAACGCGGAATAGCTGAGTTGTAACACAGAAATTAAAAAGTCTCTCTCTCCCGCTCTCTCTGTCTTCTAACTTCACCACCTGTCCTCTCTACCCTATCCCTTTCACAAAAAGAAGTAACACCTTAATTTAAGTAGTAGGCATTGATTGCCTGAGTGTAACTTCTCTTTATAAAAAAAGTCCTTTCATCGAGATATTTAATTTTGTCCAGCTTAATTGCCTAAATCTTACAATGAACTTTCTTGGCACCGGCTTTATAGATCTCAGTAGTTAAAGTTTATAATAATATTTAATTTATTTCAAATAGTTTTTATTATTCTGTCAGTTAGTTTCCTTATATTATTATATAATATAATAATATTGAATGTTACTCTAATTTTTACTTAGTATAATAAATTACAATAAAAATATAAATACTTATTCACACAAATGTGTATATATTATGCTCAATGACGTGATCATTACATTATGATCTTTTTATAAATACAAACATATTTAATTTTTTTAAACTAATTCGTGTGTTTTTACATGGTACATTGATTTTTTTGTGTCTCCATATTTTAAACCGTATTAGGAAAAAGTCTGACAAACTGGTAGTTGTTATTTGTTCGTAACAACAAATTTACTAGAACATTTTTGTATCATTCTGAACATGTACGAAAAATTCAAACATACAAAAAAAAAAAAAACAAAATTAAAATAGTTTGTTTTGCCAGTTGTTGCTGTCATATGTTTTTTCTCCACAAATATAGTTTACTTGTGTAATGAAAATTTATGATTATTATTAAAAATGTCTATAGCTGGCGAAACTTAAAATGTTGCTTTATTCGTTTAAATTATAAATGTAGTTTTTTTTCAATAAGAGCTTCAAAGGAATTTGTTCTTTTGAGAGCTATTAAAAATTGCAGATTCTGTTTATTTTTTAGTTTTTAGTAAACGTATATTAAAACAAGTATTACTTGTTAGTTAAGGCCATGTAGCATTGCAAACCTTAGTTTTTTTCGCATATAATAGTTGCTTGCTATTATCACTCTAAGTGAAAATAATATCTAAAAAAATAATATCTAAATAAGATCTCGCTCTCTATTTTTGATAATTGAGTTTTCATAAGATCTCGCTCATAAAAACATACAGCCATAAAACTTTTTATAGGTTAGGTTAGGTTAGGTTGATTGGAGGGGTGTGATAGCCCATGTCATACGACATACACTTAAGCCAGTGAAGGCTTGTTGTGCGCTCCCTTTAATTATTAAACACAAACTGTCAGTGTTCTGCGGCAGGATTCGAATCTGCGACCTTCGCACTACGAGTCTAGTACACTACCTACTAGTCTACGAAATCCAGTAAATTTTATTTAAGTGTGTGTATGTGTGTAGACCATTTTTCAAGGCGTAAGCCAGGCGGGAAATTACGGCATTCGATATCAAACGAAATATATATATATATATATATATATATATATATATATATATATATATATATATATATATATATATATATAATAACAAAATTTTGCTATAAATTTCAATCGGTAGCGAATTCTGTATTTCTGTATTAATGTTAATAAGAATTCATTTAATTCGATTTAATAAAAGAAAAAATTACTTTCTCTCTATTCATCCCGTATATATAAGAAGCCAATTATAGTTACTAAGCGACTGTGGATTACATTACCTTAAACTGAATCAAACAAAATTTTTAAATGAATTTTAATCAATTTAACGTAGTAAGCTTAGATCTATTTTCAAAAACACATTTTCCAAAAAATGTCAAACTATATTTAATGAATTCTTAACCTAAAAACTAAAGGCGATTTCATTAGAATCGAAAAATTTCGAAGAATGTATTTTTTTTTCGAATAACTCCAGAAATGCATGTCAAATTGATTTAGTAGATTCAATCATTTAACGAAATTTGGAAAACTGTTGCCGCAACTTAATTCGGGAGATACTTTATAACTCTATAAAAATTTTTGCAAGGAAAGCTATTATTGAAAATTTTTATTTCGTGGAGTGCTTTATATTTATTTAAATGTTATCGAACATGTTTGAAAATAGGTTAGGTTAGGTTAGGTTAGGTTGATTGGAGGGGTGTGATAGCCCATGTCATACGACATACACTTAAACCAGTGAAGGCTTGTTGTGCGCTCTCTTTTAATTATCAGACACAAACTGTCAGAGTTCTGCGGCAGGATTCGAACCTGTGACCTTCGCACTACGAGTCTAGTGCACTACCTACTAGTCTACGAAGGTCAGCTTGTTTGAAAATAAGTTTTTTTTTAAATCCAAAACTATTCAAACTTAGTATAGGCAGAAAACTCCAGGAATAGCCTGAAAGGAAGTACCATAAACTTTTGAAATTTAGATTGTATTATTTAACTAAATTATTTTGTGGATAAAAATATCCGTATTTACAGCAAATGGCCAGATTTTGGTGAACATTTTTTTATTTTGTTTTTAATTTACTTTTTTAAGCTTAAGGTCTGCCTTATTTTACTTTATTTTTCGATATTTCGATACTCTTCAAGTAAAATATTTTCTTAAATGTATATATAAATGTAAATAAATAAATAAAATAATGGTACACGAAGAGTAAAAATAAATCGATATATAAAATAAAATAAGAGAGACTTTCAGCTTAAGAAATTAATTAAATTAGTCAATTCAAATAAAAAATTAGAACTAGAACTATAACTTATTTATTTTTCTTACTTCTATAAATACTTTGATAAATTGCCTTTGCACAAATCCTTTTATCGCATACTATTTACCATCATCTTTCCTGTCTATTAGCCCATTTAATTATTAAGCCAAACCGAAGTAAAAGTTTTTACATAAAATGACTTAATGAATAATAACTAATAAATTTTTATTTAATTTGTATTAAACAGCAACAAGTTTACAAAAAAAAAATATATATAAAAAATGCATTAAACAATTATACTTGACAATAACAACAGCGACGAAAAAACCTTTTTAAGTTAATTAATATTTACAAATTACATGAAAATGTTTTCTGTCTAATTTTTTTTTTGTTGAATATCATTTTAAAATTTATTACATGACCAAAAATGCACAATGCACTCTTGTACTCATGCATAAAGTATGTCAAAGTGTTAATAAAATTTTTAAGTTTTCAACAGCTTTTTCGAGCTACTTCATTTTGCGAATTTTATTTTCGATTGTTTGCTTTTTTATAGTTATGATAACTTAATAGCCCATGCAAATGCCTTAAAAGGTTGGCAAATTGGCAAAAAAAAAAGAATATAATTAAACGAAAATAAATAATTGCTCATGGCAAAATAAAAAAAAAACATTATGAATAAATGTGGCATAAAAAAAGAGAAAAAAAAAATAGCGAGATTATACTGATGTATGAATTCAAAGAAAAAAAAAAAAAAAAATCACGTAAGTCAAAGAAACTTTAATAAATAGGAAGGTATGCCACTGTTGCACGTTAAGATACAGGAATAGTATAAGTAAGAAAAACTGCATCATGTTCATCATAAGTATAAGCTTCAGATTAGAGAGAAGAAAAACTGACCTGACAATTCAAAATGCTAGGGGTTCTAGAAATATTAGGAATTCTGGCATTTTTTCGATATGTTATTATCCGAGATAGGATTTGCATACCAACATGGGATACAAGAGGTTATATGGTACCCCACAAAGAAACAGAAGCAAACACTTCTGGGTAGATAGTTTAAAAATCAACAAAGGTTGACTGAGAATTGATTGAGAATGGATCTTATGGGGACCTCCGCTGTTAATATTTACCATCACAATCGTTCCGCCATAATGGTCTTGGAGTTCTCGCTGCTAAAAGTAAGACATTCCTCGTCTGCCAATTATACATCTTGTCTTGGTGGCTTGGCGTTGTACTTCCTGTGGTATAGGGTTATCAGGTTTCCGGACCTAGGCCTTTATGCTTATAACTTAGTATGTTACTACCCATACCCTGAAATAACACGGTAACGGGCGTGCATATAAGTATTTAAGGTTACTACCTAGCTTTGCCTATGCTTGTCTGGGTAGAGGTGCTTCCGATACCTCAGGTTTGCACGGGACCTAAAATCGGAGGTGTTTTTAACACAAGGCCGATCAGAGATCCTATATGGCACCACGGGAACCAGTAGCCCCTAGGACTTGTCCTAGACTGGTTATTGATGAGGCCCCTTCGAGGATCACGATACGTGAAGATACGTGGGAAGAGTTATGGGTCGGATGAGCGCGTCTGCAATATGGTGGTAGTGATCCTGTTGCAGATGCTCTCTTCAGGCCATATACCTCTATGTGCTGTTGCTATTCGATAGAGGTGCCCTAACGGTTGCGGTTGGGGAGTGTCCATTAAGATAGGGGACATCTTACTGGAGGTTAGATAGCTCCAGCACTTTAGCAAGGTGTCTGTACATGGTTCTACAGCCTGTACAGAATTTGCTACCATGTCGTCCCTATTAGGGGCACATGTAAATCTTGACCCTGTATGTACCTCTGGAAGGATGACGGGGACGGTGGTGAACGGCTTTATTCACCCACTGCGAGGAGCACCGTCAGGTTAAGTTTATGACTGGTACTGACGTAAATCTCTGACATATATGTTTCTCAGTATGACGGCAGTTAATTTGGTCTTGCTGGATATGAAGGCATATGGAGGAACGACACATGAGCAAGCTGGAAATGGCAGAGTCTTGCTGGTTTTATCAGAACTAGAACATGAACACGAACGCTTCTTGTTGTGCACTTTTAAACTCAGACTCTAGGCAGTTATGGCCTTACATAAACATGGAAAACAAAACTTTAATACTCTTCTTGAATAGGAGATAATTGTCAATACTGATGTCTGTTATAAATAGACACTGGCTCTTTGTCATTCCTGCATAGATATTTGAAGTTGAGTATAATGACTTTTGCCGCGACTTCCATGACATAGATGACGAGGGTAGAATATTTCTTATGGCACTGTTTGAAATTAGCAAGGAGACGAATTTATTCAATGGGATCTCATGACTCCCGCAATTTCTCTGACCCAGAGTACAAAAATTCTTTTACGAACAGGAAATTATGTGATTTAGTGGAAATTCCAGAGGCAACTTCTGGAAGGGCTAAATTTTATATTGGGCCCAGTCCTTCCGCAGACGTCTGTGTATGCGTAATGACTTATTTGCTACACATATTAACAAACGTACCAGCTTCAATAAGGATCAGATATTTTTTGTACGATTTACAGTAGTTTTACGATAAAGGATATAAGACAGGACCTAGAGTCCCAAATTTAATCAGAATTATATCCAGCATACAGGTTACTGCCTTAATTTGTAGTTAAAATGAAAATTTCTCTTTTTGACACATAGAAAGGCAGGTGAGTCCTTTAGCCGATTTTTTCGAAAACAGTTTCTTTACATAATTATATTATATATTAGGGTAGGACACCTAGTACCTTTGCGACAGAATCGAAGCACTGTGCAATGTTGGAGACATTAAACTACAACGTATAATGAGTTTTATAACACGAGTATGCTGCGATTGGTTCGATGGTAGGGACTCCGTTTCAAAAGCGATTCAATGGACGGATCAAAGGATTCTAAATTATAACTTCTAACTCGATTTAGTTCTTATTTGATGTTCATTATATTTAGAAAGTCACTAATAAAAATTACAATATTAAAAGTTTTTTTTGAAAACATCCCTATTAATACTTTCTGTTAGGCTACTTCCCTTACAAATAAAATAGATAAAAATAAATAAATGAAAAAATACATCAAGTTGATGGAAACAACCAAGATCAGATCATGCGCATAAAATATTCTGATCGAATAAATAAATTGCAATTGAACTGCAATTCCATAGAGCCACGTCTATAGAACATAAAAGACAATGCAGTCAAGTAAAAAAGCGCAAACGAAAACAAATAAACGTATTACAAACGTTCCAAAATACGTGAAGTTCTGTTAAAATAACGACTCAGAAAATAAACGAACAAAAAAAAAATGGATTAATCCTTTGTAATAAAAATAGAACGAAAAAAGAATAAAAAAAAAACAAATATCCATCAATCGATAACAATGTAAACGATGCGGATGATGAAATGACAATAGGATGACAATTTGTGTTTGTGCAACTGCATGTTGAGACAACGGAATATGACGAGTACAAATCCACTTGAAATAACTAAATGAATGGACGGACATTTTGACTAACTGCAGCATTTTGTTATTTTATATTTGTCTTATGCACATTGAATATCAACGTCGTCTAATAATTTCGTGGGAGTGTTTCTAGTGAAGATAAAAAGAAGAATGAGAATAGAACTACAATTGAAATACCCTGCTAGTAGAAATATGGTAACTAGGGTGATTTATCTCTTTTGTAACGTTTGATAGTCTCTAAGGAAAATTCATATAAAAAAGCGAAATTACATTTGTACTTGAAATGCCATTATGGATTTGGTAGTGTACGGCATCTGTAATTTTTAGTAATAACTGACTTTTTTATATACACTTTAAGCGGGCCAAGAGTAGAGTTCACAGTTCCTAGTGCCTAGTTCTTATATTCTATAAATTTTATACAGCCTGCGATAATTCAAGGGTTCGGCTCCCTCGACAGTAGTTTGGGGAATTATAAGCAGACCTCCAGATTTTTTTTATCGTTCAAATGTTTTTGAAAAATGAAATTTTTTGTAAGCTTTTAAGCCGCTTAAAATTAATTTCATTTATTTTTAAGGCCGTTAAGTTTTAGTTGTTTTTTTTAATTCAGAAGTTTCTTGTACATATTCTCTTTCGTTATGTATAAGTATAGCGTAAGTAATTTGAACACCATGTATCCATTAAATTTTTTTTCAAATAAATCATATAAATGTTGATATTATTATCTGAAAATTGTGCAAATTCAGATCATATATACTTTTTATTTACCGGCTTGGGTGATAACTTCAAAATAAAATTATTGTTGTTTTTTTTTGCAAAAAAATAGTTTTTTATTAACTTATGATAAGTTATTTATCACTAGAAATATCCATAACATCTGGATATAATACAAGCTTATTTACAGTCACGATTTTTTTTTTTTTTGTTGGAGATATCGCATAAATTATTAATTTCAGAATTGAAGAAATCAAATCTTTTTATATGATAATTTATTAAAAACGATTACAGAGTCTTACACACATGTAGAGTAATTCAAATTCATATTCTATATTTTGTTAAATTGATTTGCTTGGAAAAAAAAATATAATGCATTTTTGGAATCAGTGAAAAGATCGTTTCTTTAGAATGAGTCAGTAAATATGTAGAGCATTAAAATGCAGAGATTGTGAAGTGGAAGTGGATCAAATTTAATTCATTTTGCTATAGACTTTTTATTGCAAAATGTTGTACTAATTGATGCTTTCTTCAAGAATTTTAAGACAAGTTTGTTTTTCACAAAAATAAATTGCTTATCATTAGAAATGAGCTTGTGATTCGAAAGCATGACAATTTTTCAATAGTGAACGTAATATCCCCAATTAAAAATTGGGGGAAAAATAATGCAATTATATAGTACCAAAATAATAAATATATTTCATTTAATAAAATGAAGTAGTTTTAACATTTGCAATCAAAATTTGCCAACTTAAGTTCCAAAGAAGTTCCTAAAAGAGGACTTTCACTTATAAAAAGTTTTATTACATTTTTTGTCTACAAAAGGTTTATTAAGAAAATGCATTCTTCTTCAATTGAATAATTGCAAATTTTTTCAGCACAAAAATTATATAGTTTTTTTTTTTGCAAATTAAATTTTTATTAGCGTGTCTATATATTTCCCTTATATGGCCAGTAAATGACATATAAGCCAATCGGATTCAACTTATGCTTAAATTTTTAGTGAATGACATATCGACGCCTCCATTCTATAATGTTCTAAGTGCACTTAGAACGTTTTTAATGTTCTTGAATTTTTGAATCCTACGTTCTCTAATTTAAATACTGTCAAAACTTGGTTAAGATGGGCCGATCCGTTCCAAAGTTATAGGCATAAATATACTTAGACTACACTCATAGTCGTAAAAATTTTCCATTCTAAAATATAGTAAGTACACTTAGAATACTTTTGCTTGGGCAATTTTAAATTGACTTGAAAACTAAGTTGACTTAGTATGTTATGGAAGGGACATTTCTTAACGTTCTAAAATTTTTGTCCACACTAAAATATGTATACTTAGCTGATTAACTTAAAAACAATAGACCTATCAAAAACATGCTAAGTACATTTAGACGACCAATAGCCAATGTTGTCACCGTGCTAAAACATTTTATATAATTTTTAGCTATGACCCAATTCAGAAAATACTATTAAAATTCTACTTAAATTCTACTAAAAACATTGAAAGAACAAATGGCGTATCTTATATAGTTTATGAGATATCGCGTGAAAACTGTGAGAGCTCGTAACTCAAAACTCACATTTTCGACTCTTAGAATGTTATAGAATGGAGGCGTCGATATAAGCCAATCGGATTCCACTTATGGTTAAATTTTAAAAGCTTTCCAATGTTAAGCATTTCGGGCATTTTTCGTATCATTAATAGTTTAAGTACTCACGGCGCATTTTACAATCTATTATTAAAATTTAACGAAAACTATAAACGCAGGCTTTTTCGAAATTTCATAATCATACATTATGAAATAAATTTTCAATTAAAATTTTTAACTGACACAATTTAACCAAGTAGCGGCTGTTATAACTGACGGGAGAAAATTCGCCGGTGATCATTCCAATTGACATATAGACACACTTAATAACTGTAATTGATAAAATAATTAAAGTGGAAATGTCAAAAATGGCTCGTTAGGAGGCAGTAATTGTTGTCATTGAATTGTTTACCACTAAACACTTTGGACTTGGTGTTGTTTTAATTTTTATATCCCAAAAATAATATTACAACCCTATAATAGGATTTTGTGCTTTTAATCTTTCGACGGAGGAAGAAATCCGGATTCAAACAGTATAAAAAATATAAAAATCGTATTTTGAAAATATGACTATATATAGTTTAATTTCCCATTGAGAGATTTAGTTCTTAGGCTTATTTATTATTATTTAAATGTTGAAAATATGGCTCTTAAATTTTGACTGCCTATTTATGTCCTTCTATTACAAATCTATCTAATTATTTATTATAACCGCCTCCCCTATACCATAAATACAAATATGCTTATCAGATACAGTCTTCTACTTTGCATTTTAAAATAATTTTTCTGAACAATTTGGCTGGTTTTTATTGAAATGCAAATGCAGTTAAGTATTATGCTTCTAATATAAGGGAATCCTTTTCATTTGTTCGAATTGAATTTGTCGCAAATTGAATAGAGGATAGTTGTCTATTGTTATTTTTTTCATAGAAAAAAATTCTGATTTTTATTGATATTTATAGAATGGAAAAATTCATTGATTGTATGAGACAAAAAATTCAAATTTTTTTACGGAACAGTTGGCTCATTTCCTCTAGCCAATTTCTAATAGTATTTATTTTTTCTAATGTCAGATAACATTATTTTTTTTCTGTTAATCGCATTAAGTATTTGCCATCGCCACATCAGAGCCATAATTTTTAACGAAAAAATTATTAGTTAAAATGACAGATGACAAAAAGTAGTGGGTATAGAAGCAAAATATAAAATGATTAATATTAAATCTAAATCGTATATTTATTGCAATGCCTTATAGGCTTGGCCATCAGATCTATCGTGCAGTACCCTGTCAGAAGTTGTCTGAGAATGGTAGTGAAGCACAGTAGTTCCTTCGACATACGTCTGCAGCGTCTGAGCCTGTCGATAGTGTTACTTTCTGCCACTAATGATGATGTGATGCCAGTATCTGGATTCGAGCACATGACATGTTCAATTACTGTTTTGAAACTTTTCGGTATGTCATTAACTTTCCTTTTTTTCTTAAATAGGGCGAACAATTTTGCACTTTCTTAAAAAAAAAATTAAGGAGAATAGATTTTGAGCTTGAAAAAATTTATATTTCCTCTCAAAAATCTTTATACAAAAACATGGGTAGCGTGAATTTTTCTAAAATTTTAAAACGAGCATTCAAAATACACTATACCTGTGGCCGACAATATTTTAGGTCCCCTCTTTTAGGCTAATGCCATGCTAAAGTTACAGGCTTCTTTCATAGAAAGTATTAGACTGAATACCACCACTGAATACCACCACCGGACACGTGGATAATTTGGTGTCAGATTTGCCTCCGGCTTTAGTACAGCTTGAGTTACACACTGTGTAACTATGGCTGAGGTACCTATCTAAGAGCTCTAGTAATGCCACCAAGTACTTGATTTTGGATTTTCATATACATATGTTTTATTTTATGAATTTTCGTACAAATATATACAATTGCAATAGAAATCGAACGATTTTAAAAAGAATCATATTGAAAGGTTTGAAGAAAACTTCAAATGATTTCGAAAGTCATTCTTTAAACAGTGTGAAACTCTCTTTCCAATATAAAAGAGATGTTAAAATACCTTTTATATAAATAAGTTCAGTCAAGAAGTTAATAAAATAGTTGTAATAAATGTTTTTGTTTTACATAATTCAAGAGTGCTTTATCGAATAGGGGTTTTCGAATTTTGAATTTTGATAAAGTTGCTGTAACTTATGCAATCTGTTCAAATTATCGTGGATGGATATAGTTTTCAAAACATGTGCAAATGACTTACCATTTTTTTTTTTATCAAAATGGGTGTTCCATTACTTTACAGCCGCCACAATCGTTGTACCGAGAGGACTATTCGTAGTAAGACGGATGAATTACAGTCCACTGCTACAGTAAACAATAAACCAACACTCGTATGACGAGGAAAGTTGAGATCTGCGGAAAATTTCGCCTCTGTCCATGAGAGAATGCAGGAGAATAGCCGATTTTAAATCGCTTGAAAAAATTCGGGCTTTTGCAGATCACAACTTAGCGAATTTTGCGTCATGAGCTGGAATTGCACCCATACAAAATTCAACTGGCTCAATTAAACGACAATCGACAAGGACGAATGTTCGTTTAACATGTCATGGAGTAAATGGAAACTGAACCTAATTTTCATCAAAAAATCATCTTCAGCGATGAGGCGTTTTTTTTGGAAGAATGGGTACATAAACAAATCAAATTGTCAAATTTGGGACGATACCAATCCAGATAAGATTCAAGAGTGTCCAAGGCATACAAAAAAAGCCACTGTTTGGTTTGGATTTCTGGTTAGCGGGGTCATCGGTCAATATTACTTTGAGAATGATGTTGGCCAGGCCCCTACAGTCAATGACGAGGTATATAGGTCGATGATTGCCGATTGGTCTGATTTTAATATGGTCATCAAGACGGTAGGAGCTTTCAAACAGCTCATGCCACATTGAACATTCTGCACGAACAATTTGAGGGCGTGGTCATCTCACGTGGAGTAGATGCAAACTGGCCATCATGTGATTTGACTCCGATAGAATTTTTCTTGAAGGATTTTCTTAAGTTCCAGATCTATACGAATAAGCCACAAGCCACAGTGGCCTTTAAACCAACATAACTATGCCATCGGTCAAATTTATGCGCCAGAGTCCTAAAAAATTGGACATTTATGTACATTCTGTATGACATAGATTCGCCTTTCAAAAAACGCAATACACTAGCTTAATTAAATCTAAAGATAGAAATTACCTGCCTGGACCACGATGTCGAACGACATCGTTCGCGTGCTTAAATACATTCAAACCAAAAACAACATTTTAAAATTTGTTGCTGTTTCAAACGTATTTATGCAAGCGAACGATGTCTTTCGACATCGTGGGCCAGGCAGTACTTAATGAAGAATCATTTATTATTATTTCTGGTTAATTTCAAAGCACATTACCCCATTTAAAGGAAAACCCTTTTAAGCAACAACTTTTTTTCATTTTTTAGAAAATTTTATTATGATTTAGTTAGATTACTGAATACCTAGATTTTTTTAATATTCGGTATTAAAGCAAAATCTTAAATATTGGGCAATTCTCAAATTACAACCTTGTACTCAGATTAATGAATTTCTTCAAATTTTCATTTATGTTTTTCTTCAATATTCCTGGCGTATCTCTTTAAAGGCAGAATAGATGGGCAAATACTGGAGCAGTCTTCAATACGAGGAGAACTGATTATTATTTTTTTAAATTACGGCCTGTAGTCCAATTTAGTGGTTTTTCTTAAATTCTAGTTCACGACTTCACTTAACTTAACTTGTTTTCCCAAGTGGACTATCCCTTTTTAGGAGGAAGAATAATGCATCACGGGATTAAAGTTGAAATTAATATATTTGAAGACTAACCAACGATAAGAAATTATAAATTTTTTTAACCTACGAGTACTCCGTAATAGGCTCAAACAAGCAAACTTCTGTTTAATAGTTTAGAACACTATCCCCTTGTCTATTGAGACATTTTGCATAAGAATTGGAATTATTTTAAATGAAAGGTTATACATCTTAAATTGTGTTTAAGTCCAAACACTTACTGTTTTGTAACTTCTCTTAAGATTTACTAAAGTAAGAAAAAGTTTAAAATTACAACTTTTAAATATTTAAAATTTTATGAACTATTTGTGAGTAAATCATTTCATAAAAAATTAAGTTCATTACAATAAAAATTTCTTATTTTTACAACATGAATTCCTTAACTTCAATTAATTTTTACTACATTTTAGAAAATATATTTTGTAAGTCAAAACCGTTCGTTAAATGTAAAAATTCATTGGAGGTTGTGAATCATTCTTGAGTACAATTTTAGCTCGATTTGAGTAAAGTTTTTCTAGTTTTAGGGAAATTATAATTAAATACAGAATGTAATTTTTTGAGTGTATGTGAATTTCAATGGTGGCTTCAAAACAGATCATCAAGAAACCTTTATCCACAGTTTTGGGAAGGTTAGAAATAATTTTGTCCCAAAGCTGTCAAAACTGTATGTCAAAGTGTTTTCATCACATTCACCTAATAAAGAAAAACACAATTATCTGCAACATGATCTTATAAAAATCTAATGTTTATTATCAGTTTCACAAATTAAAATTTTTTGTAAGGCTTGACCATAATTGGTGAATAAATTCTAAAATTAATAACTAATGTTTACAAAAAATAAAAAAATTATAAAAAATAAATAATATTTTCAACAATATTTAATTTATTGCTTTTGTGGCTAAATTTGGCGCGGGTCTGTTTTTAGCAATCATTTTTTGTTTTCTTAAATTTTAGAGCAACAACATTTTTTTAAAGTAAATATTTAATTATAAAACAGTTCAATTGAACTCAATGAGAAAACTTATGTTAGTACATGATATACGAGCTCACAGACAAATAGTTACATTTATACTTATGAATGTTTTGAATTCATTATTTATTTGTTTTGCATTAACAATATAATAAAATAGCCAACAAACTGTTTTTGTTGGTGTTAATACAACAGAGACAAGTAATGAAAACCGCAAAAAACTACAACACATTAGAAAAGTGTTACAATTTTTTAAACACACTTAGGAATATATTTGTTTTGGTATTTGCCAAATTTTTTTATTATTAACGCAGTTTGATTTCATTAATAGAATTTATTATTTTGGCCACCAAAAATTTTGCACTTTTGTTAACATTAACAAGTTTAATTGAAATTATAAATTTTATATCTAAGTCAATCTTGTTATGTGTGAAGCTTAAAATTTACCTGGTAGAACATAATGATAGAGCTAATAGCAGCTTGAGTCAAATGCAGGTTACATAAGTATTTGCAAAGAATATATTGTAAATTGTATATACAAATTTTCCTACTATAGTTTAACTTATATTTCATAAAAAACTTTAACGTTATATGTTATTCTATTATTTATTGCCGAAAACTCTTTTGAAGGATATAAAAGAACGAAAATAATTATAAAAAGGCTTGTTATGACAATGACAATTTTGTAAGCAGTGCCGGCTAGCGTAGACAGAATGTACTTGAGCGGTGCTATTATTCCTTTTACAGCTCCAAGAAAAAAGTTCCTAGGTACTGGCACACATTCCATTACATGTGTCTATCCAGAATTATAGGGAAATCCTTTATTTATAACATCTGATTAAATTGATATATTAACCATTCTAATTTTATGTAATTGCAAAAAGTAAATTTAACTTTAATAGATAAACATATTTATATATGTATATGCGTGTGTATATAAAAATTCTCTTAATTCCATGATTGATGAATGACTTTCGTTATAAATACATTAAATAAATAAAATTGTCAAGCGGAAAACGATAGAACTAAAATTTAATGGACATTTGGTTACAAGATGTTCAAATGCGACTTAAGTCAAACTTACACATGTACAGAATATTGAATTATATATGTAAACAGTTATATTTAATACTATTAAGGATAAACACACATATACTTAAGCAATAAAAACAGTTAGACAGGCGATTGCCAACGATGTACACGATTAGATCGAAAGGACATGGAATAAATACGTTTTGTATGTTTATATCCTTTGGAAATGAAAGAGTGCGAGTACAATCAATAAAAATAAATGGAAATATAAAAGGACTGTAGTAACAGCAAGATGAAAATCTTAACAATATGTCAGCAGGGATAAAATGAAATAAACTAGATGGTAAAACATTGTCCAAAACGAATGTGTAAATATGCTACTCTGTGAACATTTTCAAGAATAATTTTTATTGAATGATGAGATCAGAAAAGAATGTAAATATCTTGGATTGTCAAAATAATTCATAGTATATTTTTGAAATTTTTTTACACATTGATGCACAGAATTTCTGTGTATTAATTTTAATATTTTTTTACTTTGTTTTAAAATAAAGGTTTAAATCTTAATATATTTAATAAGCTGTAGGGGTTCAAATCACATCAAATACTTATTAAATAAACAATACAAAGGATTTAAAGGGACGAGGCAGCGTATTAAGTTAGCAAACAATTGACAAAAAAATATTAAGAGTTTAGTAAAGAGTGATTGATAACTAAAGAAATCTCAATTGAAATAAGAAATTCATATGAAAATTATAAATAAAACATATAATTTATCGGTTTCCTTTTTCTAATATAAATAACATAACTGTATCCCTGTTTTCTTTACTTTTAGGCATTATGTGGTGTGGTGTTTCAAGTTCCTACCATGTCCGGCGATAAATTGCGTATTAGCACTATGCAAGAGATTATCAAACCGAATACCGTCAAACGTATACAGGGCTACGGCCTACCATTTCCCAAGGATACTTCACGTAAAGGAGACTTATTGGTAGCCTTTGATATACAATTCCCCGAGAAACTGACAGCCGCTCAAAAGGAACTGCTAAGGGACATGTTATGATGTGTTACAACTTACCAACTGTAACAAAAATAAAACAATAATTCATGCAAATAGTTTAGGAAAGAAATTCAATTTAACAAAACAATAGAATTCAGAAAGTGATTATTAAAAAAAGAAAATAATTGAAGAGAAATACACAACCAACAATAATACCATTTATGATAAATAATTATGTTAAAAATTTGATTTTGTATAATTTAATGAACAATTTTAAAAGTTTGCCCAAGTTTTTATTTGTTAAAGAAATGCCCACTAACAGTTTTCTTTTATATTAAACAAAATTTTTATTTTGGCTCTCTAAAGCTGCGTTTTAATGGAAATTCAAGTCAATTTTAGCGTTTTATAAGCGTATCAAAATCAGCGTTTTAAAAACGCCTTTTAATCTTAGTAACCATGTACAATGTACATGCAACTTAAAACATGGAATATTTAAAATAAATCGCTTAAAAGGAAATAGTTATTCCTTAGATGACACAAATCCACTTTAAATAAACGCAACTAATATAGTTTCCTTCTAATTTAACAAAAAATTTAAAAATATATACTTTTGATTTGGTTAATCATATGTTTTTTATTTTTATTAATTTTTTCGCAGATAAATCCTGTGTCTTATTTAATCGTAAAGAAAAACAGCTACAAATGTACTACTAATTTATTTTTTAAATTTATAAGTTAAACTCAAAAAAAAAAAAATAAATAATAAAGCAATAATAGCCTGTTTTGAATAAAAAAATTTTTAAAACCAAATACGTTCCTTATTAAAAAAGAAATGGACTTGGTCATAAATATTTCAAGAATATTTTCAATAAATTGTTAACAGATTTTTGTGGGTTGCTACTGCTTTTGCAGTGAACGGAAGGGAATACAATGAAGTTACCTAGAACGTTTGAAAATAGACCTGGCAGCAGTTAAGGATTTTCTAAGAAATTGTTTTAAAGAATTGTTAGGTTTGGGAAACATATATAGTATGTCAAAGATTTTATGTCAGTACCTGTCCTGAGACCTAACCTGACGGTGCTCTTCGTCGTCCTTTCCAGGGGCACATACAGGGTGCGGATCTACATGTGTCCCTAATAGGGACGACATGGTAGCAAATTCTGTACAGGCTGTAGAACCATGTACAGACACCTTGCTAAAGTGCTGCAGCTATCTAACCTCCAGTAAGATGTCCCCTATCTTAATAGACACTACCCAACCGCAACCGTCAGGGCAGCTCTGTCGAATAGCAACAGCACATAGAGATATATGGCCTGAAGAGAGCATCCACAACAGGATCACTAGCACCATATTGTAGACACACTTATCCGACCCATAAGTCTTTCCTGTATCTTTGGGTTTTAACCACAGCTACCACGTGATCCCCGAAGAAGCCTCACCAACAACCAGTCTAGAACAAGTCCTAGGGGCTACTGGTTCCCGTGGTACCAGATAGGATCTCTGGTCAGCCTTGTGTTAAAAACACACATATGGGGTATCGGTACCCGGATAAGCATACCCAAAGCTACAACCTTAAATACTTATATGCACGCCCGTTACCTTGTTATTTCAAGGACTGGGTAGTAACATATTAAGTTCTATGGGTAACTGGCCAAATGTCAAGGTATGGAAAGACCATGTTACCCATGCGGACGAGCGAACGAAGCCACTTTTACTTTTAATTTACATGAATGCGCGCCCGTTACCATGTTAATTCAGGGATTGCGGTTATCAGCAAAAAGGCCTTGGTCCGGAAACCTGATAACCCTATACCCCAGGAAGCAGAACAATAAGCCACCAAGACAAGATATATAATGCGTGCCCCCCGGGGGGAGGTATGTAAAACAGTATAATTTATATAAAATAATTATTAAAAAAAGTCGATTAGGAAATCAGCGTAACATCGATAAAAAATTCTGATTCCGAAAATAGCCAGACTGAAGTATAATGAACATCACATTCTGTTCGAAGTAATTTCGAGCTGAGTAGAAGGATCTTTCGTAGAGTCCATTCATAACTAAAAATATGACTTATGAAAAATATAAAACGTTCGTATTATTCTCGTGAATATTACTTTAAATCAGCGGTGGACATTTCCTCAAACAATTGTTTATAAGCAACGCCCCTTTTTTTCTTATGCTCTTATGAACAGACTTTGGCGAGAGCATATGTTAGCTTGATGCTTATAAATTTTTTTTCAATTACACTGTTGGAAAAAATTGCTAACAGCTTATTAGATCATCTCAAAAATTATCAGTTTATTACAGACTTAGCATTTTTGGTAGATACGACTGGCTTTCTTAATGATTTTAATTTAGAATTACAGGGCAAGGAAATTAACATATACGAAAAAATTTACAATTCAAAACTAAATTATATTTGTTATCACCAATTAAGTTAGGTGACTTCAAAGAATTTCCTAAAACATCCCTAATTTTGAACAAGCACGAAAAGGTTGAAACCCTCGAATATATTAATATTTTTGAAAACCTTTTTTACAATTTCAAAGATAGATTTGAGGATACAAATAACATAAAACAACTTCTGGAACTTTACGAAAACCCTTTTAATGTTAATGTTACCAAATATGAATTCAAAATACAATCAAAACTTGTAATATTACGAAGCGAGTTAAAAGCTTCTCCGGAAATCGACAGGTTATTATTTTGGAAAACTTTCGACGCCTTGGCCTATCCTGAACTTTCTGAAATTCTTTGAAAATTCTTTAATTTTTTCCGACCACATGTGAAAAAAATTTTTCGGACTTAAAATTAATTTTTAATAAACAACGTAATAAAATTAGTTTCACGTCTTTGAAACATATACTGCTCTTACGAAACTGTCCTGACAGCATTAATGTAGACGATTTCGTTTAATTTAGTTCCTTATACGAAAATCTTTGTGTTTCGTTTTGCTTGTCACTGTACCTTCAAATTATCTCACTAACAAAAGTGTAAAACAATTTTGTCCACCGCTGCTTTAAATAGAAATGATGTTTTAAAAAAAATCTGCTCTCTTGTGTTCGGTTGTTGATGAGGTATATGGTAAATTTTCATTTAATCTCTTGTGAACATTTTATGAAGGATTACAGAAGCAATATTTAAAAAACGTAAAGAAAACATATCACAAGTCGAATTCGGCATAATGCGATTACGGTTTTTACATATTGTTCTGGACTAGTCGTCATGATCATGAGTTTTTCTGATTTACCTTAGTGTGACATGGTGTTAATTGTTGTTGGACTGTTTAAGTGATGACAGCGATCGACACTTTTCTATGCTAATGTTCACTGTATCACGATGCCCTCCTGCGTCGGAAATGTTAGCAGAATTGTCAACGAGTTAAACTATTAATAAAATGGCTACACATACAGCTTAATGCGTCTCCTTAACACCAGAGACGCTAGAAATTTGCTAAAAAAAAAAAAAACGAAGTAGTAGAGTTGCAAAACAGACATTAGGGCCTCTCTCCCTCTCTCTCTCTCTCTGTCCTCTCATTTCACTATCTATCCTCTGTTTTCCTTTTACAAAAGTGGTAACAACCAAGAATGATTAAATAAAGATTACGCCATCACGCAGCCATAAAAAAACATTTCTGCGCATGTTGGAACTCTGACGTCACTCAAGCTGTGTTCTCATTGGCTAATAAAATTCAGCTGTACAACTATTATGTTTGTGTAAAAACATGACAGTGGCACAAATTGTTATTTTTCTAACAAAATTTTTTTAAAGCAAACAAATTCTTTATAAGAATTCCATATATAGATTTTCATTACTTTTATAACAATCCCCCTTATTATGATTGTCGACGTCAACGTCACACCAAGTCGACATCAATATATTGGCAATTGTTGGATCGTTATCGAGAACTACTAAATATTATTGATAGGATATTACTACTACTATGGCTTATAAAATTACAATTGGCTATCAATATTAGTTAATTATTGCCTACAAGGAGTTTAGGAACTGCTGTCTTTTTACTGTCGACTTGATGTGACGTCGACGTCGACAACCATAATAAGGGGGAATATTTCACTATTGCTGCAAATAAAATATAGTTTTCAAAAAGAAAATTTTTTATAGCGATGGATAGAATTAAAAGACAAAACATAATTTCAACGCTTGTTTTTAACTTGAAAATAAACTTAAAACTAATTAACTTTCCAAAATTCATATTTGCTGTTTCAATATCATACAAAGTAGTGAATAGCATGTCTTCAATACAATATTAAATGTTTGATAGATTCAAGTAGTAAAATTATATAATATTCGTTTTGCTTTTTAGGTGTAGAATTGCTTCACTCTTTTGCAAAATATTACCCATAACTTCCTGCGAGCTTCATCTTTTGTAAAACGATACAGCTTTTTGAAAACACAAACGTTTTATTAAAAATACGCAAAATATTAGGTTTTAACATATTCTCACTTTTTTTTGCTGTTACTTTGTTTGCATTTGCCCACTGCACATTTCATATTTGCTCTCTTTCTTATCTTTTCACTTTATTTTGTTTTTCTTAGTTTTGCAGCTTTTTAACAACAAAATCTAAACACTTTATATAATTTTAAATATTTTAATATTATTTATATGTATTTATTATAAAATATGACACGAAATTCGTTGTTTATTAACCACCAATGAAATCCTTTTTTTGGAAAACTCTCTGAGTAAATTAATTACGGGGCTGCCATCTTTTATAAAATACATACATTTTTTGTAAGATATTATAACTTTTACATACATATGTATGTTACAGACTTGGTAACCTTTCTGAGGGAACTACTACGTCATCAAGCGCTAAATCATGCGCAAGGCGTAATCTTTATTTCTATCATTCTTGTTGGTAACAACTTAGTATTAGGGCTGAGAGTTACTTCTCTCAAAAAAAAAAAAAAAAAAAAAAAATAATAATAAAAAACATTTGCCAGATTTTCAACAAGGTTAAATTAATTATTTAAAAACAATTTACAATCTATATAACTAATAGGCAAGTTCGTACTTCCTTTTATGCTTAGATTATTGAATTGATTTTGAAAAAATTCTATAATTTTATACGTAATTCGCTGAAGTTGTGTCCAAACTATTTATATTGAATTAAAATTAGTTCAAGTATGAGCGTTTGATGTTGCTACTAATACATGCACAACAGATATTAATCATGCATGAAAAGTCATTTTTCAAAGTAATTTTTGCTTAAAGGCAAATAAAATTATTTGAAAATAATTTCAATTGTTGACGAAAACACAAAGTTAATTTTCTAAGATAAATAAATAGAAAGGAGATACATAAATATGAATATGATATTGAGAATATTTCCATCACAAACCAAATCGATTGGTTTGCTTTTGACTCTCGATTTCATTTAAAACTAAAAAAATATGCATCATATACCGGTAGGGAACATTTTTTTTTTTGTAACTTATGTTAGTACGCATCTTATTTTAATTAAACCAATTTACTAAAACAGCTGGAAACATTGATTAAAAAGATATCTGAGTGATTTCAATTCGAACAACTTTTTCTCCTAGGTTAGAATATCAAAGAGCTGGAAGTGCTCAATAGCTGGAAGTGATTAATAGAATAGTACAGTTTTAAAATATATTTCATATTAAGTGATAACATTTTTCTTTGGAGAATTATTATGTATATATCTGAGTAAAGATTTTAAAAAAATATTTACAATTTCATAAAAATGGTTTAACTATGTTAATACGCTTCAAAAAAAAAAAAAAATTTACTAAGAAATTGAAAAAAATTCATTAAAGTGGGACTCGACTATCTTAAAATAAAGTATATTATTGAATTGGCTGGGAAGCAAATCACAATCATTCTCAAATAATTTAAACATAATTTTGACTATGACAAACAAGTCAAAAATTTGTTGTAGTTTGCTTTAAACTACAATATATTGTTTTATTATTCAAAAGCAATTGTCTGTTCTATGTATAAGAGATTTAAATGAAAATTTCGATCGAACATTTACATTGAAAACAGCAATAAAAACTTGAAAAATATCATGCACACTAAATATATTTGTACTAAAATTTTGCTTGCCTCAATCATTTATTTCCTTTTTTTGCACTAACAGTCTGTTGTTACTTCAAATATGGCCTCGTGTGTATTTAGCTTTGTACTAAAGCAATTTTCTTTATCCCCAGTTTAATAACTTAAAAAAATTAATCAATCAAAATAGAATTCTTTGCTTTGTTACTGCTATATTGATGACATAGTAGATCACAAAATATTTCCAATAAATAACAACTCTCTATGCTACAGCACGTACGCATTTTTTACAAAATTATATTAATTTGAATTAATCAACAGACAACAAATACAAAGTTGCTAGATTTTCTCCTTATGGTGCTTAGATCCTTTTAAAGTGGGGAAGGTATATATGTGAAATTTTCTGTGATGAATTATAACTAAGGAAATTTATGTAAGTAAATTTTATTAACAAGAAGATTTACAGAATTTGGTTGAAAAATTATTTAATATTTTTCATGAAGAATTCACCAAAAGTGTAATATTTTTAAATAATAATAAATTTTATTAGTATTAGTAAAAATTTATATTTTACTAAATGATTTTCTAATATGAATAGAACATTTTTACTGGCTGTCTGCAATTATTTTTATTAAAAACTATGAAGAATCCAAATTTGTTTTATTTTAAAGTATTTCAATTGCGGCCTTATTTAAATTTACAAAACCAGTTGTTTTCATAAAAAATTTTTTGAGTTTTTGATTAGAAAATAAAATATTTTTGGTTATATTTTAGCCGATATGTGATATAAATGGGGGGAAGGTATTTCGTTATCTTATATCTTGTTTCCTCTAACAGTAAGAGTAATCCAAAGTTACGTGGTTTACTCTGTAGCCAATACACACACTAGCAGTAAAAACCAAAAGGGTAGAAGCAATCCTTCCATATAAATTAATACATACTTAATTATCATATAAATATCTCACCCATGATAGAAAGAGTATTTTTTTTACATGAGAAAATATGCTTCTCAGGCGGCGGTATTTATGTGGAAAAAGTCTCTTAATGACTACGAAAATTCTATATATATAAAATTGGATGTATGTATGTAACGTAATGGCTCCAAAACGGTTTGGCCGATTTTGACGAAATTTTCAGGGAACCTTCAGAATACTCGGGCGGGTGACACTGTGAAGTCCGATTTTTTATTTTCGGTCTGTGGGCGGAGGGGCGTGGCAAAATGCAATTTTCATATTGCACCACCAATGACATATACATATATTTATTTTTTGTGCTTTTTTTATTTTATTTTACTTTTTTTGGAAAGCCGTTGTCATGTTCTTCTAAACGAGATATCAAACTCTTAAATCGGTTATGTAGTCCCGAAGATATTTTGAGCTGACGGTGTCAGCTATATGTACATAAAAATTACGTGTATGTTCGTGATCGCTAAACTCAAAAACTACTGGGCCGATTTTGACCAAATTTGATAAGCATGCTCTACAGGCCGTGAGGAGTGTTTCTGTGTAGTTTGGAGTTCGTCCGACAGATGGCGCAATACTTAGTTTTGGGTGTGTGTTTTTGCACCGTAACTCAAGAACTACTGCACCGATTTTGACCAAACTTTATATACATGTTCTATGGGACGTGAGGAGTGTTTCTGTGTAGTTTGAAGTTCGTCCAACAGATGGCACAATACTTAGTTTTGTGTGTGTGTTTTTGCACCGTAACTCAAGAACTACTGCACCGATTTTGACCAAACTTTATAGACATGTTCTATGGGACGTGGGGAGTGTTTCTGTGTAGTTTGAAGTTCGTCCGACAGATGGCCCAATATTTTGTTTTTTGTGTTTTGCCCAATAGAGATTAGCGCGATAAGCCTATGCTGCGTTTCGCTGAAGGCGTTGGGTCCTTAACCAGCGTGTAGTGCGGTTAATTAGCCCGATACCTTTAGTTGAACAATAATTGCTATGTCGATTTAGTGCAAATTTGACGGCAAAACAAGGTTTGCCCGGGTCAGCTAGTCTATATATATATATATATATATATATATATATATATATATATATATATATAATAGGATATGTGTATTTATGTATGTATGTAACGTAATGGCTCCAAAACGGTTGGGCCGATTTTGACGAAATTTTCAGGGAACCTTCAGAATATTCGGGCGGGTGACGATTTTTTATTTTCGGTCTGTGGGCGGAGTGGCGTGGAAAATCCAATAATTCATAAAACGAGAACGGCTTGGCCGATTTCTGTAAAACTTTTTGTCAGTTGTTCGTGTTTTCGAGGAGAAGGTTTTTATGGAAGAAAATTTTGGAAAATCCCTCCGGAAAAGTCGGAAAATTGGAAAAATTTTGTTTGAAATTATTCCTTAATGGCTTTTCAAATTAAAAAATAGAAAGTTTGTCTGAAGGCTTAAAATTGGATTTGGAACGATTTTCCGTCATCCCACGTCAAATTTGGTTTATGAACAGACCGGTTTCGGCTTTGTGCCATCTTCAGTGTTCTCGAATTCGAGAACACTGAAGATGGCACAAAGCCGAAACCGGTCTGTTCATAAACCAAATTTGACGTGGGATGACGGAAAATCGTTCCAAATTCAAACAAACCCCGTCGGAAGAATATCACAAAAATCGCTTAAAATTGGGGCGAGTCGAAGTTCGCCTGGTCCGCTAGTAGTCTATAAAACCTTAAAAATTTTTTACCGATTTAAAAAATAGTTTCTAAAAAGTTTGTTGCAAATAAAATATTAATATATGCATTACCTACTGAGATCTTTGAAGATGGTGCCAAGATGAGTGAAAGTTATAAATTAAATTTTGTGTTTTACATCTTCCTTAATAACATCTTCAAAGATAAATCAGTTAATATTGCTTTCAGCACCAATAGTGCTCTTATAGGCTTTCTTTGCAAATCTTATCTTCTAAGAAAACGTGAGAGGAGTACATATAAATACTTATAAATAAAATTTGACAAATAATAATAAAAATCAAGGTTGCTAACGCTGTCCTTTTAATATAGATTAGCTTATGTTCTTTTAATGTAGGAAGCATTTCTCGTTTAGTATATTTTTTAAGGCATTTCAAAAGTGATCAGATTTTTATTTACTCGCATGGATATATCACTACTATTTAACTTCGCTAAATTAAAACTTTTACAAAGTACGTCATTGTATAAATACGGTGTAATACAGTGTATCTATACTTATTTAATGAAATTTCAAAAATGAAACTTTTTTATTTAATGCCAGAGTCCAATTAGTAGACCATATCTGATACAGTCTGTATGTTGCACTTTCGAGAAATTAAGTAATTATTTCACCTTTTTCGGTAACAGCCAAACGGACTCATGTACTCTTATGGGGTGGTTAATGGCTTGTGTAGCAATTATGCGCTTTGATGATGCTTATCTTGAAATACCACAAAGGCTTTATTGACTTCAGTCAGACCACTATTTAAAAAGCCGCGAGCAAATATAACTAAATACAACTATTTAAAGAAGAGAAAAATTATGTTATTTATTAGAAAGAATACATTTAGGAGTGTGCAACATTATAAATTGGGTAAGTCCGCTGCAGAAGGGCCTACCTACGGCCATGGGCATTGCATTTCATCGATCATTAGTGTTCATTCGCAGATTTAAAGTTGTACTTGTACTACAAAAGTGATCAAAATATCTATTAAATGTTTTTATGGATATGACAAGTATAAATTTACGAATGAGCTGATGGACTAGCGCTCTAGAACGACATGGTTTCTATCATAATGCACTTTGCTGCATTGGTGCTTCACAGGTGAGAATTTTCCTGATCATGTGTACATAATATGTAATACTACGATTAAAGCTCAGTCTGTCTATAGAAAATTACTTTGCAGACCAGTATCACATCGGTGAGTTTAAGAATAATATGAAACAAATGTTCTCTCAGTTCCGAGTTACTGTATATAGATGTAATTCTGTTTTATGAAAATATCTATATTCGTTTCAAAACTGTTAAGGCTTGAACCGCTGGACTGCCAGTTATAAAATTTTCATACCTTTTAATTAATTGTCCAGATTATATATTTTTTTTTTGTAAGTAAAACGGGTATGGCAATTTTCATCATCCACTTTTAGTTTTTATGTCAGCAAATTTATTACAAAAAAGACATTTTATTCCTCCTAAAATTTGAACTGATCGATCGATGACAGATCGGGTACCTTACTGTTGTTATATACTCAAAATATTTTAGTTCAGCTCATTGAAGAAGTTTGATAGAATAAAATCAAACCTTAAGGATATGTTTATTATTTATTAGATTTTTGTAATAAATTACTTCAACCAATAGAGTATATAAGTTTATTTGGTATATAAGAGCAAAATATTAATATGGTTTGCCAATCCCTTCAGTTACACACTGAATATTTTATAATGTGAACTGCCGTCTACTCGTGATAAAAAATGTTGTTCTTAAAAATTGCAAAATCAGAAAAAGAGAAGGAGTTATAACTTATTTGCGTATTTAAAAAGACTTCTTCCAATTTGATATAAAGCAAAATAAAATATTATTTGCTAAGAGAAAAAATTGGTACGAGTTTGTATATCGTTATTAAATTGGCACTGAAAGTTTAACTTAAATTTATTTTCCATTGAATTAATTACCATTAAAAAATCTTTATAATACCCATTCATTTTTGTTTTTATACAATATAAATGCACACACCATTATCTGTATATTTAAAGGACTTAAGTGAAAAATATATATTTTTTGTTGGTTAATTTGGTTACAGGTAGATTTATTATGCGGTCTTTCACCATTCAATTAATATTATTTTTTGAGAACAATTTCACATTTTCTGCTTGCAGCAGGTGATATTTAAAAATAGTGGGATACTATATATTTGTATAGTGTATATGTGTATAGTGTAAGCACAATCTGGGATTAAATATAGGTTTTATGAAATAAATTTTAAATAAAGTTGAAATGGAAAAAATTTAATATTATATTGTATGTGGGAAAATAAGTATACATGAGTGGGGTTAAAAAATTAATCGGATATTATATTTAAAAATCTCCACCCATTTATTTTTCGCAGCAAATATTTATAATGTTAAAATTTAATTTTTTTGCATTTGCTATTAGTTATGCTACACTTAAATTTCAAACACTTTATAAGCAATACATTTAGTCAATCGAACTTTGAGGTGCGTAATATGAAATTGTGTTTTTTCAATGGAAAACTCAATGAAAAATTGATATTTCACTAGTGTATTCAGCTTTAGTGTGAGTTTGACATTCGATACGCAACAGGAAAAGATCAACGGCATAACAGATTTTTTAAAAATCGATCCAATAAAGATTAAAAAGGCAAATTTGTCATACGAGCCGTTGCTTTATAAACTTTTCCCCCAAAAAGCAAAATTTCCATTTTTTTTTACATAAACTGATAATTTCAAATATTCATTTCTAACTCAAAAATTCAACACTTCGATTCTATTTTACATGAGCTTATTAACGCATAAATAATATTCTTAATATAAAGCATCTATTCGAACCCAAAGTTTTGTTGAAAGCCCATGTTCCTGTGCGAATTAAGAAATGAAACCACTTAAGTTTTAAAGCATTATATTAAATCAAGTCTATTTTTAAAGTAAATTGTAAAAAATAAAAATTAAAAATGATTATGCAAAAACTTATGTATGTACGAGTATATAAAAATAAGCAAGTTGAATCCAGGTTCGTCGCTAATGGCAACATATTCGAGTTTTCGAATCACTGCTATTAAAATTGAAATGAATGTAATTTCTTTGACGATTTGCAACCTCCATGGCATGTTGTAGTTGCAACATCATGGCTTCCATGCTACGTTTTATTTTTATTAGTTTATAATTTATTTTACGATTATTTCCGCACAATTCCTGTGAACTGCGAGAGGATAAATTTAAGTCATTTGAATATTTGAGCGATTTTGATGACTCCCCAATAAGTTTTGGTATATCAGATTTATGCATATAGTGAGAGTAGACATTTGCTACATAAGAGTTATAGTTTTGCAGCAGCCAATCAATATTGTAGCGTATATTTAGACGTCTCACTTCGTTAATTGAACGAAACAGGGAACGTTGCAATATTTTGCAGCTTTTAATGGCTGACTCGAGGACTTTTGATTCTTCCATTTTGGCTGAAATTCACAAAATTTTTAGCGGAAAATGCACTATTTGTTGTTGTTATTTATTTATCAATTTAGTATTCTATTGCTGTTTTTATTTTGCTTGAAGTTATTTTCTGCAATTTGTATCTCTTAATGCTTCATTTTGTTGATTTTGGGCTTATTTGATTTAAAATTGATTTAATATGTCAATGATTTTTAAAAATTATTATTGCACTGTGTACATAAAACAAAAAAGAAAATGAAATCATTGGGTACTCCATATACATTTATAAATTGAAAGCTTTCAAAACATTTGATCAAGGTATATATATTTACTGAGTATGAGCGGTACATATGATACATATGATTGCTTTAATTTTAGCATCGGACTGTTAAAATTCGCGTACCATTTTTCAAATGCTTATACATTTTTTTCAATTTGTTATTTTTCAAATTGAAAGTGAGAGAAAAAAATATTAAATTTAATTCAATTCAATACAGATTTATTGGGAATTTTTTTCAAAATGCAGATTACAAATACTATAGAGATAAAGAATTGTAACAAAAATTGTCTAGGAACTAGATATTTTATTGTATTATTTGAATTTCATGGAACAATATTATATGTGACTAAGCGACAAACTTATCTAATATTGTATAGGTGGAAGTAAAATGTTGATAGATGAGTGTTAGAAAATATTGATCAGGTAAATATAAGGAGACAATGAGTGTTTTGTTTTTATATGTCTGCCATTTGGTCACATATACTTTTTACTTATTTTATTTAGTATATAATGCAAGTTTATGGCAGTTTTTTTCAACGTATAAAACAATTGTGTTCAAATTAGAAGTGTGAACACGTAACGTTAATATTAAAGATTAAAATAAAGTCCCTTTACCTACGCCAAAAACTTTGTAAGAAATTTTAAAACAGATATTGTTGCCACTTCTTTTATTACAAAAGAGTTACAAGTGACCGTTTTGCAAATTTTTTCTTTCATGTATTAAATAGCTGTCAGCCTCCATATAAAAAAAATTTATAAAAAATTGTCCGTCTAATTTTTCATAAGGAGTTTGACAATTATATTCTTGTCTTTGCTGTAATAAAATTAACGTTACATATACCCCATGCTCAGTCGTTTTGATTTGTTATTTTTTACAAAATTAAAAATCCTTTTCAGCTGATGTACGGTTGAATAATTGTTTCTAATTCCCAACTATTGTCTATAATATCACTGTTATCAGCATAGTCTTCCATTTACCTATGTATAGCATTCTTGAAGACTTTACCTAAATTAAAATGCTTATGGGTCAAAAACAAGAAGAAATTCCTGCTTCTTTTCTTTTGTTGCTAAATGGCGATTATTTTAACCTTTTTAAAGATAGAGGGAAAATATCCGCTGACTAAACTTTTCTTCCAATTTGATTGCTTTAAAATTAGATTTTCAAACGTTGTCCCATTAGATCAAAAACTGCAACAGTAAGACATCGAGAGAGTAGCAAGATTGTTGACACCCACATATCCCAAGTAATTATTTGTACTTTTTGACAATAAGGTTAGAAGACAATAGATATATCGCACATATATAAATACATGTGTTACGTTCACACCACAGGCCAAGTTATTTCTCAAATTTGAATTGTTTCAATTTATTCTTCTTTGTAACATAAAGGTCAAAGATTAGGGGCAAAAAGCTGAGGTTCTCAATTTATTTCGATTTAAATCCAATGCTTGTTCAAACGAGTTGCTCCCTTTGATATCACACCATAATATTCCAGCTAGATTCTAATTCTAATCATAGATTAGTTATCACATTTTTTTTATAGCTTCTTAGGGAGTAATTAGGTGGAAGGTTTAATATTTTGGGATGCAAATTCCATCAAGTATTACAGGTTTCTTTAAGTCAGAATATAGACCAGCTTCACTTTTTGTAAAGTATAAGGCTTTTGGAGCTCTAAAAATTTCTGTCAAATTAGCTTTTGAACTAAAACTTGATATTAATTTTTACAGCAATAGACAATATAATAAATATACAGATGCTTTAAAATGGGACTTAAAAAATGACATAAAATTACAAGAAAAAAATTTAATGTTACATTGAATCATTACTACACTCAAAAGCAAAATCAAGTCATCCGTGATTAAACCATGACAAGGGGGTGTCAAAATGACGATGAATATAGGCTTTCTTAAACTTGGGATGGAGTGCAGTATTCGGGAACGATTTTTAGCAGAAGCAAAAAAAAATATTTTTAAATTCAAGAAAAAAACATGTTCGATTTAAGGCAGAAATGGCATTAACCTATATTTTTGGTTAACAATTTAAAAAATTTTTAATACTTAAATTTTTATATCCCTTTTTTTTTATTTATAATTTTGCTTTAAATTTTGCTTGAAGTCGATTTCGAAACCAAAGTTTCTTCTTTCATTGCATGTTCATAAACAAAAGGCAGCATGAGGAACTTTTTAAAATATCAACCGCACATAAAACAACTTGAATTAAAAATCCAGGATAGACTTGGATTTATTCGTGCTTAAATTTTTAAGAAGTACTTTTTATTAAAAGTAAGATAAAAAAAGTATATTTAGATAGATTTTTTTATATTTGTGTACGTTTACATAATATGTTCTTAAAGTGGTATATAAGTGGTACATTTTTGTTCCGTACTTCCTGCTTACTCGATTAATGTAAAAATAAAATGTTTGCTCTGAAAATGTAGATTAGAACATAATAAGATTAAATACAAATAATCCTCTGTTTCTTCTTTTTATATTCTCATAGCAGAAAAACTTAAATAAACTAAACTAAAGGATCTGTGCAATAATTCAAGACCAATATGTAATTTTTAATATAGAAAAAGTGATTTTGTGGATACCGGCATAGCAACATTTAAAATTCTTTCTCTTGGTACCCATCTATTCAATTATTAAATGGAATTTGCTATTGAATTTCCTTTGATGTGCTAATGATGGTGAAGGCATCTGTATAATAATGTTTCGCATATATCTTGAATACAATGTGGCAGTGTTTAAGAAGAATGTAACAGCCCTTTACACACCGCAAATACACAAATATCCATCTACCTTCAAATATGTGTATGTGAGTGTGTAAGAGAGAGAGAGAGAGACAGAGAGTGTGTGCATGCATTAACATACCCTCAAATACATATGTACACTAGTTAATTAATATGATACTTAATTAGTTGTGTAATTGTAGATAATTAACCTTTTTGATTAAATTTTAGCAATTCAACCAAACATGAGATGAATGAACGAATTTGACAAAGCAACATGTATTTGAATAAAGTTGTATTGTTTACGAAACCGCAGCGGCTGATCTTTCATTTAAACTGGAAAAGTCATCGAAGACGTATGAGCAATTTTTTCAACGGATAGAAAAAAAAAATAATATTCCACATACGCTTATGATATTTCTGAAATGAAAAAATGTTTGGAATTATTTATTGTTCTTTAAATTACTCAAACTTAATGGAAAAAGAACTCCAAAATTTTTAGAATAAAATGTTTTTAAACGAGCAGAAATATATTTAAATCTTATATAAATTAGACTTAAGAATAGTTCATAAATAAAGCTCAACAAGCGTCCGAAAAAAGCTGGAAAAACTGATAGACACTGATAATTTGCAAAAATTATTATAAGATTATTATATGTTATTATCAAGTCTTAATATTCATTGAAGAAACGAAACACGTAATTTTCTGAATTTTCGCTCTATCTTGTTATATATGAAATATATAAGTCGATCTTATTAGATATGTCCGCAAGGGTAATATGGTTTTCCTAGACCTTAAAATTTTTCCAGTTTCCCATAAAACTTTATACTTTGCTACCCAATCCCTGAAATAATATTGCAACGGGAATTTGGCTTGCCTACGCTAGTCTGGGTAGAGGTGCTACCGATGCCTTAGGTTTGCACGGAACCTAAATTCGCAGGTGTTTTAAGCAAAAGGCGAACCGGAGGTCGTATCTATTAACACGGGGGCAAGTAGCCCCTTGGATTTGCCCTAGACTGGTATTGGTGAGGAACTTTTGGGGATCACGTTAAAACCCAAAGATTCAAGTTAAGAGTTATGAGTCGGATGAGTTTGTCTGCAGTATGGTGCTAGTGGTCCTGTTGAAGATGCTCTTTTCAGGCCATATATATCTATGTGCTGTTGCTATTCGATAGGGCTGCCCTGGCGGTTGCTATTGGTGAGTGGTCCATGTTAGGGGGACTTCTTACTGCTAGGTCGTTGGGGTGTTAGGAGGTTAGATAGCTCCAGCGCTTCAGCAAAGTGTCTGTACATGGTTCTGCAGCCTGTACAGAATTTGCTATCATGTCGTCCCTATCTGGGGCACATGCAGATCTTTTTCTGCATGGAACGATGAAGATGGTTGTGAATGGCTCTATTTAGTACGAAAAGCACCGTCAGCTTAGCTCTTACGACAGGTACTACCGTAAATCTCTGACATATTTGTATCGAGGTATACTAAGATGCCGGCTGAAATATATTTGTATATATATCTGAGGTTGAAAGTTTTAAATACACTGATCAAGTTCCACAGATAACTTAACATACAGCCAAAATCAGATTTATATTCAATTTTGTTTTATGAATTATTTAAAGTGCTGGCAAAATGTCTTAATATTACAAAGAGAATCATGCTTAATACATGTATTTAATTAAACCCAATTTTTTTATAAATTTTTTGTTCGGTCCTTAATTATTTCTATATAAAAAACTGAAAACTTCACAGCTCATTAAGAAGTAATAAATTGAAAAGCATTTCAAAGTCTGAAAAGTTTTTCTTTAACGCGTCATATAATACGGCTACTTTTTCAAAAACCCTAGAAATGAAAACGAAAGGAGTTCAAAAGAAAAAAAAACATCAAAGTGAAAAGTTGCAGAAAGAAGAGTAAACAAAAAACAAATATTAATTTGGCAAAACTTGGCAAACATAAACCAAACGATAGAAATCCCCTTTAGAAATACGTCTTGCCAAACAAAAGACCCCAAAAACCATACAGAATGAAATTGAAATTAAATTTTGTTGGTTGCTTTACACGGGGTGCATACAAAGTAATAGATTTCAATATTTTCTTTTTCGTTGAGTTTGTTTTCATAGTAAAAGAATGATGGCAAAAACTTAACTGCAATTGATATACTATAGACATTATCAATGACGCGCTGATACAGATGTTGATGATGGTGTTGTTTTCCTTGATAAAAAAATCCTCTTATTTCCAAGTACATCATGTAAATGCAAACAATCACCAAAAACTCAAAACGTGCAGCAAAGAAAATATTAAAAAAGCGAGAGCAGCAGAAAAAGAATTGAAATATTTGATACAAAATTGCATGACTATTACGGATACAAAGCATGAGCCTGAACAACAAGTTTTCAAGATTTCCTCTTTTGGCCTTTAAACATGATTAGACTGATTTGAGCATCAATATTATAAAATGGTTGTAACGATGTGAACAACTGAACATGGCAAATAGCAAGACAAAATCACGGCACTCTATGCAATGAATATCGGATGGAATGGTCGTTGTTGTTCTTATCTTCATATTTTTAGCAGCATCATCATCAACGCCACCATTACCATCAGCAACAACAACAATCTTGTCATTCTCTCGTATAGACGTGTTTTTATTGATACCGCCTAAACTGCCATCAAATGTACAACTTTCAAATTTTTTTCGCTTGTGTGTGAATTGAATTTTAAAAATGGTTTTATTTTTTTTCTGCCAAAAAAGCAAAATGGAGAAAAAAGTTCGACAAATCTGTTGAAAAAAGTTAATTTCTCTCAAACCAAAACAAGTACGTGCATGTTTCGTGTTCATCTTGACTTTTTCCATCAGCCGAATTTATTTGGTTTTATAGTAGCGAATTTCGTTTTACTGGAAATCCATACCTTATAAGCCAAAATGCAATATTTCAAATAAATCGAGAACTTAATTCAATATGAAAAGTTTCAATCCAATAAATATGTGTTGGTATCTAAAATGCCTAAAGTTTGAGGTTTAAAATCAAAACGAAACAGTAGTTTAGTTTATAGCAAGTTAACTAACACTGAAAGTTTAAATAAAAATTAAAATGAGTTTTTGCTAAACAAAATAGCGACTAAAAGTTCATATAAGTCCTTATCTTACCTACTTTCCATTTTTTGGGACCAGTACTCCGAGAATGCTACCTATACATTTAGAATAATTATCCTGGAAATATTAAGATGAGTTTAAAAATAAAGAATAGAGGCAATAGTGCCTATAGACATTCAATAAGTTTTCCTGAACTTGAACGCGTCAGAAACTTTGTTTTACATGGTAATAATTCGTCAAAAGAAGGATTTTTTCCTGTGATGCAAAACTCAATTCACTGGTAAGTGAAAGGGCCCTTAATAGGAAAAATGCAGTCCACAGGAAAGCGGGTTGCAGGAATAATTTTTCTGATTTTACTAGAGCACGGACACATTCCATCCAATGATCCTCCGATGCTGCAGTGAGTCAATAGAATAGGGTTCATTATTGTCAGTGGTAAGCTACTTTGCCCTTTCATGTAAGCGATCACGTAAATATTCTATGAAGTATCACCTTAACCATTACAATTTCATTCCATTATCGGTCAGATATACATGGTGTAACTTGTAATGGGATGAGATGAAGTGAAGTGACTCTTACACTGTCTTAAAATTCTTGGACACTTAAATACTTCTTTGGCAACATAATAAATGTACTCCGTCTATTACACTGATACAACTTATCATCATACCGACGGAGCAACATGACGAAGTTGGTCAACATTGACCTTTAGATGGGAGTATACAATTTTGGGCCTTGCAAGACAATTTTGAAAACAACATTTTTATGTTAAACACCACTGTCAGACGTTTAAAATTTTAGATCCGTATTTCACAAAATGTTACACTGTCCTATGTTCGATAAAAGGTGGATCCATCAAAACAAAATATAGTTCAAATGGTTATTAATAAATCATGTTTTAAAGGCTTTACTTCTCGCAACACTTACTTTATAACAGAAGGGATATCTATATATATAAAATAGGATGTGTGTATGTATGTATGTATGTAACGTAATGGCTCCAAAACGGCTGGGCCGATTTTGACGAAATTTTCAGGAAACCTTCAGAATACTCGGGTGGGTGACACTGTGAAGTCTGATTTTTTATTTTCGGTCTGTGGGCGGAGGGGCGTGGCAAAATCCATAATTCATAAAATGAGAACGGCTTGGCCGATTTCTGTAGAACATTTTGTCAGTTGTTCGTATTTTCGAGGAGAAGGTTTTTATGGAAGAAAATTTTGGAAAATCCCTCCGGAAAAGTCGGAAAATTGGAAAAATCGAAAATCGAGTTTTTGTATGAAATTTTGTTTGAAATTATTCCTTAATGGCTTTTCACATGAAAAAATAGAAAGTTTGTCTGAAGACTTAACATTGGGGCGAGGCGAAGTTCGCCTGGTCCGCTAGTATTTTTATATTTATTAAATTGAAAGAATTTATTAGGAAAAAACATTATTTAAAATAGAATTATATTAGACAAAGCTTCATAAGATGAAATTTATTTAAAATTCCAATCTTCACGCATTTATGGAATACAATGACCCTTCACCTTAATTTAAGTTTTCGTAAAAATTTATATTGAAAACAAACAAAAAAAAAAACAACCAAATGATGCAGTTTAAGCCTACAACCCACTGTGTTGTGGTATTTCCGTTTTCTCCAACAATTTAATTTTTTTTATTTCTTCCGTCTGAGATCTATTTTTCACGTTTATTTTTTTCCAACAAAATTTTTTCTTCTTTGTTGATTTGATTTGTATTGGTTGTGTACAGTTTGCCTTTTTGCTACAATTTTGGTTTTGGTTTTCCAAAAAAAGATCTATTTGTGCTTGTTGTTTTAACAGCGGTTGGTTTGTTTAAAGCTTGATGTTTGTTGGCTTTTCATTGTTATACTTTACGAGTTTTCAGCAGTTGTAGAGTCAATAGACAAACTCATGCACGCTTCAGTACATACTACAATTAGATAGAGAGTAAGTGTGTATTTGAGAATTTCACTCACGTTTAGGAAGTTTATGCCATTAGCGATAAGCTGGCGTAGTTTCTTTCTTCTATTTAGATGCTACTTGAACAAACTGAATACACACACACTTTTGCAAACATATTCCTATTTGCTTGGCTAGATTGATAGATACCAATACAAATAAGTTAGTACACGTACATTGACTTTCATTCATTCTTTTGCTAAAGTAATGTTATTTTTACAGTTAGTCTTTGCTAAAGTTTGATTGGAATGTGCCAGTATTTGTGCACTTTATAGTGTAAGAGTATTTGGCGCAAATACTTTTAAGAATAAGAAAAAAATATTTTTCTCTCTCTCATTAAAAGGAAATATTTTAAGATTTTTGTTAGGATTATTTTGATTGTTACGTTTGAGGTGGATGATTTGAAATATATTCTACTGAATTACTTTAAATAAAACACGTCATTGATTTCATTATGATCAATATAGTTGAGCTAATGATTTACATAATACACTTTGAATACATTTAATATGAATATATGAATGTAGCTTTTTCGTGAATTTGAGAATGAGACTTTGTCATTCCGACAAAAAGAGTGCTACTTGTCTTTAAATTTAAATAAAACAAAGTGTATGTAAGAAATATTCTCTTCTATACATGAAGTATGTCAAATAGAATCAAGAAAATTTTCTCTATGAAACATTTTAAGGCTAATGGTTATCCCAGCAGAAAAAAGTCTAAGATTTTTCCGAAGAGATTCCTTAAGTCCTGAAGTAGGAAAACATATAAAATCAAGAAGAAAACTTGTTATTCACAATTTTTGAAAACTCAATTTCAGTTATTTTTGGCTCCAAAAAACCATACATACAGAAAGACTTTATGATCCTCATTTTGTTTCTTATGAATTATAGAAAAAAGGGATTTCTTATTGATTTCATTAGGCCACCTAATTGATTTTTCATAAAGGTATTCGTTATTGATTCCATTAGGTTCATATATATTCATGTTTAAATCATATTCCTAGCATTTCTTATTGATTATATTAGCTGGCCTGCTATTTCAAATATAAATCAACATAGAGACAAATTTTTCATGAGCTTTTTCGTTTTTACATTGCAAAGACTTTGTTATATTTATGTTTGTAGTAATATATGTTGCCTGAGCTTTTCTCAAAGATTTCAATCTGACCAACTTGATTGATTTAGACAGACCGTCTCTCCATTTTTGCTTACTGAACAATGGACTTAAAATTAATCGAGTAAAAAATACTTTTAATAGTACATACTTTTTATTATTATATCAAATGTATATATGAAAATGATAATATATAAGGAACCATTATTACAACTTGCCTCCAGTTAAAGGTAGGATTTTTTATGGCCGACAAATAGCTTTGCATTGTTACAACTTCCATTTTTATTGGTATTATTAATAATAATAATAGTAATTAATGGATAAAAAAATAATAAATCAAGGTTTTATAATGCGAATCCATTTATTGGTCCGACAAAATCCTACTTCTAACTAACGGCAAACTCTAATAATGGCCCTAAGTACTTATATATATTCCTAAGCAAATATATGATTTAAAAAAATTCGGAAAGGTACTGGTAATAATACTTACTTTTTATTATTATATTAAATATATTCGTATATAAATATACAAATTAAAAAATCAATAAAATTATCAAATAAAATCAGGAAGTACTATTAAAAAAATTAATAAGATATCCTAATAAAATCAGGAAGAAAACCTTTTTGGAAAAAAATTAATAAGATAACCTAATAAAATCAAGAAGACAACCTTTAAAAAAAAGAAGAGTTAGTTTCCTTCTTGATTCGTTCAAAAACCTTTTCTTTATTAAAATAATGAGACTTCTTTCTTGAAAAAAAAAAAAAAAAAAAAAAAATTACGTAGAAATGTCGCATTAATTTTGTTCTATTTTAATAGGTATTTATTGGCGGCTTTGCTGGCTGGCGCTTCTACAGAATACAAAATAATCCATGATCCTGATGTATAAATTTGGCTGAATTTAAGCTATGATAGAGGATATGTTGGCTTCGCATTTTATTCGCATATTCCTGCGATTTAAGAAAATCCTACAAGAAAATATCTAATGACATCAAATCGTACCATCCCTGTGTCCCAGTTTACATCACTTCCACTTGAGATGACCATGCCCTCAAAACGCTCATGCAGAATGTACAATAGGGTATTGGCCATCCTGGTAAACCCACATGTCGTTGATGTCCAGATCATTCAATTCAGCCCAAAGTAATCATTACACACTTACGAGTACACTTTTACTTTCAATCTAAGATATCCTTATAATAACGAAAAACTGTGTTATCTGCCCTATAACATCCCAATCTTAGCTACAGAAAATAATAATAATGGCCTTAAGTAAAGTAATATGCATTAGCAAGGACCCATAAGCACAAATAAATTGAAAATTTGTATTTCGGTCGTTATACTATTACACCTGCATCTACACATCCATTCATAACAAAATATTTAAGCAAAATAAACCTTTAAATCATGCCACTTTAGTAAAAGTGATGAATAGAAAGAGCATTTGTTGTACGTTTGTTTATTACACACATATTTACGTATGCTTCCATGCTTTACCGAGTAGGTAAATAAAAAGGAATAAAAAGAATGTGATTCACCTACATCAGGATATATGGATATTTTATTTTTCTTGATTTTTTATGTGCTGTTGTAACGAAAAAGGATTTCTCATTAAAAAGGATTTCAATTTTATTTATATTTATTCTCTTGCTACCATCGTGTGCTTATTTAAACAGTTTATTTTTTTTGCTTATTCCAGCCAAACAAGCCGGATTGCTGCTGTGTTCTACTTTGCCAAGGCTGCCTCAACTCCAATGCTTTTATTGCTGGCATTGTTACTTTTTCTGTATTTTTCTAATACCTGTTTACTTTTAATAATATACATATAAGAGGTAAGAAGAGCAAGTACAAGTACATTCAGCTAACAAGAGGCAGGAGCTTAAGGTGTATTTAAAAAATAAATTTGCACCTTAACGCCTCTACATTTCTTCACAGTTTTCCATATTGGATGTTTTAAAAACTTTTAAGGCAGCAAATTCGAAAATATCCCCATGAGTTTATTTTGTTTCACATTATGCTTCTGTACAATTTTTTATTTTGTTTCATAATTAAATATTTGTTTATGTGTAGGAATGAATTTGGGGAAGTTTTCAAAAAATATATTTTTATTTACGCACTAGTGTATTGCACGATTTGAAATTAATATTTTTATAACACATATTTATAAATGGGGGGTAAAAATATGTAAAGTTCCCACATCGTAGAACATTTGATCTATTAAGTTTCGGTAAAGGAAATTTAGATTACTGATGGCAATGCAAACAGGTCACTGGAATATAATTACTATGAAGTTAAATTTTCTATCTTACTATACTGAGCTGTCAAGCAGTTGCACTTTTAAAGATCGCTGGAAGCCTTATTAAAGAAGTTTGGTATGTCAATGAAGTTTATGTTTCTAAAATTAATGTGTATAATGTTTTATTTGTTGTGGCTTTAGTTGTTCATATACCGATATTTCACCGATATTTCATTTCGAAATATTCTCCCTAAATAATTATTAAAACAATTAGAGCTTTTGCAAAATGCATTGTTTGTTGTGGCTTTAGCTTTTCATATGCCAACATTTCATTGGTCGCTAAACCAAATCGTCAGTAAAGTTGAAGCAGTTTGAAAACATTCAACTTCTGATGTTTATGCCACACAAATCAAATACAATATGAGAATTCAATATTGTAAATGAATTATAACAAATACATAATCAGAGTAGGCTTAGAATGCTTTTATACAAACAATACAACAAACAATTATGCCTAACGAGAGTTTTTTTTATTTTTCAACCAATGAAATGTCGGCATATGAAAAGCTAAAGCCACAACAAACAATGCATTTTGAAAAAGCTGTAATTGTTATTAATGTTTATATTAAAAATAAACATACTTAGAAAAATTTTAAAAAAATAATTATTTTAACATGAAAATTGCTGGCTTTAAGTGCCCCTTTATCACTAATAATTATTATCTAATTTTAATAAAAAAAATTCATTCAATGCGTTCTTACATTTCGCTAAAATCTGCTAGACAATTTTCGATTTTTTGTAAAGGTTTTCCGAAAAATCAAACATGGTGCAACTTTTATTATGGCATCTAATTCATCTATATTGTAAACGGTAAGCAAATGTTATATAATCCATAAAAAAAGGCAAGCAAGTCTTCAATATTGAAGGTCCGAAAACAGGGCCAGCGATGACACCGGCTTATAATAGAAGCACAGAAAAATTTAACAATATGAATAAACGTCTTGGTGAATACTTAACTAAGAGTTTTCCTCTATATATAAGTATAGATGGCCTTTATCTTGAATACAAAGACACTGGTCGTGCCCGGTCTGCTCCGCTACCCTCATAATCATTAAATAAAATAAACATTTTTTAAGTAAAGGTATATAGAATTATATGGAGGCTCATTGTTTTTAAAGAAAACCCAAACAACCATTCAATTTCACTATAAAAGCCTTTCTGATAAAACAAAATAAATAATATTCTTATAAGAGGGTATCCTTATCCTCACTCCTGTCAATGTAGCTTCCTGCCTGAATATGCTCTATCTGCCCAAATGTAGGATAATTAATGATTAATTGGAAATACGCGTCCCGTCATATACCTGCTGAAAAAAATGTGTCAAATCTGGAGAGTGATAGAGTGTTTCCTAGATTTGTGTAACAGTCACTGCATAATTGTCGTAGTGCTCTTTTCTTGTAAGAACAGCACAGGGCATGTTTTTTACCTAAAATCAATATTGAATTTGTACAAGGAATCTGGAAATTATTTTACTCTTTTCAAGGTAATTGATCTAAATAACGCAAAGTTTATTCCAGAGAACTTTGCCCATGACATTGTTGGCGGATAGAATAAACTTTTTTCGTTCACGCTCTGTAGTTGTCTGGTGTATTTTAATGAGTCCATTTTTCATCCACAATTACAAAAGAGTGCATAGGCTCATTCAGATTGCGCCTTCAAATCGATAAGTACTTCTCTGAAGTAGTCACATATGAAGTTCTGCGCTTATAGTCGAGTATGAGCAATCGTGGCACCCATCGCAACGATAGATTTTCATATTTAAATATACGTGCAAAATTTAATGTGCCCACATATTCTCCGAGCGCCTAATACCATTCCATGGACTTTATCGACAATTTTGAACGTGACGGTGTCTTTTGAGTGACAGAATATTTGTCACCAAATGTGCTGGTGCGATCACAATGGAACTCAATAGAGCACGTATTAATCATTAAATTGATGGTGTAAGGTCTCCATAGTATTTTTTAAACCTTTTTGGGTTCGGTGTTGGCTTTTTGACGTAAGAAGTAGTGTTCAATCAGCACATAAAATTCACTTTTTTAATTTCCTTAAAATTAACAAGGTTGTCTGCTTTTAATGGCTGACCAAAACAAAATAATGGACGCATGTTGCTCGAAATTTGACAGTAGTATTGTAATATATAACAATTAACAATAATAGTATCGTACTGAAAGTGGTGCATTTACGGAATTATCAAGCTGCCCTCGTAAAATTAAAAGAACTTAAAACATTTTTAACTTCTAAGCAAATTTCATTTTATGCATATGCTATTAAGGAGTAAATGTGTTGGTCTTACAAACTGATTAAATATTTCGACTAAAATTAAATTTTTCAAATATATCTCTTGGAAATCACCAAAAAAATATTTAAGGAAAAAAATGTGAAATTTCATATCGATACGGGTTCTTGTGGTTGAAATATTGGGCCTTAACCGTAAAAAAAGCTTAAGGGACAAACATAAAATTTTACAGGGGAAGTGGTTTTATTAAATGCTTTTGTTGTGAATTGCATGGCTACTGCGGAACTGATTTCGCTCTAGATTTGTGATGCGACTTCTAACGATTATAAAATTTTAAATTTTAATTTGGTGATTGTAAACTATCGATTGCGATGAAAAAGTGAAAATCAAATATTATGTTACTTAAGCCTTTTATATTGAATTTTATATGAAAAATATATCCCGGTATATGGCTGTAGTCATAAAGGTTAAAAGATGAAAAAACGATAATATGTTTAGCACTGTGTTCATATTCGCATCGTCCTGATATACACTGTTTAAATATGTATTTATTCTAAGAATCTTATGTACTTTCCATGTTCCTTCATGACGTTGATGCTTTTGAATCTCTGGTTGTTCCTATTGCTCTTGTTGTTGTATACTACTTAAGTTAAGAGGTTATTTCATATAACTTGGAATGTTGTTGTTAATGTTTTCCTTGTTGTTGTAGTTTAACTTAATGTTGACATACTCGTATATATATATAAAAAACCAAACCACGTAGAAAACACCTGCGTCCAGCTTTTCAACAAAATATTGTTTTTCCGTTTTTTTTTTCATTCCACCATGAAGACTTTGTGTTAAAACCTTTAACTTTAACAATATTAATATGCGCTCTTTGTAAAAGCATCAACTTATTTGGAGTTTTTTTATATTTATTTTGCTCCTGCTCTTGTTTTTGAAGCGTTCCATTCAGATGATGGCATGTAATGGTTATTGAAAAGTGTAAAGGTGTAAAAATTAAATCATATTATGTAAATAATCTTGTAGTAAATATGAAGGAAAATGAAGGAAACAAATTTCGAAAAGAAGCTTAATTTAATGGTTTTACAGGTGCAAGACCTAAAAGTAACTGGCATTTTAAAAAGAGTAGTTGGCTTTCGTTTAGGTTGTAACGGATAAGGAAAGTTGAGGTTTTTCAAAGTGGTAACATTTGCGAGAAGGTTGTTTAATTTTTTAAAATGGAAACTAAAAGACTTTAGAGTAAATATTAAGTATATTTGGATATAAAAACAAAGTAAAAATTTGAAATTATTGAATCAGAAGAGAAAACTTTTTCAAAAGATGTGTGTAAAATAAGACAAATTTGAAAAAATTCTAGAGCAATATTAATCTTTCCAAAAATATTTATATAATATATATGGTATATTATATAAGCAAACATATCAAAGAGATAAGCAGACAGTTATTATCTCCAATTTATACCAGCAGGCTTAAAAAAATAGATTTTTTTGTATAAATCATAGAAAAATATGTGGAAGCAATTTGTATGTAACTCGGGCATTTGAGCTTGTTTACAAATTTATTACTTTTGCCATGGCAATCAAGTTAACAAGATACATATTGTTAAATCGAAAATACAATTTTCTTGCAGTTATCTATAAAAAGTCGTTGTTACTAGTTCTTGTTTCTTGAAAAATCCAGTAGACCAATGGATTTCACAGTAAATCCTTTTAAAAGGCCCATGAATGCCCTTCAAAGGCAATGGTATCGCATATTAGTTGCACGTAAAGTGGGAACTTGCATGCAAAGTGAAGCAACGAAACCAGCTGAGGACACATAGTAAGTGAAATGAAATATAAAACATATATTGGCGTTAATTTTATTGAAAAATTATTAAATTTCCTCTTTGTACTTTCTACTGTTTGCCAAACAAAATACACTTTGAATGATTTGAAACTTCTTGCTTAAATTTCCGGTGTTAACAAAACGTTCTTTCCAACAATTTCCTATTGTACAATATTTGTTTGTAATGGCAGCCAAGAGAAATGCCGCAAGCGGTACAAGCAAGCATTTTATTGCTACAATCGACAATTCCGCAAGGAAATTAAACAACTGGAGGCCATGCAACCGAGTGCTATAGATGCTATGCGTGTGCACAGGTAAGTGAAGATAAAATATGTAACAAAATTGGCACAAATACGCTTATAGAATATAGATTCAACTTGTTTTATGTTTCTATAAATTTCTATATTAACCTTGTTTTGAAACAGCAGAAAAGAAAACTAGTTTAAAATAAAAATAATGCACGGCGCTTATCTGTTATTTTTGTTCTTTATTTTCTAGGACCTTTGCCATCACAACACTTTGGCCTCCTTTGCATTCAAAGCGAGAGATCAACTTGACACTAGAACAACTGGAAAATGTTTTAAGTGTCAAAGAAAGGCGACGCTTGCAGCATATTTTAAAATATGGCATTGGTGCGAAATAAGTGCATAATAAACACAACCATCTCTGCCATCTATAGCAACCATTACCAACTTAACAAATACCAGAGAATAATATCCAGCATTTTATTCCACCAGCTTGTTGTTGTCTGAAGTGGTTCTGCATTAAGCTGACTTGCTTTTACACGCTTATGTTTTTGTTGTCGTTGTTGTTGTTGTCCTGTGAAATAAGAAGCCAAAAAATGCCATAAAAACAACAAAGCGTCAACAGCATTTAAAAAGCTCGTTCTATGACTATAATCAGAAACACGAGTACTTGTAGTTGTTGTTATTTTGTTGTTGAAACTTTGTTTGTTGTTTAATTGTAAATAATTTCAAGTGGAAATACGAAACAGTTTATCAAGCACAGCCACTACAATAGCAACTTCAATGTAACGAATTTGAAAAGAATTTTTGAGTGAGTGTTTTTTTCCCGCGAATTAAATAAATTAGAAGAGAGGAATAATTTGAAAACTAAAATACAATCATGAAGTGTTCGAAATGAAACTCTACTTTATGGGCAAAGAGATCTATGAAACACACAATACATTGTTGCCATAGAACGAATGGGAATTATCGTAGACTCATGAAATTTGGATTAAATATAGATATCCATGAAAACTGAACATAGTTTGCCATATGACAAATCCACTACTATACACTTATCACAAAATTCGGCAAAAAAAAAAAAAAAAAAAAATAAATTGACTTCAATACGAAGTGTCAATCGAAGAGATTACAAAACAGAGCGCTATTATGGGTGAGCTTAAAATTATTTCTGATTTATATATTACTCCTAGGTAATAAAACCTGTCCCCAAGTGGTTAAGGCATGAGTTGAGCAATATTTCCGGGGATTTTTACTTCAATTTCTATGAGGCAGTTTGGCAGGCATACACTTTCAAATAAGAAACTTAATTTATTAAGTCAATTTTTTGACATTTTTATATATCTTTTCTATCATGAATGAGTTTTTGGTCTATTCATAAAAAATAAAAATAAACTTTAGACAAATGTAGCTCTAACTCCAAGATTATATGGATTACCTATAATCCACAAAGAACATTTTCCATTAAGACAAATTTGCTCCATTATAAATTAACCATCATATGAATTATGCAAGTGTATCACAGATATTTTAAAAGGATTAAGAAGAATATAGAATTTGAAAGCCGGTGTTGATGCAAAATTAGTTTCACTTGATGTTGTTTCAATGTTTCCAAGTATACCAGTGGATCTTGCTATTAATATTATGATAAATAGAATAGAATAGAAACATATACAAATATGAATAAAAGTTAGTTTTTACGTATTATTAGATTTTGTATAATAGATAACAGATATTTTCAGTCTAGTAATACGATTTATGTACAACAGAAGGGACTTCCAATAGGTTCGCCCGCATCACCTGTTGTGGCTTATACTGCAATGGATAAACTTCTAGACAAGTGCATTGAAAAATCATCTATTAAGACAAAGATACTGACAAAGTATGTTGATGAATAATAATAAATAAAATAGGAATATATTGATAATAGTTTTCCATTACACCTTTTTACTCAATTGATAAGACAATTTAAAAATAACACTTTAATATCCGATATTGTTCCACAACAAAAAAGTTTATAAATCGTTATCTTATGTGTCAATGATGTCTAAAAAAATTAGAAAAATTAAATATTTTTGGTAATATAAAATATAAAATGGCTCATAAAATATGTAATACAGTAGGAAAATTATTCACTAAAACAAAAGATTAAGCAAAAAAATTTGATATTTCTAATGTAGTTTATAAGACACTATGCGATGGTAAGAGTAATGATAGATCTGATAAGGTATATATATGTAGATACCACAAAGAATAAGTTAAAGACTAGGCTGGCATAATAAAAGTCAGACCAGAAGTATGGGAATGTTGCAGCTTCACAAAAAACAGATATAACGATACTCTAAACAACGTTATATGCTAGAGATGCCTAATATTATTAATGCTCCAAACAATAAGATCATAAACTATAAAACTGATATAAATAATTGGGGGATTCAAACGGTGTGCTATTAAGTCATATTGTCATAATGTCTTAATATTTTAGTATGGTTTAACAAAAATGTTGTTGTGCTGCAAACAAAAAAGTCATAAAAAATATGACTTTGTGAGTTATGTTTATTGTTTTGTCATAAAATAATGGAAAAAATCTGAGCCAAAAGTTAAACGTGTCCGCACAAATCCAACTAAAAAATGGAATCTGCTGGAAGAAAAGTCGCTCATAGAGATTTTGGAACCCCAAAGTGGACACTTTTGCGACTAGTGAGCAAACTAGCAACATTTATTAAAAACCCTTCCTCAGTTTGTTGTTCCTCGTCTTCATCACCTACAAGGAGATGAATTAAATTTTAAATGGATTCATTTTTTTCACACAAACTGTGTATTATTTTAGTTTTTTCGCTTGTTTTTGGCATTTTCAAATAAAATTTTTCTAAAGGTTTTAATTTCTTTTCTTTGTTGTCAAATATTTATAAATGTTTTATCTTCATATCAGCTGACCGATTTCTGAAATAGCAGACTAAGTTATGACGGGTTGTTCATAACATAATATATGACATATATTTATATGACATATTTTCGTGCGTTTGAATCCCCCAAATGTTGCTCTAAACTATAATCATTTGATTCGTAAGTTAAACTGTCTAATAGGAATGGAAATAGGTTTTTGTTTTTGTAATATAATTATTATGAAAAAGAATTAATTTCTTCAAAACTGAAAACACTTTTTGTTTCTTTAAAAATTTTTACTTTCATTTGATTTGTTTAAATTTTTTCAATTTATTTGTGTTTGTATGTTTGTAAAAACAATTTTCAAATTTCTTTCATTTGTTATTGTCACATTTATTAAAAAAATATTTTCCTGAAGAAAACGCCCAGAGGCGTCAAAATATTGAAAAATATTGAATATTTTTATAAAAGAACATAATGCTGGAGTTAATGTCGACGTCGTTGACGGCGTCTTAACGCCGAAACGAACAGAGAACACTATTTTGACTTTCTCTCCCGCATATACTTATCTCTCTCTTTCACCTCTCAACGCCGAAAAAGTTGAAACAGATTGAACTTTTTCGGCGTCAAATTTGTTACGTCGTTGAGATTAACTGCTCTCATATAATTTCATACGATTCAACTTTTTTTTGACATTTGACGTCGTCGACGACGTCGACATTAACTCCAGCATAAAGCTCATTTATGAAATAAAAGATAAAAAATTTTAAAATCAGCCCACGAATGAAAGAGTTATGAGAAAATATTTAATTTTTTAAGGAAGGGGAAGCAAATTGTCAGTCCGACAGAAAAATAAAATATTGAAAATCGTTTCACAAATGGTAAATGTATGCGTGTAGCAAAAAATATACATGAATTGATAACTTCGTCCTTTTTGAAGTCGGTTCAATTTTAAGGATCTTGGTTTATTTTGCCATCATTGCTTATGTTGACTCTCTAAGCAAAATTTTGCACAGCATTTAAGCTCATGACGGGAATGAGATGGCGGACATCTGTGCGAGAAAAGGGGCTGAGGGGAACTTCATTGGACTCACCCCTTCTTTTGGGTTCAACAAAAGTCTCCTTAAGACGGATATTTCGAAATGGACATCGTCCAGGATTGCACAACATTGGAATGACATCAATGGATTACGTCAGTCCAAGAAATTCCTACGCTTTGACGCTGGGAGAGCGGATCTGGCTCTAAGACTGGACAGGAAAAGCCTACGGACGCTGGTAGGGGCGCTCACAGGCCATTACACCTGCAAAGCCCACCTATACAGAATGGGCTTATCTGACACGGACATCTGCAGATTTTGCGGTGAAGATGAGGAGTCGATGGAACACTTGATAGCAAATTGTGGTGCATTGTGCCACAGAAGACGCAGGACTCTACATGCATATGCGCTGAGTGAAGAGGACCTGCTAATGCTCCCACTGAAGGAGCTGATCCTATTTGCGAACGTATTAAACTGCTAGGTATAGGGGAAGCACAATAGATCAACAATGGTCGCAGTGCAAAGGGCCATCCTGGGCCAAACTCCCATTACATTACAAAAAATACAAAGCTCATGATATATTAATAAAGGGACCTGCGGCACTTCGAGTGAATATAATTTTTAATTAATTACCAAGAATCTATTATACATATTATCTACTCGTATTACATATTTTAATTAATTAACTTGCGATAATAACAATTATTACTTATTATTAATTCTAGAAAAAACAATGTCAAACGACTTAGAGCGAAAATAATTTTTTTTACTATTTTCCAAAAGTTCGCTGTTTATGACAACAGGCTTTTCATAAATAAAGCGTTTATTATTTTATTTACCATAACGTTTAAGTTTATTTTTTATTTCTACTAAAAGAGAACATCTGTTTCTAATTTTTTTCTTATAACATAGAAGTCAAAGCAAACAAAAAATCAAATTGCAATAAAATTTGTTCCATTATATTATTATGATTCGAGTATATACAGATATTTATTGTTGTATCGAGATGTGTATATTTGGTAATTGTGCGAGTGTAAAGTATCTGTGTGTCAACAGGGTGGTTGATTGTTTGTTTAAATACAATTTCCATGGTATGGTAGTGGGGTTTACTTTAAAGCGCATGTAAATAAACAATTGTAAGCCAACAGCAACAGCAACAGCTGCAAAGTTGTTATTGTTGATGTAAATATTTTTGTTGCTGTTGTTTATATTTTCTTTATGAAAGTTATCGTTGTGTCTGAACATTATTTAAAAATTTAAGCTTCAATTAACCCATAAATTGTACAAACCACTACAAGCTCATAGAATGCGTAATAATACGTAAATATTTATGTATAAATTAAGCATTTAGACCGGGTTCAATGTCGCTGTTGTCTTTTTTTTTACACAACTTTACATCAGTAATTGTGTTTGCAAGTAAAACAGGGCTGAAGCGGTAAGACGTTCATTTATTTTTCATATTCTTTGCAGAGGAAGAGCACACAGATTTTTAAAAGGAAAGAGCTGTATTTTTTGAGACAAAAAAAAATTATGTTGATATTTGAAAGTATAGAAAGGTGGAAGGAAAAGAGCAATATAATAGTTTCAGGGAATATTACTTGAATCCAAACGTTACAAGGACTTTTAAGTCTTCACTAAAAGGAAAAATTAAAGCCAATTCTACTTGAAGCTGAAGCGGTTTAAAATTACGCTAAATGACAACCTCGTTAAACCAAGTACGGAACACTTGAGTCAAGTACGGATTCGGAATCGATTTCAAGTAAAGAAATAGAGAGTTGGCTTAGACAGAAGTGCTTTAAACTAGATTCCTTATATTATTGTCCATACAATACCAAAGAATATATCCTAAAAATGCAGTTGTCTTAGGGACAAGGTTATTCTAAACTTTTCCGTAGTAAGGTGAATCTAAATTTTCTATAATATTGCATGTATAATATCACACAGATTATTTTACTTTTTTTGGAACGATATTGCGTCATCTCACATCAAATTCGGTTTTAAACAGAGTGGCTATGGCTATGGCCATCATTTGTGTTCCTTTATTTCCTGAAGATGATAGATAAACGTAACCGATCTGTTTATAAACCAAATTTGTTGTAGGATGGCGAAAAATTATTCCAAATTCAAACAAACCCCGCCAAAAGAAATTTACCTTTCCAAACTATATATCTTTCCAAACTTATCCAAAGAAAAAAGTTCATGGAACTTTGAACAAGAAGTTAAGAGTAATTGCTCCCTCATGAACTCTTCAATTTGCACAAATGAAACACTTTTCGAGCAAATTTCGACAACTTTAATTAAGTTATTATTGAAGAAGTTATTATTATTATTAAGTATTATTGAAGATAAAAGGATCCAAACAGGACTCTTAATTGAAAATCATTTAAGACTTTAAAATGAGCAGTATTAAATAAAATATAAATATATCATATTGAATACTGAAAACCATTAAACCAAATATATACGAGTATGTTTACCCAGGTGTTAGTTTACCATGTAATATTGTCTTTCTATCAACAACACACCGTTGTATCAACAATATATTGTTATGAGACTTTGCTTTAGACAAGGGCTTTAAAATTTCCTCATTAGGCTTAAAATATATTCACACCATAAGTAGGGTGGGGAAAATTTGTTTTCTCTTTAAAAAATAAACAATATTTAACAACATATTAAATCACCGTAAAAGAGAAACGTTCTTTATGCACGCGCGTGTGTGTGTTCGAGTGTATTTATTTATTTAGGAAAAAGTGGATACACCCTTTTCACATTTATTTTACCATATACATGAGCGAATACATTTATATGATAACAAGAGGGTTGCTGAAAGCGAAATTAATAAAAAAAAAATTGGAAAAAGTCTTAAAATTATTCTAAGAGGATTGAACCTTGTTTTTCTGAAGTATAGCAAGTTGGTAAGTCCCTTCTTCCTGAGCTTTATTGTTCTTTTGTTTAGCAAATGACGAGTAAATTTCAAGAAAGTGAAATGAAATCGTTTCTTGTTGTTTTTATATGTTTGCGTTTGTTTGTTTTTTTTTACATGTGCTTCGACATGTTAACATCGTCTTATTTCTGCTTTTTAGAGTTTGTGTACTTTTAATTTAACCACTTAAAATTATACTATAGTGAAGATTGTTTCAAGCAGGAGGTGGAGTTTTCAAAATAATGTAATGTGTAGCGGAAATAGGTGGGTTGTTTAATTTTTTTTACCTGAGGGAAAATAAAAAGTTAAGGCGCAAATTTATGGCACATAAATTTTTGTTACTCTTCCATGTTGCTTTGTTTTGTTCTTAAATTTATATAAAGAATATAATTTTGTGACTCTTGTGTATTGTATTAAAATAAATTTTATTTATTCTATTTTTCATAAAGCTTACGACTTTAAAGTATAATTTTAGTACAATATATGAATTGAGCGACAGAATATATTTTGATGGAGTCTGTCACAAAAACTATTTGTTTTTTCCTGCAGTCTCCATTTTTTTTATCTGTTTTGTAAATTTTTTTTATTTATTTCGAATATATTTTTTGAGTTCAGTTTTTTTAAGTGTTGCAAGGAACTAAGCCGTCAGCACATTTCTAATATGAAAAATAGTTTATAATAATTCCGGCTTAATTTTAATTGAAACGATTTATTTGAATCACTCGTACCAAAATAATAAAATAACTTGATAAATTTTTATTCAATCTTTTAATACCAATAACGAAATCTAAATTTATACGTATGTTTAAGTTGGATGACAACACAATAATGAAAAACAACATCCCTGCAAAGAAATTTTTATTTTCTAATATCTTGATATTTATAATAAATATTAAATGGGTCACTTTGAGAACAAACCGTGAAGTCAACCAAAAATCTGAGAGATTAGTTCAAGATAGAAAGTGATTCATGGTATGTGACAAAACATGCACATAATCAAGAAAATGGCAGTTGAATGCTTCCACTTTGAAAAATAAACCTATACCTTACAGGAACTCCGTTCTATAAAGTTATGGTAGTATTGTCTACTAAGGTCTCATATAGCAAAAGTTGGGATCTGGTTCACGCAAAAGCCAGAAAATTATAGAAAAAGTGCTACACTTACTTGATGTATTCCAATATGCCAAGCGTTTGTCTTCCTCTACAGCGCCGATTCATACCAGATGTGGTCCATCTAATCAACTTACTCTACTCGGGCTTTCTTAGCCTGACGTGGCCCTTCGTTTCGTTGGATTCTTGTCATGTAGCCCATGGTTCCGGCATTTTACAGTATCATGTGACTCAGTTTTTTAAGCTTTGTAGCTCGACCATAGCAGCTCCTACTCTGGCCTTGATAACTACACTATTTGCCATGATGGGTGGGCACCTATAAGAGAAAAATCCTACTATGTAACGTGCGTTTAAAAACAGATTCAAGACAGATACTACAACTGAATTCATAGATTTAAAGAAAAATACTGTTAAGTTTTAATAAGAAACTAAAACAATACGGCCATGTAAATATTGCAACAAATTATGCCTAAGGCAGTTATAAATATGTATATCGAGTAATATCCTTGCAAGAATATTGTTAATCAGCTAGTTAAGTTCTATTTGCTTTTAATAAATAATTTCTTTGGTAGAGAGAGTATATTTGTTTTATCAACCAATCGATATTTACTATAATAAAAATAAGAAATTTTACGAAGGAGATATTTGTTACCAACAGACTCGAATTAAAAAAAAATAAAAAAACTATTTACATATTTTGTTTTAAATTTCCATGACGATAAATTTTTAAATCTCTTCACCGCATTATAATCGTTCAGCTATTTTTCTATTTATTTAATGCTTATATTATCATCAATTGAGATATTGTTTTTATTCTGCTTAAAATTGAAAAATATGTTTTTTAAAATACCGCCTCTAGATGGGTTACGGCAGTGAATCTTTTCTCCTCAACCACTTCTTATCTGTTAATAATTTTCAACGATATATAATTATTCGCGTGGTATTAGAGAAACTTCACATCAAAAAGCCTAACGTCGGTGGACAAATAACGTCGACAAAACGTGAAATTATACATTCTAGAAACTTTCCATGCAATAAAGCTTAAATCGGTCGTGTTATGTGGTTTATGGCACAAAGGTCATAGCGTTCTGAATTCGGGGTAACGGTTCTTCCAGTGTAGTTTCCAAGAAAATACGGCCCAATGACACCTCCAGATCATAACGCGTATACAACAGTAATTTTTTCCAGATGCAGTGGCATTTCTGAGTTTCCTGAGCTCCATATGCAACATTTTTGTTTGCTAACGTATTCACCCAGTGAGGATTGAGCTTAATCGCACCCAATCAGCATATTGATGGCGTGGTGAATAGTCAGCCGGCTTTACTTGTAACGTGAGTTGGACTTTATGTAGATGAAGGTAAAAATCAAAATGTAAAATATGCCACAATGAGTCGTAAGATAAGCACAATTGCAGAGAGCGCTATGGAATCGACAAATTCGGATTATCCACAACAATTTTACAAACAGAAGTGATATTACCGCCAGAACGTTCTTTTCGATGTTGCAGAGGCCTGTTCACATCTATATTTCAGGAGTTCGATGACGACCATAATCAGCCCAACTTGGGCCACCACTTTGTTAGTAAGTTTTAGCTATATTTACAATTCTTATGGTTGTTAAAAGATTCATAATCGTAAATAACAGACCTTTTTTTAATAAATTGCATTTTAATTGGTAGATATTTAATAGTAAACAGCCCTGCTAGGCCATCGGCTTTGAAATTACTAAACAGATAGCCCAATACTAACGACATAAAGTTTCATGAAAATCAAATAATTAATTTGAAAAAATTACAACCAAAACACGTATTAATAACTTTCACGTGTTACTCCAAAATATCAAACATACGCCCGAGTGCCCACGAAAAAAATACAATAGTCAAACAAAAACTGTTGCCTACTTTTGAAGGCCTATACTTAATATTTTCGTCCACTTCAGTGCTTATACCCACACTAAAAGGCAACAAGTAGATCGGTTAATAAATCACAGAAACTTTCCAAGGAAATGTAAAGACGTGAAACTTATTCAATAATGTCTCTATATATTTTGACATTTTTATAACAATTTGGTTAAAATATTATTCAAGCTTGAGGTGTTGTTTTGGGGCTAAACAATTTTATTTAAAATAATCGATGTTTCGATACTCGTTGAATATCATCTTCTGGAATTGTCTCACAGAATATTTGTATTAAAACACTAAAATTATTGAATGAGGTTAAAATCTTATTCAAGTTTGATGTCTTATTTTGTGGCTAAACAATTTTATTTAAAATAATAGATATTTCGATATTCATTGATTATCATCTTCAGGATAATTCGTGTTGACTATGTGAATTGAAGAAATTGACCTCTAAAAAGTTTACATACATGTAAGAGATTTCCCTTTACTGTTTTTTTTTTGGTAAAATTTTTTGAAAATATTAGCATCATTTGAAACTTTAGACTATATCCTTACGTAGAGATCATGCTATCAATAGTATATTGTATTGAAAGTTAAAGCAATTAACTTCAATATGTTTTCAATAGGTGAATTCAAAACCTCTTGATGTTTTTGGCACGAAAATCCAGTATGATGTTTGATGGACTGGGCACATTTTTATGTCGTTAAAAAAACATTCAAGTACCTGTGTGTTTTAAGATGGAGTAAAAGATGCTTCATTCTGTCGGATCCCTTTACTAATTATATAACCTATGTCCATTTGAAGATGGAATTCAACTCTCATGATGTATGGGCTGATTCTTCAAATTTCGTAGTTACTCTACAGCGTACACAAGAAGACGATGAGTGTCATCGATGACAGTAGCATAGCCTTTCGTTGCTCTATCGTTACTTCAATGGAGTGTGTTCTAATGAGATAAGAAAACTGGCTTCCGAGACTTACTGCTTTTTTTTAAATTCTTTTAAAAGTAGTATTTGTAGCTTCTTTCTAAACTAGAGTCGACATCCACAATTATCATTAATAAGTGCCAGCGGTTAATAATAAATAGTGCAGGAATTGGTTGAGTAGCTCCTTCCTGCTCTCATGCTAAATTTAGAGAATCAAGTCCTTAAAAGATGTACTTGAAGAAAATTAATTATTTATACGTGTATGTATACGTGTATAGTAACTTAAAATAGGTTTTTCCATACTCCAAAAAATTTTAAACAATTCTTTACCTGTGTAAAACAGTGGAATATGGTCATAACGTACATTTGTTATAGCAAATTATCACTATAATGAACAGCTTCAACGGACCCAACAGTTTTGCATAAACATTTCGTAGAAATTTTTATAGTTAAAATTAGCTAAGGTATTAGCAAACTTTTGCTTACAACGAACTAATTTTTAAGCATCAAACACATATAGGATTGTAATTTTTTTACTTTTATAAAACACTAAAGCAAAATCATAAATTTTGTTAAATAATTTTATTTGAAATAATAATAAATAATTTCTAATTAATTATTTATCAGTGTTTGATAATATGAAAATTGTAAGTAGATACACATGTCATATAAGAAATTTGAGAAATAGGGAAAAATTTAACTTATTTTAACGAACTTCGTCTATAGCAAAATAAATGTACCAGGCCTACGTAGTTCCTTAAAACCAACAATGTGTAAGCAACTCTGCTCTCTATGTCAATCATAAATTTTAGTAATAAATTAAATAAATTTCTATTTTTATACATTATTTTAAATTTTTTAACATTATAATACTGCTAGTTCAAACCTTTAGAAATTGCAAAGAATTTAATATTAAAGTTAAAGATTTTCTCTCTTAATTGCCTCTTAAATATTTTATGTGCCAAATATATTTTTGAATTAAATTTTATAGCCATGAATTTACTTTTATATATTTGTATTAAATTTTAAACTGCAATAGTATATTTTCCAATAAAAATTGATTTAATATGAAAAAGAATCACACACGTACATATGTGTGCATATGTATATTAAGAAAGTTAAATTTTTATTGCCTACATATTTCTTCAATACAGTAAAGGTTGTCAAAGCAAAAGGCCTACTTTTCTTTTAAAAATATTGAATACAATATATTGTAAATCTTATCAACTGATGGCAAAATGCCAAATGGCTGAAATTGATGAAATTTTGCCAAATGTTTATACGCATAAAGGAAATTTTGATTCCGTTTCCTGGCTGGAAATTCTAAAATAGTACATAAATTTTATTATTACAATAACTTTGTAGAAAGAAGAAAAAATAACAATAAATGTTTGTCACAGAAGCTGTAAAAATTAGTTTGGGTGCCACCATCTGTTTGCCAAACAAAATTTTATTGCCTTCAATTGCTACGAGTAGAGTGAGTATTTTGACTGTTTCATCATTTGTCCCATAAATGAAAATAAGGAAAAGTAATAGTAATTGATATTATTTATTTTGTGTTTCTGTATACAAACTTTGTGTTCAATAGGCCAACTGTTGTGTAACAAAAGACCATTTTATCTTTAATGGCTAAAGGAAAATATAATGACAAGTCATTTGTATTATTTAAAGGCCAAAAATGCTAACGAAAATTCTGTTTGAACTTTTGCTCCATTTTTTACTTTTTTTGCATCAGATGTTTGTAAAAAAAAGAATGTTATATTGATGGTTTCTTCTTTTTCTCATTGATTTTTTATGTTAATAAATCACATATTCATTTTTAAATTTAATAGTGAGTGATGAAAATACTTTTTAAATGTCAAGAAGAGATATTATAATAATTGGCAATTAAATTCACTATTATCTGAAATAATTTAAAAATCTTTGAATCATATTCATTTAGAACTTTTATTTCAAAAAATAGTAAATAATGCAATAGTATATTATATAGTATAGTATAGTATGTAGTATTCTTTTAAGTTAAAAAATAGAAACTTCAAAGTGACTTGGCTTGTCTGCAGAAATACTTAGAGTCTTTGACAGTAATCGGACCTGTGACCTTCGGACTACTAGGATACCAAGACACTTTATATAACAAAATAGTATCTATAATTTTTTATATATGAATATAGGAAACATGACTATCCAAATTACATCTAATCAAGTTCCTAAATGGACACTGTTGTTTCAAATCGTACATATGGAATGTGACAATTATCCATTTTGTACGCATTGTGATGACAATGTAGATGACCAAAAACATATATTTTTTGTCTGCCACTAAGTTTAATTTGGAAAGGAGACACTAAGGTCAGATAATAAAAAGTATTATATATTCAGGGAAATTGTTTTATTTTGTGTTAGCCTTATTTTACAAGAGGTAATAAAAAATTCTTGCAATAACAAAAATATTATTTAGGAAAATACCTGTACCGATTGTAATTTCTTATATTGGATATCTGGTGTCTTCTTTTATTCAACTAGGAATTAATGAATTGTTTAAGTTGGAAATGAGATTGCAGGGCATGGCATAAGAATAAAGGATAAAATGGCAACAAAAATTTCTTAGTTTCTCATCCCAATGAATATTAATGATACTTGAATAAATGCTGCTCAGTTAGTTCGAGTTTGGTACTGATGGTGTTGAAAAAGTTCGCATAGTCCCCCCGGAGCAAAAGAAAATTTACTCTGCCTATCTTTTCTATTCATAAAAAACATAAAGAATAAATTATATTAATTTCGGTTATAAAATCTATTCAATATAAATACACTTTGCTAAAAGTTTTAATTATTACTAGATTAATCATGGGTATTTTTCCAAATGCATGTTGCTGATCGGTGATATATTGCAACTGTTTTCTAAACGGTGTGCCTGAAATTTTGACAACGTATTCTGTTTCCAAATTCATACTGTGTTCATATATGTACAGTGAAATGCATACTGTGTATATGAAAACTTATATAGTACAAAATGCACAAAACATGTAAAGTTGTTGCTGGCTTAGCTTTGATTGTCGTTTTGTTTTTACTGAGCTCTTCTGCCATTGATCACTTTTTAATTTTTTTTTGATATATTGCTTGTAAATATTCAAATATGCAAGGTGTTGTGAAATTATCTATATGATGGAAATCGAATTAAAACCAAAAAAGTTGAGTTGTCCTCATTACTCTTCTTTTGGTTTCGTTCTATTATATGTTTTTGTTAGGTTAGGTTAGGTTACGTTGATTGGAGGGGTGTAATAGCCCATGTCATACGACATACACTTAAGCCAGTGAAGGCTTGTTGTGTGCTCCCCTTAATTACTAAACACAAACTGCCAGAGTTCTGCGGCAGGATTCGAAGCTGGGACCTTCGAACTACGAGTCTAGTACACTAACTACTAGTCTACGAAGGTCAGTTATGTTTTTGTTAAGTCTTTAAGTATTTTTTAAAATGTATTTCTCCGAAAAAGCTTGAATTGCCCACATAGCATTTAGTGATATCTTTTTTACAAGTTAACAAGCAGTAATTGGCTCAAAATAATTTTCAAAATCGATAGAAATTCATCGTACCTTATAAAAACGCTTGATTTGAAATCGGCCGATTTTCATCATATACCTAAATAAATTAATACTGTATGGATATATTGCAAACGGACATTTAGGAAGTCAATCCATAATTTATTTCAAAATATCAAACATACGCTAGAGTGCCCACTAAAAAACAAATCTAACAAAAACTGTTGCCTACTTTCGAGAAGCCGACCGGCGTATACTTAATATTTCTCTAATGATTACTCATACTCATAATTTAATTCAACAAACAAATTCTTACATATCAACTATGAAATTCACTTGGATACTGGTAACGAACTTAAGATCAAAATCCATATACAAATATAATTATGTAAGTATGTAAGATACCATGGTAATATTATGTTAATAAAGCTAAAACTTCAGAGTCAATTCATGTGATGCAACGAAGTTGCATAAGTAATTGAAAGTGAAATTATTGACAGCTTTTAAGTCTTTTATTTTTGATATACCACATAAGGTTGGTGTTTCTAATTAATTTTTTTGTGGATACACGAATATGAACCAAGAGAACAGCAAAAAAGATTTGTTCAAACAAAGACAACCTTCGGATTCATCTCATCGTCTTGTGAAGAAACTAACATTATAGAAGTTTTCGAAAAAGTATCATTATTTCTTTATTTTGAAAATGATGTAGTTAAATGGAAATGATTTTTTTTAAAGAAAAAAAAAAAAAAAAAACTTGCAGTAAAATATGAACCTTGATCACTTTTAAAGCCAGCAAGCTAATTGAATAAGCAATTATAACAATTGTTTATAGAAACACAAGGGCTTAGGGGAGGCTGCTGTATTCCTATATAGAAATTTTTCTAAAATTTTATTTCAACTGGAAATATATATGTTGATATCGTAAAATTAGTTCTTTTTTATTTTCGTATGTAAGATGAAATTCGTAGAAAAAGAGAAATTTTCGGGTGAACTTGTACGTTTTTCTCCCTATGAGGAAATATTTTTGCTGTGCTTTCGCAGATATGGAGTGCATGTGTTTCGAGGTTAAAATACGCACACAGAATAAAAATATAATAATAAAAAGGTGTTTGTTATGTTTATGCAAACGTTATCTAAGACTGTTATACTTATATGCTTTGTAAATCACAAATAGCAAAATTTGATTTAATTATATGAAATTCTCATATAATATTTGTCAGTTTTTGTATAAATAGGTATATGACTTCTAATGGTTTTCAAACATGGCTAAGAGGTATTGATAATTTGATTTGCGCTTGTAAAAAATGGGATCTCTTAACTAAGACAACAAACAAATTAATTTTAAATCAATTATTTAGAAATAATGAACTTAACAAAAATTTATTTAATTTGATAGAAAAAAAATTTGCTGATTTAATTTTTTTTATAAGCGTATTTATTTTTCGGGAGTATTACCCAAAAAAAATTTGCTTCAATGTAGCAGGTCTTTTCAATTCAAATCTATAGAAATGGTATATTTTTAATATATGTAGTATAATAATTTTCAAGCAGTATATTAATAAAATCAAACAATTTTTAATTGGGTGGAGCTTACTTCTTATTATTGACTTAATAATAATTTGGCTGAAAGCCCATTCTTTTTCTGCATAAAAGAGATCAGTTGAAAAAATCGGATATTTTTTACATTTTTAACTTCCACCAGCATATCTGTATTGTGTTTGTGTTGTTCTTTATTATATATTGAATATTTTAATACTAATCTTGTATTTTTAAAATACCTCAAAAAAGGTTCCTAAAATATCATATTTAAATGAAAAATGGCTAAAAATAGTTAACTAAAATAAAAGGGCCTAATAGCTAAAATAAATTAAATATCCTTCCATCCAAACGGGATGCCAAAATGGCTAAATTCAGCCACAAAATGTCAAAATTACAAACTCTGTTCCGTATCCATTATTTGCTGCAATTGACGTTACCTTTTCGTATAAAAATTTACTTAAAGAAAAAATTCTTTTCTGCCTTGACTCATTTAACATCCTTTTCGATATTGACTGAGTTTTAAGCTTCTTGGTTAGAGTATATTGACCACAATAAAATTTGTGAGTTTAAATCTTTGGTGTCTTTACCGCAATACACACAGTTTAGAAAATTTGGACTAACCCACAATTATAATAAGCAACTTTTCATTTATTATACCATTTTTGAAGGAGAAGTAGGAATAAACAAAGTAGAAAGTATGATGTGGAAGAAATGTTTGAAACAAAAGGTAACAACTCTTAATTACAATCTACTGGTTTTTTATTTAAGAAAAACTAAAATAGTTGTGCAGTATCCTTTTCTGTTTGTTTCTTGTGTAATGTGGTGTGTCCTTAAATGCGAATGTGTTCTTTTTTGTATTTGTTACGAAGCATTAAAATGTCTGGTGTGTGGTTTTCTCTAAAAAAATCTATGCTTGTGTGTACGTCCGCAGATTTATTTCTCCTTTAAATATGTTTATGATGTTTTGTTGTTTAACTTTTCCTTTTTGTGATTCTGGCATGAAGGCTCTTATTTAAGTTGAGTTCTTAGAAAACCCAACTAGTCCATAAGCTACTTTTCCATTTGAATCAACATCACTATTTGAAAACAACACTGTTTATAGTAAAAGAAAACAAAACCGATGTTAAAAACTTATTTTTTAAATACCCCTTTCGTGGAAATGATTAATTATCTTGGAGATTTTTTGAAGTTTGTTGCTTATCGCTACTAGAATATCTGGAAATGCAATTTTAAGCTGTTGGACGATGAACTGAAAGAGCTTTAAATTTTTCACAATCTGTGATTTGTAATTTATATATTTAATTGTTGTACCAAATGGATTTTGTTATTATATGTAAAGGGCAGGATAATAGATTCTTCAAATACTATTAGATTTATATGGCCCTTTGTAAATATATATTTTATTCTTACGAATTATTATACAAATTACTCGCAGGCCCTACACAAAGTTTAGGTGTCATTGTTAAGCAGTAAGTTTTATTTTTAATATCATTTAATCTAGAATTATTTTCACTGACAGAAATGGCTGAAATTTTCGATTATAATTCCATTTATGTAAATATTGTAGTGTAAAAGCTGTCTTGGCATATGGCTTGTATAAATCAAAAATAAGTAATGAAAATTTTACATTATAAGAACAGGTTAATTGCCAATGTCAATAAGTTGTGAAGGTAAAAGAGTTATAAAGCTACCGAATTCCACATGAAAAGGCTTTTAAGTGATGATGAAAAATCACAAAATTTAATTTTCCTTCATTTGCAACCACTTATATTTTGAGTGAAAACCTGATTACTTACAAGATATTAGAATTACAATTTTTTATTAATACATAAGATTGGGAAACTATTGGCCTGAGTTCTAAGTGGTTTTTTGGTACTAATACTATTTGGTGTACTGCATTAGAATTTCAAATTTAAGGACTTACAATTTTATTTTTTTCAAAATTTTAAATTTAAATTAACTTTAAGACTTCAATGGCTGGATCGGATCAAAACATAGTGTTATGATAAGAAAATATTAAGTATTTCAAAATTGGTATTCCTTTTTTTAATTATTTGAAGCAATTGAGCAAAGACTTACTTTAAAAAAATATAATTCCAAACAACAATATTTGTTTAGCGCTATCATACATTTTTGCAGAAAACATAAAACAAAAATGTATAGAATATACTCTGAGTGGACGGTAATATTTTTATATTTTTTCTGATTTTCCATATATTCATCTCTAAGAAATGGTGTAAAATAAGAACTATGATAAGTTCTTTTTTCATATAGTTTAAATTTGTGTGCAAGTCATTATTTCTTTATAAAGTAAAAGTCCCTTCAAAAAGTAAAAGTTTTTGTTGCTTGCCCTTATTTGGCTTTCAGGTGTTTTTATATTTAATTCATTTATTTCTTGTTTCTCTATTCTGTACACATTTTTTTCAATTTGTTCTTGCTATTTAGGTTTTTAAGACTATCTATTCTTATTTATTTCAAAAGTAATTTTTTTTTCAAAACAGAGAAATGCGAAAAAATAAAGTTTTATATTCAACATTCAGTCAGCCAGTTATTCATTTATTTTTTTTACTCATGTATTCAGGTTGTTCATCTGTCATTAACTAAATTAGGTTTTAACTTTTTTCTACGTTTTGTGTGTTTCTCTAATTTAGTTTTTGTGTATTTTTGCTAGTCCTTTGCAAGAACTTACTTTAATTTAGTTGGCTCTTCAAAAGTGGAACGGTCTTTTGTTAATATTTGCTCTTATTTTTGTATTAAGAAAATGTAGCTGGAGTTTGTGAAAATGTGTGATGTGTTTTTTCTGTATGAAAATTCTACAATCTTTGACTTTTAAATGTTTGTTTGATTAAAAGACTATACTAACATTTTTTATTTTATTTTTTGATATCTTTGTAATAAAATCTTCAATTAATTTAAGTACCCAGAGATGCACAATATTACAATCACTTTTTCTATTTGCTGTTTGAATGATTTGGTGCTTCCGGAGATAAGATGGAAAATATGATTGAAATCTTCTAAAATGTAAAATTTAAAAAGGCTTAATAAATAGCAAATGACACGGCGCAATATACTTAAATTCTCTATGAGCTTTCCCTAGAAATTCTAATAATGTGCAAGAAAAAGGAAGGTTATTATCAAAGCGATGGTAGCTGGGGACCGTAAGGGAGTTTATTTTTAACAAAATCCTGTTTAATGTGAATGAGATTTCAGGTGAAATCTGCCAACTTTGTTAAAACCTCAATGAAACTTACTATTTTTATCGCAAGGGGCTAAATGTTCTTTAAGATATCTTAATTAGTCATTTGTGTTTAATACCATTATTGCTTAAAGTTCGTTTTTATAAACATATATATTAAGGAATTATATGATTATGTTTCATAACTTCAAAAAAAAAAAAAAAAAAAAAAAGAAACACTGAATGTACTGTGATTGTACTGGAGAGACTCTTGACAAAAAATATTTGGAAAATATTTCTTTACCGTAGTGTTCGGTTGCATAAACAGGCATATTGATTTCTTTCAGTAATACAATATTCTGATGGAATGCAATTTTTCAAGGCCGCTAAAGGTATAGGAATAGGTTTATGGAAAAAACGCGATGTTTCAAAATTTTTAATTGCGACTGTTTTGTATTTAGTGTACGATATGTGCTAAGAAATTGAGTTTTTAGCGTAAGTATTCTCCCGTTAGCATTTCAGCACAATATATTTTTATTTTTGTCCATTTCTGAAACAAGTTTTTTCTTCTTTAATATATTTTTTTTTAAATTCTACAATAATAAAAACTTAAGCAAAAAAAAACCTACTGTAAAGATCTTGATTAAAATTTTCGAAAAAAAAACCAATACATATTTTTACAGTTTTGTAATATTTTTTAAAACGAAAAATTTCTTTAAGTATAATCATATGAAAAATATGTTTTCTAATGTTGGCCATATACATTATTAGACACCTGTATGCATCGTTGTCTTGTTAATGTTTGTGAGTTGACTTTGACGTCATTGGCAACAGAGGTGATAATCTCGGTCAAAGGAGCAATACAAGGCCGGTTATTTCTTGTGACAGCACTAGTGACACAGTTTAAACAAGGCGCTCAATCAAACGCTTAATTTTTCGAGCACATGGAAAACGAAAAAATTTACACGGTGTTAAAACAACATATTGAAAATTTATCAAATAATCGCTCCACGGCTTGTTAATAGCTAATTCTCATCATAAGTGTCAAAGTAGGGTTAAAAAGACACCCAATTCAAATTATTACATATATTCTGCGCCATCTTGCACATAAATTGCCGATAAAGGTGGGATAGAGGTAAAAACCTGGTGAGTCTAAGAATAGATACTGTTTTTACGCTGTTTAGTAATTGAGCCTCAGGCAGAGTTATCGAATAGAATATTTTAGAGTTATAACTTTGAAATGGAACAAGTGCTAAAATTATTGGCAAAGCGTACTAATGGCTGTGAAAATTGCTTATTATCAGCTAAGAGCCACAGACATCGTTCAACAAATGGGTAGTTCAGATAATTGATTTATATTTAGTATATTATCTATCATAGTCAGAATGGAAAATGCCATAAAGAAAGACAACATGTTTTAAAAATCGTAATTAATCTGATAGAACCCATTGATTACCATTTGATACACTAGAAGCTACAGACACGTAATCCTAAATTTGCAAGCTATATTCCTGCAAAATACTGTGGTTTTTTCTGCAGAAGAAGCAAGTAGCTTCGCCGTTGAAGCGCCATCACGTAGAACATATCCATGTCCCCCCACATTAAAACTACCTTCACCAACGGTGTAAGTACAGTAAAACTGAATACACTATACATTTAGCGAAAATATTTATCATAAATTATCGAGTTAATAAAACTGTTATTTAATTTTTTTATTACTTCACTCAACAAATAATTCTAATTAGTTAAAGAGTTTGCTAAAAAATATTTATTTATTTTATTATTACGCTCAAAAAAGATATATGTTAAATCGCCTTAAAATTAAGTTCAAAAATATCCTTGATTTCAATAAAATTTCTATAAGATAAGTAAAAATTATGAGGGAATGTAATAAAAATCATACTTAAAAAACTTAACAAATTCTCATAACACATTTCTTATATTTAACGGAAAATTAATTGACTTTACAGATATACTTTCAAAAATTGAATACATTTTTATTAAACTTGAAGAATTCATATTTAAATTTAAATAGGCTACTTAGTTCAATCGTATTTTATAAGCCAAATTACATGTGATAGTTATCAAAGAACAAATTACACCAAAGACACATGTGTAAATCATTCTGACAAACACTAGCAGAACGGAACAACATGCTGTTTTCGAAAGCCGCTACACTTTCATCATCAGCGTTCTTGTGTTTGGTCCACTTCTGTGGTGTCAGTTGATGTATATTTCAGCTATTTATACAAACTTTTTCTGAAATATACATCAACTGACACCACAGAAGTGGACCAAACACAAGAACGCTGATGATGAAAGTGTAGCGGCTTTCGAAAACAGCATGTTGTTCCGTTCTGCTAGTGTTTGTCAGAATGATTTACACATGTGTCTTTGGTGTAATTTGTTCTTTGATAACTATCACATGTAATTTGGCTTATAAAATACGATTGAACTTAGTATCCTATTTAAATTTAAATAAAAAATCACAAACAGGAAAAATGTTCATAAATAAAGAGAAATCTTAAACCTAAAATATAAATTGAAGAATTCATGTTGCAAATAAAAGACATTTTTATTTAAGCAAAATAAATTTAGTTTTAAGAATGATTTTTTTTTTTCAAATACCTAAAAGTTGTTTTTGATTGCCTTAAATTTTAGTTCATACTTTCTCCTGCTGCAAATAATCTGTCCTAAGATACAGAAATATTTTTCTAAAAGCTATTTTTTAGTTCATGACCTACCGGATTTTGAAAAAAAAAATACGAAATAATAGCCTCTAAAAGTCTTTAACAATTAGAAAAAAATATTTGAACTTAAAATTTTAATATGGTGAACCTTTGGATTTTGCTTACGTATAATGCCTCGACAAAAAAGTGCGCAGAATGCTGAACTATTATACAAAAGGTACATGGCTTGCTGCTTCGAGCCTGTCATAGGATCAGTTGAAAAAAATGAGTTTTATAGTGCCTTAGCGTATTGTGAAATTTAAAAATTAAGAAAAAAGTAAGAACCAGTTTGAAAAGTTAAGGAAGATAATAGACTAGAATTAAGGAATATGTACCACATTTGCAGTTCATAAAATGTGGAAGAAATCAAGGAAAATTTATAATCTATAAAATTTCCAAGGATTCAGTAAAAATGTTACTAAAACTCAGTAAAATTTTTTAAATACCAAGGAATTTCATATCAATATTAGGTAAAATAGTAGCGAGTAATTTTTTACTGAAACCTGCAGAAAAACGGCTTTGGTGCCATACGCCTACCATTTTGAACTCAACTTGAGAAAATGTTTCTATATTTCAACCCATTATTTTTTTGAGTGTAGCAAAACACTTAACATTCTATGATAATTATGATATCTATAAAGTAACTAAGAAACTAAATCATATTCCGCAACCACTGACCCAGTGAACAATCTATTTTATTTACAAAACACACTTTATCAATCGTAGCTGGAAGATAAAAATAATTATGTAAAATTAATTGTTACCTTAAGAAATTGTAAAAGTAACCAAGAGACACAATAGAAATAATTCCATACAAGTAATGTGTGCTGAAATAGAAAAATCCCCAAGATAAGCAACAGTTTATCAACAAAATAAATCAAAGATTATTATATAAAGAGCAACAAATTCATCAATTTGTAATCAGTTGCAAGTGAAAGACTATTGAAAACAATTCATAAAATAAACCGAGGATTGCAATCAATAAAATGTTTAATAAAAGTAAGGAAATTCAAGAAAAATGCCATATCAGAATATTCCTTATTATTGTTTTTATATATTCCTCTATTACACTTAAGCCTGGTTTGCAGTTATTATTGTGGTTGCCACAACGAACGCTACCACAACCCTTCTAAATATTACGGAATGTGCTTCACCTCTGCCATGTTTGAAAACATCAACACCGCAAACTATGCCAACTTTGCCAACAACTACACTGGCACCGTCGGCAATTTCCACAGAAATTTGCAAAAACTGTCCCCAACAAGACTGTACGATGGTAGCAAATGGTACAACATTTTCATATGCCAACCACTGTAAACTTTTTTATCAGTGTATCGATGGTGTTGCTGAGGTTTGTGTCTGTCCCAATGGCTACTGGTATGATCGTGCAATTTCGAAATGTATGCTGTGTGATTTGGTTTTGAATTGTGAAGCCAATAAGGATTAAAGAAATCTTTTTAAGTTGACAAAATTAATTGTATAAAGTTTTTTCGAAAATTGTTAATTAAACCATGCAAAAAAAATTCTAAGGAAATAATCTAAGAAATAAAATATGTTTATTTTTTCATACGCTTTGCAATTGCCTCGTTTTTTAATATATAAAAAGCAAATATATCACCTTTCCATATTAATATTTTGAGGCGTAGCCGCGGTAAACATTCACATGAAATCATATTTAAACATTGAATTATATAAAAAGATCGTTCAATCGACCCAAATAAATATTTCGTAAATTTCTGTAAATTTTATGTGTTTTTTAATCAAATCTGAAAGCTCAGCCATTATTACATATCGAGCACTGCCTCTAATTTACTAGCTCACAACATTCTAAACCATAGATGCCACATATGTCTAAGAAGGACGCATGCCCTTGGTATAACTGCATACAAGAGCTGTGAAGTGAATCACGGAAAAATCTATAGAATCTGAGTTTTTTCGTAATTTTTAAATAAACCTAAGAAAAGCTTGTTAAACTATTAATTTTTTCTGCAAGTGGAATATTATTTTCTATTGCAACGCACTTCTATTTTTTTGAACCCACCTGTATATAACAAACATCATTAAGAATGCAGTAAACAGTTGTGTGGCTCTTCATGTCTAGAAGCCTTAATGTACATTTAATATTGTCCTTACCACAAAATGGCCAAAAATTCGAATTAAAGGCATCGGTGTGAATACGCAATGCATGTTCCGTATGGAGTTAAAAGGAACTGTGGTAACAAACTGTGGTAATAAATTAATATGTTTTTTTAATATCTTGTCATAAAATAAAAACAGCAGCCCCATTGCTTTACACCTTCTGATCTTTAAATCTCAATAACAAATACTAAGTTTGGCGAAATACATTTTTAAATCAACACTTGTGTAAAAGTAACACACCATCTATGAACATTACATATCATCAACACATAATCTAATACTTTAAGTCTAGTGGAAAACGTAAAAAATATAATGGAATTTAGGAAATAGAACATATGCGGCATCTAAAGTCCCAGAAAAGCAATCGGAAGTAGTAAAAATATGTGAAAAGAATGAATGAGCTCCAAAGGCAAAAATTTTTTTTATCATACGAACATTTTTCAATAGTTGTTTTTAAAAGGCAACTCACGTATGAAAATAGTATTTTGATACGTCATGTATAATGGGATTTGTTTATTGCTATCATTTGCTGGAAAGTTTCGTGTTAAAACGAGAACATTTTGTTTCTATCCCTTTTATGGTTCTGCACGTTTGTTTCAAAAACCTTTTTTTTTTGTATAGACGAAACGCGTGTGACTAGAAACTCTGCGTAAAAGCACTAGACTGTTGCAACTTTTATTTATTTATATAATACACATTTTTGGAGTAATGCGATAGGAATGATTTTTTTATTATTATTTTTATAAAAAAGAAGTTTCCCAGAACTTGACATTGGCTGGAGAGTTTCATTTAGTTTTCTAAACTTATGTTTAACTGCCGGCGTCTGGTGGCAGAAATAAAGAAAAATTTTACCAAATACAATGTTAAAATATACACAATCTCTTTCTTTTTTCGTAAAAAATACTTATAATCAATGTTACCTGTGCGAGCATTTGGCTGGCAACAACGTCTCTTGCATAATGAGCGCTCATTTTGGGACGAAGCATTTTGCAGAGACTAGTAGAGGTAAAACATGTTTTTTGTTGTAATGAGTGTTAAAGGTTGTAACATTTGCAAGAAACTTTTTGGCCAAAAGCTGTTAGCTAATCTCTAAGAAGACAGAACAACAAAATGTGGAAAGTACAGCAGACGTGAATGCTTGCAACATTTATATTGTTTGAATTTTAACAAAGTATGCCATACAACTAGAGGAAGAAATATGTTTAATTTTATTAAAAGAACAGTTCAAATAAAATCTGGATCGCCTACTGTACAAAACGTTTTATTTAAGTTACATTTTTACTAATTTTTCTAAAAAAAACTTTATATATTTTGAAATTTATAATATATATTTGAATAATTAACATTTCAAATTCTTTTGTTGCGGCTTTAGCTGTTCATAATGCCACATTTCGTTGGTCGCGAAAATTGAAGTTTTTAATTGAAATATTTAAAACTAAAATTAGAATTATGTTTTGAGTAGTAAATTTGCTAAAACTGAAAAGCGCCCTTTATTTCTACTTTCTTTACATTCTGCCCCAAGTTATTTTTAAAAACTGATAATACTAAAATTTATCTATAAGTTCATACATGCCGCAGAACATACACACATATAATTTATTGTAGATCTCAAGTGCTTTGGACTTATTTATCTCTTTGTTTGCGTTCACCACACATTAACCCAAAATTTTTTTTCAAAATAATGGATCCAAACTGTGCACAGAACAGAATGTCCTAGTCATTGTAATGTAAAGCCGAGATTTCTAATAAATCAGTTTTCTTTAAAGGACTAAAAATTTATGGAATATATCTGGAGAATTTTAAACAATCAGATTTAAATTCTCAACAATATGAATAAATGCCTCAAGGGGAATAAAGTACTTAAGATTGCTCGTTGTACTTCTTGAGAAAGGATTTGGGTTTTGTAGCAACAAACAATCCTATATAAGAGTAGAAATCATTTTTATCAGTCAAATATCTCCTTTCCACTCAATTTATATAAAACAGACCGAAATAGTGCAGCATCAACGCTGCCAGGTTAGATTAGGTTTAAAGTTCACTGATAGAAAATACTGATCAGCTCTTCTGAGTTCAGTTTGAGAAACCCCATTACGAATGTGAGATGAAGTAATAGATAGACGAGTATAGACAGTAGATATTTTTGTATTGCTAAAAAAATATGTTATCACACAAAAAAAAAAATAAGCAACAAAGTAATAAGAAATAAAAAATACATTTGTTTTGATACTAAAAATATAAATGATCTTTGACAGAAATTTCTGTGTCAATTAAGAGATTTATATGTTTATTTTAAGTTGTTTATGTAAAATATTGAAAAATTCAATTTTACAGAAATACTGCATATTTTTTAAATCCACCAGCACTCAGACCTTTCTCATGTGATGCACTGTGCTGGACCTACAAAAATAAGTTATGGAAAGGAGAGAAAAAGTGGAGGACATTCGACTTGAATTATTCCATAATGAAGGTGCTGGTGACAATCTTTGCATAAAAATTAGTACTTATGTGAATTGTTCGGCTAAGGAACAACTTGCATCTGCAATGTAAATTGCGATTCAATGGCACAACGACTACAAAAGGGATGTGCTCTTTCTTTATAAGAAAGCGGAAACAGTTTGATTAATTTCATAAGAGGACACTCTTTTGTAGTAATGATTGAGGCAAGAAAGAAACGCAGCACGGAGTTGATGTTGCAATGGGTTATTAGTGTTGGAAACACTACTATTAACGATTAGCCTCCTGTATGTGGTCGAGCAAGTGCAGATTATAGTTTGAAAGACTGGCTCATACATAAGAGCTGTATTCTAATTTAGGACGGATATAAACAGTCTAAATAGGAAGGGGATAAGAAAAAGTGAAGTATATTTTTCCTCGATTTAAAATACTGAAGAATTTTATTGTTTTTCAGCGATGTGAAAAATATGATCCCTTCAACGAACATCACCCTGCAAATTTTTTGTGTTGGGAACAATAAGAGCTTCTTATATCCCGATATGTATATATATCATTAATTATTACACATGGAACAATATATTATGCTTATTTCAAAATGAAAACAATATGATTCTCGTTGCAATCCATTACTGGAGAAAAGAAAAGAAATTTTCACTAATATTAAGTTCGATTTGAGAATAGCTTTCGTAATAATCATAAGCACATGTTGGTTACTTAATTTATAGTATATCACAGTACTCAACATGTTTTAAGAACTTCAAAAAAGAGCTGAGAATTAAATTCGGCAATAACATTCAGGTTTGTTAAACAAGGACTCTAATTTCGAAAATTTTTGATAACGATATCTCTTGAAGAAGTCAATAGATTTAAATGAAATTTTCGATAATTGACATTATTGATTGGTTCAATATGACTTAAATTAATATTAAGATTACAAAAAATCCCATAACTTACTGTTTCGATTCAATTCCTACTCACAGACAGTTTTATTGTGATCGGCTTAGACGTTGGAAAGTTATTAAAGTTTTTTGCACACATACATATACACTTATATCTATACATATAATCATAATTATATTATTAATCATGAATTCAAAAAATATATTTTTTTAAACAATGTGTGAACTATTTGTGTAATTCAAATTGGCTTAACACTTTTCAACCTCACTGTACCATATAAATATTTTCACCCTTATTTTTATCTCAAATAGAATTTTTGATGTTTGTTGTTCTTGTATTTTTATTACGTTTGTTTCTTTCTATTAAGAAATTTTTATGGCTTTCCCTAAGACATTTGCACCTGATCTTCCACAATGTTCTAAAAGCAGCATTTTAATATTTGACAATGAAGAGAAAAAACTGGAAAAATAACCCAAGAAAGCTGAATTATAACTCTTGCAAAGCTGGTTTAACATTTGCCTCCCGTAAAGACATTATACTTATTGCTTTCCACAATGTCCTGTTTCTACAACACGGCTTCATAGTCTAGTGAGCAGACAGGCAGCTGTGGCAGCATTGTAATCATCTTCATCATCTGTTTAAGCTTTAGCGTCATACTCCAGCCAGCTAGTCACTTGATGAGTTATACTCGTACACCTAAAAAAAAGTTTGCGACTGTTTAATGTTTCGCATTAGCTGCACACACCAATACACACACACACATGCACACGCACACATATACGTATATGTATGGTATTAGAATTTTGCTTCTTTGCCTGCACAAGCACTCAGGTTGATCAGGTGTGAGAGTGTGTGCGTGTGTGTGTGTGTGTGTGTTTATGTGCAAACTTGCTGTTGTCGTTGTTACTTTAAGTTCCTGCCACTGCTACTGCTGTGCTATTTTTTTTTGCCTATTTTGTCATTTTTGTTGTCATTGCTTTTAAATCTCATTTGAGTTATTGCTGCAATTATCTTTTGAAGTCTGAAGTTTTAAAAACATTTTTTATATAAATATATTTGGGTTTTTGTTTTATATTAATATTGCATGTATGTGAATGTAAATGACAAAGTTTTATGCTTCAAAGCAACAGCGATAAACAAAGATGTTTGCGTTTGAATTTGCAGCAGCAGCAATCTTTATCATGGCATTTATATGCGGATTTAAAGGTGATTTTCTTTACCTTTCGGTGTCATAGCGATGACAACAGTGTTAATGATTGTGTTGATCCAAGTGATTATGATTTTATTATTTGTATTGTTTTGTTGCACGAACAGAATGTGACAAGAATTTTTAGCAAACGAGAACCGTCGATTACAGGGGAGAGTAGTGTGAGGTATTTAACACTAAAGTTTAAAGAAATATTAATCCAGCTCTAAAGGTGATTTTTAAAAGTCGAACTTTTTAAGTTAGATGTAAGGCTTTGTTGATAAATTTCTTGAAATTTATAGGTGTTAACTTGAAGTGCATAAAATCAAAAAATAAATTCAAAACAAAAGCAATTTTATGTTCTAGTTGTGTGTAGAATTTTTATGGTGATACTGAATTTATGCACTGGGGGGTTGTGTTACATTATAAATTTTATTCCAGCTAAAAAACTAAAATGAATTCAGAGTATTAATCTTTTTTTGCTAAACTCCTTTTTCATAATGTGAATTGTTTTGTGTCTGCGTTACAATTCTTTATTTAAAGGCAGATGCCATTAAGTCTTACTAATTTGAATATTATTATAATTTTTGCCGCATTTTCTTTTAATTACGGATATTTAAATTGTCTTTTGTTTAAGATATACTGGCTTGACTGAAGATTTTTAAACCTGGTTTTAGTCCTGAATTCGTCGATTCCGGATGACATTTTAAAACTATTTTTTTCCAAGACGGAGCTAAGAAAAAGGAGTGAAATAATACATTAGCATTCATGTCTATGTTTCGGTGTGAACTAGGTATTAGATGCGAATACTCTTGTATTTCCTCTATATAATTTTAAAGGTTTCATGCATTGCATTTCCTCTGATGACTTGCATATTGATCTCCGAAGTGAAAACAGGTGGTCACTCATTATGTTGATATTATAAGCTGGATAGTATCGTTTCCCTATCTCTGTAATGTCCTGGTGTATACGTTCGTTTGTTATTTGAAAAGTCTACTAATGGGATGGTATTAGCCAATTTTCTTGAATATTCATTTAATATTCAAAGTTACGTAAAATCTTGTTCGTGGTTGGTTTATGTTATCAGTCTATTGATTTCCATTACCATCTCGATCAGAGTTCCAGCGGCTGTGGTAGAACTCGAGTAATTTTTGGATAACATCTCGAAAAATTATCTTTTCTTTGAAGCCATACAAGGCAACATTTATTTATATAAATTAATTTAACCTTATTATCTTAGAAACTGGAACAATTGATCTTATAGCAAAGTACTTATAGCAAAATATCCAAATTTCTATTACAGTTCTTACTACAACATTATTCTTAGAAAATAAAGCCACACGAAATTATTTAACTAATTTAAATTAACAATTTGTATTTGCCCAGAAACAAAGATAACAACAAAAAATAACATCCGATAGTAAAATTCATAAAACACAAACTAATTACAAAATAAACCGCACTCCTTTACACGTTTCTAAGACTTTCTTGTTTTTTCTATATTTATTGTAGTATTTTGCAATTCCAAAAAAAAAAAAAAAAAAAAAATGAAAACAAAACTGCAACAACCGGCATCCAACTTTTCTAAACAGTCAAGTCCAACGTACAACAAACAACAAGGGCAAACTGAACCAGCAGCATATCGTACCGTAAATGTAAATGTTGAACACAAACCAAGACTGGTATGCAAAATCCTTTGGAGACTGCTAATGCCATGATAATCTTACACTAAACTCTACGGTTCCTAAAGGATGAAGATAAAGTTATGCCGGAGTAGCAAAAGAAATAAAGTAGAAAATTGGACATAAGATGCAAACAACTGAACACAAATTAAAAAAAGAAAAAATGAAAATTCTTTAGGAAACTATTTTACTCATTTTCCTCTTGCCACTGTTTGCAAAATTAACAACACAATTAAAATTTATATACAAATGAAAATACTCCTAAGAGCAACAGCAGCAACAGTAAGAGCGAAAATTAAATGCAAAATTTTCCATGCAATTAAGTTCTAAAGAATGAAATGAAACTAAAAATTAATATATATATATATATATATATATATATATATATATATATATATATATATATATATATATATATATATATAAGAAAACTAATTTAGAAATGAACACCAATCAAATTATTGATATCCAAATTATGAAGGATAAAAATTTATGGAATCCTAATGTGTCACTTTAAATCTAGTATTTTAAGGTTAAAAATTACCCTGTAATACACTTTTTCCTGATTCCTAAAAATGCATTTCCCGACAGATATGGGACCTATGCATGATTTTAAGAGGTCAAAGCAAATCGTTTGTAACCAAGGATAGAGATTTTAAAAGACAATTTCTTTGTAAGCTAAAATTTTATTGCAACTTTAATTAATTTAATTTGAACCTTTTAAAGTTAATTATTAAAAAAACTTGGAACTGCCTGTCTGATTCTTATTTAGTTTAGAAGCTCTGGTAACGTGCTGTAAATAAATGATTTCACTAATCAAATTCCGAGCTTCGTATCTTTTTCAGACAAATAAACCATTAAATAAAATACTGAATGGCAAAAATTCAAAAAGCCAGATTTACTAAAGCTCATATTTGGTTAGAAACCATTTTTAAAGGAAACATTTCGCCGTTAAAAGGACCTAGAACAGGATATCTCATTTCTTGTCATGCTGCTACCTTTCTTTGCTTTTAATAAAGAGAGTAACACTCAGCCAATTATTTTGTACTACTAAATGTATTACTTCTTGGAAAAAGGGGAAAGAGAAAACTTAACTATTTTTACAACGACTCTTGAGCGTTTTACTAATTGTAATAGAAATATCGCACCGCCTCTGTTGCTAAGTAGATGCATTAACCTTCTTTAGCTCTGTGTATAGGCCACCATTCTGCTAATATTACCGACGAACAACAACTTACAAAATGCTGCAATAATTTATGATGCTGAGATGACTTATATTAAATTGGGATCGAACTAATATTCTTAGTCATAAATTTCTTTGTAGTCTGCTCGTTAATAATTTCAGGCGACAGCACCCTCATTGCTTGGGATGCTTTGTGTGACCTCATAATTTATCACGACAAATTTGGGCTACGAACAAAGCAGGAAAATTAGTAAGAAATCATGTAATTTACTTAGAGTCAAAATGTACCCTCCGAGGGGCCTAATGTTTTTTCTGTATAAAGGTGGGCAATGATATAGTACATGTTCTAGTGTCTCACCACGCAGTTCAGAGATTTTAAATTTCTTTGGGCCAAGAGTTTTCTATCGAACTTGTCAGGATTTGCTATTTTCCCTATCGTAGCATTATGACATTTCAAATAATGTATCTGGTCCAATGAAAGCTCATCTAGCTTCAGTGGTGATCAAACAGCCTGCGTTTTTATCGTAAAACAAGCTGTGGCATGTGTCAATACAGGTCCTGGTCTAAATTCATACAAAAGAATATCAAAAAATGATGCTGATTTTTTAACTGACATCAAATACATATCCTTTAACAAATACAAATAAGGATGGTGTGTATTTCTGTTTGAAAGATATATGTGACTATGAACACCCACATCTGGTTTTTATTATATCAGTTTGTCCTACAAGGAATCAAAACATTAAAAATTCTGTGTAGCACTGAAATAGAAAGTATAACGTGGGCAAATTTGAAAAACGGGTCTCCTTTAGTTATCCTAAAATTTTCCAATACTTTACGAGGTCTCCAGTTTTTTAATCACTGATGTTTGCTAAATGCAGCATAGTTTATGTTTACTAAAACATGCAGCATAGGATTGTACAGAAAAGATATGATGTGAGAGATCTGCCAAAAGAATTTGACTTCATTAGAAAATTTAAAAATTGCGACATATATATTGGGCTGTGTGAATGTAAGAGTGCTGTCTCTGGGATGCTTTCGTAGAATGGTAGCATGAATACAAGGTTAATAGCTTAAGAGTCGCAGTTTTGAATACCTTGAGTATTTTTGTTAAGAAAATATGGCCTTGCAATTTGTGTTTGTTAATAGAAATGGTACTACTCTAGGGATTGTTCTTTCAGGGCTTATTGCTAAACACTTAAAAAAGAGGAAGATTTAAGTTTAAGATAAATAGAGGCCTTAGTCTTAATATCATTATTGAAATTATTAAAAAATTTACTAAAACCAAACAAAATATTATTGCGTACTTAGTATTATAGGCTGCTGAAGAAGTGAAGTATTTTTTAATTATTTTTATAAATAAAGCAAAATATAAAAGAAAATACTAGGATTGCAACATGCTTCAATTCTCCTGTGTTAATTGGCGGCATGGTTTTTTAAATGTAATTTATTTTTCTTTTTAGATCTTATTCAATTAATTTTATTATTTTTTTATATTAATATATCTGTAGGTATTTTTCTAATCAAAAACTAGAGCTAAAATTTTCAACATCAACAAATGTTTGTTAAAACCAAGAAGTTTTTACTTTATTACTTTCAATACATTGTGCAACAAGAAAAATTTCCCGCATGAGTCCGACGGGATATGATAGTATACAATTAGCACATCAAACCCCGTAAATTATTATCACGGATTTTATTATAACTTTTTTGTGCTTCATATTTTAAATTTTATTATAAAAAAATTTCACAATCAAGTCTGAAGGTTTTCATATATTTGCTAAAACAGAAAAAGAAACCGTAGACATCATCATCATAAGAAACAGGATCTGAAAAGCACAGAATTTTGAGTTCTCTTTCTGAATCTTCTTCGCTTTTATCATCTTTATTAGTGTGAACGTTAACAAATTTTAAAAACTGTTACAAAAAGGTGGTTTTACAGCAAAAACTGTCAAAAAAGAGGTTTTCAGAGGAAAAAATGCTCAAGTTTCTCAAAGACAGGATATTGAAAATTTTATCTAATTCTGACTAACACTTAACGATAAAAAACTATTAATTATTATTGTAATTTAAATACGACGTCAGCAGTAAAAACTAAATTAATTACAATATAAAGATATATAAAATATGTGTGTTGAAAAGTTTGCTTTAAAATAGCTCAAAGCTTTAATTTAAAAACACCAGCTAATTTTTTTAAATCCTTTAGAGGTTTTGGTCATTCGGGAAAGATTCGGTAGCCCAAAATACGTTGCACAATTTTATTTGCTGTCTAAATTTTTTTTTAATTAATAGATATTGTTAAGAGTCCTTTAAGTTTTCATAAGACATAATTTTTTTCTTTATTTTAAACAACAATAAGTATTTGTATGTGTGTGAGTGTGTGCTTAAGCAAGAACGTTTCTTAGATATTTTGAATAAAAGTCTTGTGTAAAAGTATTTCCATTTCAACTACTTTCCCTCTTCTTATTGTAAAGAAAACTTTACTCAGCAATTAGACTTTTGATGGTCATTGTTTTGTCAAGAAACCCCCAAAAGACAAATTTTCTAGATAAAATTACAAAAAACGAATTCTCTTCTACTGTTTAATGTTTGAAAATGTAAAAACAACAAAAGGAAAAATCTTTACATGAGTATATGTGCGGTAAAAGTTGAAAGCAGGAAATTGACTACTCATACACAAGACACATGAGCTTAAAGAAGTTTAAATAAGAAACACTAGATTTCTTCTAAAAGAATACATTTTACTGACCAATGAATGACTTATTGTCCAAAGTACCGAAAGAGCAAATAAAAGTATAAAACCAAAAGAAAAATTTGCTTTTTGCTGCATAAGCTCTGTTGCGAGATATGAACTGTAGAGAAAAGAAAGCTTCCATGTAATAGTGGTTGAGTTCATCTAAAAGTTTTTGAAATTTCAAATAAAAAAAATATATATAGAAAAAAATTAATAGATATTTGAGTTTGGCTTAGATAAATGAAAGTTTGCAGCAGAAACCGGAAAACCACTAAAACTTAAATGTTTTCTTACAAAGAATAATATATAAGCAAAAGTAAAGAAGAATTAAGAGCTTAAATATCAGATCCGCATTAAGCAATATACGAGTATTTGTATGAATTTTAAATTCTAGAAGTTTAAACACTTTTTGGTATTTTAGGTAAGTAAAGCTGCATTAATGTGTTAGAATTATATTCACTATGTTTTCTGAAATTTCGTATGTAGTACAATAGTATAGTAACATTGAAAAATTTACTATGTTACTTAATGGTTATTTGCGGTTGTATTAAAAACAATTTAGAATAGGTTTATAAACCATTGATGGATATAATTTTATTTAACAACAATTATTATATGAAAATCTTAAATTAAACATACATTTTAAACCTTTTTAAGGTGTGTGTTTTAAAAAAATAATTTTCTCTCAAATATCTCTATTATCACAACGTAGAGATTCATGTTGCACCTTTAATTAAAGCTAGAAGTGTTGGCTATTATTCGCGTTGTATGATAGAAAATATTTAATTGGTTTAACATGTCTTGGCTGTTATTGGAAACTTTTTATTACTTCATGTAATAGAATATATTAATAAATTCTAAAATTGGATTAAAGTGCATATATATATATATATATATATATATATATATATATATATATATATATATATATATATATATATATATATATATATATATAATATATATATATATATATATATATATATATATATATATATATATATATATATAAATAATATAATAATAATATATTAATACAACTATAAAAATTTTCGATATTCAAACGCTATATACATTTAAACGAAATATATAATTTTTCTTTATTTACAACACTTTTACTGTTGTTGTTTCATAATTTTTTTTAATGCTTTAGTATCGCAATAGGAACTGGTTACTTCTGAAAATAATTAATTAAAAGTAATAATAAATTATTAAAATCGATTCGCACTAATCTTTTGTGTGCATAATAAACTATAAATTAAAGTTCAATTACATTGCCAATAAAATATAAAAAGCTCAAGCCTTAAAATATTTAATAACTAATTAAAAAAAAATTTAAAGATTTACGTCAGCATCTGTCATAAGATCTAACCAGACGGCATATCGAGGCACATCTGGATTGCAGAACCACATGTGCCCCAGATAAGAACGATATAGTAGCAATTTCTGTATAGCCTGCAGAACCATGTACAGACACTCTGCTGAAGTGCTGGAGCTATGTAACCTCCTACCATCACAACGACCTAGCATTAATAAGTTCCCCTATCATGGAACACTCACCAACCGCAAGAGCCACGGCAGCCTTGTCCAATAGCAACATCACATAGAGATATATGGCCTGATGAGAGCATCTACAATACGATCAGAACCACCACATTGTAGACACACTCATCCGACTCATAACTCTTCCCGCGTATCTGTGGGTTTGTACCACAGCTAGACAGGGTCTCTGGTCGACCTTGTGTTAAAAACACCTCCGATCTTAGGTCCCGGGCAAACCTGAGGTATTGGGCTCACCCTTATATGCTCGCCCGTTACCCTGTTATATCAGGGATTGGTTAGTAACATAATAAATTTTATGAGTAATTGGCCAAAGTTCAAGATCTGCAAAAACCATATTACCCATGCGGACAAGCGGGCGTACCCACTTTTAGCTTTAATTTACTAATAAGAGCGCTCAGGGATTGCGTAGCAACAGCAAAAGGGTCTAGGTCCGGCAAACTGGTAATCCCATACCGTAGGAAGCACAGCACCACGCCACCAAGACAAGGTATATAAGCCGTGCCGCCGGGGGTTAATTTACCTACAGTAAATTTTTTTTAGAATTAGACAATAAAAATTTTAATTTAGTTGCAGATTTTTTCAATCTCATTTCTTAAATATTGAGAAAATATTTAAGAATGAAACTGACCTTCGTGGACTAGTAGGTAGTGCACTAGACTCGTAGTGCGAGGGTCCCAGGTTCGAACCCTGCCGCAGAACTCTGGCAGTTGTGTTTGATAATTAAAGGGAGCGCACAACAAGCCTTCACTGGCTTAAGTGTATGTCGTATGACATGGGCTATCACACCCCCCCCCCCTCCTCCCTCCAATCAATTTAAGAATGATATAAAATTGGCTAATATAATTTTTATTAGGGAGCGGTAGCCAATTGATTGTATTCATCTCGAGCAATAGCGCAGTTTCTGTAGTATTTATTTAGCATATTTTTAACTTTTTATAGAGACTTATATCTCAGTCTCGAATGATATATGGAACTTCAAGTCTATCCTGAGTATTTGTAAGGTATTTGCTTCGTTAACCACTTTTTTAATGCAATATAAATACAAATAAACCTAAACAATATTTCAACAATATAATTCAATGTATTAAATTTGAAAATTTTCCTTTAAAGATTTTTCTATTAGTTTTGTAGGATTTAAGAAAACTAAATCTCGTGAACAAAAAAAAAATCTTTACAATTAAATAGCAACAATTTTTTACAAGAATAAAAAACCCCCAACTCCTATTTTAATCAAATTACAATTAAAATCCAAAAATCATTATACAATTATATGCTCTGTGGGATGCTGGGTATAAGTAAAAACTAAAACTCACTGCAAGAGGATTTTTTACTTTCTTATTCAATCGAAAGCAAGAAGGAAACAAAGAAAATTAACAATAATTCATAAAGAGAATAAACAGTAGGAAAGAAATAGAGCTTTGTGCGTTTGTATGTTCAGAGAATATAGTAGAGTAACCAATGTAACCGCGTAACAACATGACATCCAGAACCGCAAAAAGGAAGTAGAGCAGGATATAATGAAACTCACACACAGACCCACACACACAAACACTCATTTACCAAACTACATGAACAATGAATGCTTTGGGGGGAAAAAGTAGATATTTCAAACAAGGACTAAAACGTACACCCCATGCGGTTTTATTGATTAAACACAAGCTGCGTGCACTTGTATGTAAATGTACTTAAGCCTTGAGAAGCTCATTTTGGTAGAATATTATGCCTTTCCATCATGCCACATTTTTCAGCCCATGTTTTGATTAAAAAACAAGTTGTAAATAGAATCGGAAGAATTTTTGTTGCAACATGTTGAAAACAACAGATACACATGACTTCTTGGAAAAGAATTGAAAAATATTATATACCACTTATTTGTTGTAGTTTCCTTAATTTTTTTATGAATTGATGGTCAAGGTTTTGAACTAAAATTTTATTAAAAAAAGTTTTCTCGAGGTTAGTCCTACAAATATTATAAATTTGAAAGTTTTTACTTTGGATGTTTGTTATTTAATTGTGCTAAGACAGTGAATGGCTTTAAATGAAATGTGAACCTTGAATAGCTTTAAGCCTGCACTAACATTATTCTTACCGCTCATCATGGCAAACTAATTGGTTTTACCATTGATAGACCAATAGCATTATATCTTTATTTTGGCTACTCAATGAAGCATAGATGGTGTAACGAATTTAAATGCAATTAATCACACGAAAAGTTTATAGTCGGAATTAATATATTAAATATAGTTTATCATAACAATTATAATTTAAAAAAATCAGTTGTAATCTGCAAAATAAAATTTTGCACAAATATAATTTATATCCTCTGTAAAATGTAAGTTTTTACTGTAAGTAAGGACTCGATTTGACTATTTGCTGCTAAACGTAATTGAATAAAATTTGACACCCGGGTAGTATTTCATTGCAAAGAAGGCTGTATCATATGACATCTAAGAATATAACGCCCCAAAATAAGAATAAAGTAACACTCAAAAATGTTCACACAGTTTGGAAGTTATTGCAAAATAAAATAACTCCAAAATTTTCGAAATGAATATTATCAATAACAGTGCCACACTACAACAAACTGCTTCAATATGTCGACAAAAACAAAAAAGCATTTCGATATTCCTCAACGCGAGTACTACATACGATGTGTGGCATAACTGCTAAATGAGTACCCCTGTACACTTTTCGTGCAGCTCTATATTATATTTTTCTCTTTGAAAACCAAATTATTTTTTTATTGAATATTAATATAAAAACTTAATTTTTAATCGTTTTTATCTCAGTTTTTCTTTCAGCAACCAACTGTGTGGTTTTCACCCTGTAAATGCACCAGTGGCAGCGGCTTTATGAAACGAATCGCTTTAACTTTGATTTCACCACTCATTTTTTTCATCGCTGTTTGTTGTTTCTTATTATTAAATAAATTTCAGTTATTGTAACGTTTCATTAAAATTTATTCGTGCGTAAAACAATTGCGTTCTTTCAGTTGTTCTATACTTGTCCAGTTGTGTACAGATAAGTTTTTTGTATTCTTAAATGAATTTGCAAGTAATAGCAATTTGAAGGAATAATACGAATATAAAAATATTTTTATTGTGTTCATTCATTAATGTTTATCCTTTATTTTTCGGCCCATTTTTACTAGATGGTGGGGGCTTGGCGATGTTATTTCAGCATTACTCGTGTATAAAAAAATTTTATTTTTAAACACTTTGTTCAAATATTTAGGGAATTTGTTTATTTTATTAAAATCATATTAAATTAACGTAGTTTTTTTTTTGCTTATTTGCTTTGATGATGGTACTAAAGGAAGAGAAACAAATTTACTAATAATTGCTTTGTCTGTAATACATTCAATGGTTTTTTGTTGAAAAAAATTTTGTTAAAAGAAATTAATTCAAATATATAAATAGAAGAAAAAATTTAAGGAATTTGCACAGATATTTATAATATTAAAACATCTTTGGTAAGTAAGCATTTATGAGTGGATGAAATTTTCTATTTTTTTATGCACTGTATTTTTTCCAGAAAGTATCACAGTATTTTTATAATATTCCACTTCCTGTATGTCTGCTCCCTTTTCAGTGAACATTTTTTTGTAGTTACATATAAGTGTAGTAGTCACCATGCCAGTAAAAAAACCTTGAAAAGCAAAGTAAATGACTCGAATAAAATCTAAATTCAATTTACATAGAAAAATTCCAAAAAAGTACCATTTATTGCCTATTTACTGATTTCGAGGATATTGGTGATATATTGTTGACTTCGAGGATACTGGTGATTATTTTTAAGTAACTAAAGCTATTTTACCTTCTTATTTTAATATATATTTTATTTCATAAATGAGTTTTGGGTCTTTTTGTAAAAAACAAACAAATTAGTTTTATTCAATACTTCAAAATTTTTAAGAATTTTTTGTGTAAAAAATTTACTATTTTATATTAAACTAGCGGACCAGGCGAACTTCGCCTCGCCCCAATTTTAAGCCTTCAGACAAACTTTCTATTTTTTCATGTGAAAAGCCATTAAGGAATAATTTTAAACAAAATTTCATACAAAAATTCGATTTTCGATTTTTCCAATTTTCCGACTTTTCCGGAGGGATTTTCCACGAACAACTGACAAAAAGTTTTACAGAAATCGGCCCAGCCGTTTTCATTTTATGAATTATTGGATTTTGCCATGCCTCTCCGTCTACAGCCCGAAAATCAAAAATCAGACTTCACAGTGTCACCCGCCCGAGTTTCCTGAAAATTTCGTCAAAATCGGCTCAGCCGTTTTGGAGCCATTACGTTACATACATACATACACACATCCTATTTTATATATATAGATGTGATAAGTTACTTACCATTGGATATCGCTTTATTTCAGGAAAAGTATCAAACATTCCTACAGCCAAAATTTTTTCAGGAATAGTCTTAGCAAAAATTAAATATAAATTAAAGAATATAATTATTCTTTTAATTGAAAAAGTTTTTGCTGAAATTGGAACTATGAAGGCTTAAGTTTACAAGGACGCATCGTTGAAGCAGTCGATTTGGTTATTGCGTTGCTCATATTGATTAAAGTATAAATATCCATAACCTTGTATTGGTTGTGTATATGTGTTCTTCCTTGTTTGTATGTGATTATTTTTTGTAGGTGTATTTAATTACAAATTTTCTAGTCAAGAAATGGGAAGCTGTCCTTGAAAAATGACATTTTCATTGCTTCCAGAGAATCTAGTACTGTATTTGGTCGACGTGTTAGGAAGTTAAGCTGAGATAATTTTTTATAGTATAAAAAGATTTTTTTCAAAATTTACATAGAAGCAGTAATTTTCCTAGGATTTGTAGCTGAAAAAATTTATTATTTTCACATAAAAAGAAGAAAACTGTGGCTGTTAGCAATTTTTTAATATTTCCAAATTTCAATTACTATAATTAGCGTATCATTATTAAATATATTATTGTTTTAAATTTGGAACAATTTGCATCCCTTCATACCAATTTTGGTGTACGTAGGCCTGTGATGTTCTTTTACTCCAACAATTGCTACTAAATTAAAAAAAGAATAGTTTGGAAACTCGTTATTACATATCAAACTAATATTTGTCTTAATTTGTTTACTATTCGCTAAATATACAAAATATGAAAATGTGAATTTTAGTGACCCTGTAGGTCACAAAAATTTAGTGAAAATCTAATATCAATCTAATTTCATAAATTAAATAATTACTTTTAATAATTCAATAAAAGTATTAAACTGATATTTTAGGCCATATTATCCTGTAAACATGTAGAACTTACAAAGGATGTTGTCAAAACCAGTCGCTGCCAACTTTTAGCATCAATTTTTTAAGGTACTGATGTAATTTTAATATGGCAAACATTATCCACCTCCGTAAAAAGGTAGATTTGAAACCACATATTTGTGAGAAGGACCAAGTTTGCAGTTTGAATGCAAGGGAAGGCAACAATTTGTATAAATAAACAAATTTTAAATTAATAAATAAACATATTATAAATGAATTCAGTATTATTTATAAAATTTTACAGTTTAAAAATGTTTTCACATATAACATATTCGTTTTTCTCTCCATGGTATTATTTCATAGATATTTTTAAAATTGTTTATAATTTTTTTACATTGAACTGGAGGAATATCCCGAATAGTTTTAATAAATTGAAAGTGTTTAAATTTTTACTTTCGTCTTGAAAGCAATAGCTGCAAGCACTAACATAATAGTTTAATTTTTACATACATGTATCGTTATTGGTTTTATCATCAACTTTATATGCAATTTATATATATCAGATTAAAAATTATTAAATGTTAATACTGTAGCATTATATGCAGGCAACATTGTTGCTGTATCACAAATAGGAAAAATTTTAAATGACATTGTCAAAAAAATTAAGAAAGCACTTCACACCAAAAACTAGTTTGAAAAATTTAAAATCAAAATTAATAAAGCTGAGACACTAGCAATTATATTCCCATTTAACAAATCACCTAAGTGGATACCCAATATTAGAGTTTTCTTTCAGGGAGTAGACATACCTCTTGCCTGCACAATCAAGTATTCGGAATTTTTTTAGATAAATATTTTGCTTTGAAAAAACATATTCTGTAAACATGTAGCAAAGCAATTAGATGCGAAAGAGCTGTATTTTTACTTCTAAACCGAAAATCAAATTTAAATAATAAAAATAAAGTTTTGTTGTACAAAATGTATATAATGCCGATAATGTCTTACAGGTGGTAAATATTGCCTACAAAATGCCCAAAAACATCCTTTAAGAAGCTTGAAATCATGCAAAACAAAAATTTCTAAATCGCATAAAATTTTTCAAGATGTTATTCTATAAGCCTCTTATATAAAAAATACAAAGAAGATCTTTTTGAAACGGTGATTAGGGAAACTACGCAAAGATTTTGAGATCTTATTAGATATTTACAGATAAAAATAAAAAAAATTATAAAAATTTGTAGTGTAGGGCTTTAGTTTCTTCAGCCTTTAAAGTATCAAAAGTGTTAACATTAAATATATTAAAAAAATGATAATTAAAAATAATGATATTTTACATATATAATTTCAATATTTAAAATTATTTAGACGGTAGCTATTTAAGAATAATAAAAAAAATAAGAATGATAAACATTTGCAATTTTAAACCTCTATAAAAATTATTTTATCATAAATTTAAATGTTTATCCTTGCTGTTATAACAGTTTTGCTTTTAGTTATAAAAATTCTGCCTTTACTTTATCGCTATTTAAGTAAAAATATGCCTTTATAAGTAAAAATTTTGAGATTATATTTTCTAAATTATTATTATTTTTTACTTACATGCAATTTTCTTCTTTTTCTCTTTTATTTTTTAAATTCTTCTACCTAGTCTTCTATTATCTGCCATATATCATTGTGTTTGGAAGCTATTCCAATTTTGTAATTTTTTACTGAACAGCTGCACATAATATGGCAACAAATAAAGCAATCAAATAAATCTTTCTAAAAAACATGCTTCATTTAATGCACATTACCAAGGCAGAAGATGTGAATTTGGTGGAGAACGATGGATGGATGCGTTATTAAAAGAGGCCTACAAATCAACAGCAACAACAGCCAGCAATGAAAAAACATCTTCTAGTTACATCCCTTTTGTGTTTGTTCAAAGCCAATAGCAGACAGCATGTGAAGTCCCCCCATTTGTATGTGAGTGGAAACGGAAAATAGTGAACAAACGGAGTAAAACGTCATTGCGAAATTCTTTTTTCGTTGTAAAAATTTAACAATTACAACGATAAATTACAGCAAACATGCCCAAGTTGCTGTTGTGTGGTTGGTTTTTGTTGCAGCCATAAGAGCAGATTATCTCATTAAACGGAAATGAGGCACAAACAACACTTGTTCATTTTATTCCATGTTGTATATTGTCCTTCTTAATTTTCCTATTATCATTGTTCAAATAGTAAATTCATACCTACTAGACATCAACATGTCTTGGTAATAATACAATTTTTCAAAACTTAATAAAACGAAAATACACTCCGTTCCGGCTTAGTAGCGAGTATATATGTATGTCTGTACATGGAGATATTATGCAATTGTATCATGACTATACTAAATGAAGAAAATTTCAAATTCCTGTCACATACACATAATTGTAGTTACCACCGTCCCCATTAGACTCTTATTTAGTATGATTGCCACAACTTCACTTCTTTGATTTTCAGATGAAAGTATGAGCTTAGAACATCATTTGAGTCCTTCTACACTGTGGTATGTTCTGCATAAAAGTAGCGAAAGTATAGTTGTTTTTGAATAACTTTCATCTAAATTTTCTTACTTAAACGGAAATTTTGTAACGTTTGATTAAATAGTTTTTCGCATAATTGTAGAATATTCTACAGTTATTCAGAAATATCAGAAATAATAAAGAATCGAAAATTTTATAGGAACACTAGTATAGTGCAGTAAATAAACTTCGCTTGCGTGTATATGTAAATATGTGTTGAAATTGCAGATGTAATATATATTTGCGTATATCCTTTTTCTCTTCTTAATAGTGATTTAAGAAAATCTATTCATCCTTTTTAGAGGTTAAAGTTAAAAATTTCTTCTGAACAATTTAGAAAACTCAAGAGCGAATTAAGATCTTCTGAGTGTTAAACCTTTACAATTGATAATTCTAATCTATATATATAAAAATAAGTCCGTATATGTACGTCGCCGAACTACTCATAAACGCGATTTCAACCAAACTTATACACTACGTAGGCAGTGGCCCATATATGGTTTATATGAAGTTTGGTTAAAATCCGATAACGCATGTGTGTGCGGTGCGTATGTGAAGTGAGTGTGTTTTTGGGAACAAAACCAACTTTATTAAAAACAAGTGTGTTTCTTTTCTTATTTTGTTTTGCCGTGCGAGGCAGGCAACGGGCCCGCTAGTAATGGTTATAAATTTTGAGCTTATTTAAAGCTGGTCGCATAAACTTAGTTCCATTTTGAAGGAACTTTCCAAACTCTACACTTTTCCTGATTTAAATTAACACTACTAAATATGGTCTTAGATAAAAAGAAGTAAAAGACGAGAAAGTTAACGAAAATTTAATTTATTATAACCATATTACTGATAAATTTAACACAGGTGCTTCATAGTTTAAAATAAATAAAAAATATAAACATGTGTAAATGCTTTAGATGTTTAATCAACTTAAGTTGTCTTAGTGCAAAATATCCCACTGTGCATAGTGCAACAAAAGCAAAAGAATGAAACTGTCTATATTCTGGAAGATTTTTTATTTGAGCCATAACATATATAAAATTGATTCTATGACATGTTATTTGTTAGTTGATTTGAAAATCAAAAGCGATTAGGCCCTTACTTTCATAGACGAAAAACAACACTGTAAGCCCCTATCATTTTTAATACAGTGGGATTGAATGTAAAGCCTGAAGTTCATATATGATGAAATAACAATATTTTAAATACTACATAAAACAAATACAGGAATCGTAAAAAAAATCCATCACGTTCTTTAGGAATTGATAAAAATCTCTATTTAAGAAAATTTCGAAAATATCTATGCGGTTCTAAATTAATACACAGAAAGAAAAAACTTATTCCTTATTAAAGCCTTTTGCTTCTTACATTCAGTAAGAATCGCGCTTAAAAATTTATGTTCGAATGAAACCAAATCTATCCGGGAACTCTGCCAAAAAGTACAACAAGTCTCAGTCAGTTTAGGTTCATAAAGACTTGGTGCTGGTGATATTTTAAATGTTGTTGTTGGCTATGAAATTAAAGGCTTTTCCTTATTATCATGCTATGAGTTGAAAAGTCTAGAATCTAGCCTAAGGTATATAAAAAATAAATATATTTAAAAAAAATTAAAGTTACAAGTTAACAATGTTAGTAGGAAACACTTTTAACTCCAATATTTTTTACGATTGAAGAATAAAAAGTTTGGGTCATATTATGGTATTTTTGTGCTTAACACGACATTTATGTATTTTTAATTATTATCACTAAGTTTATGTCCGACACTGGTTGGGCCTATTTATTATATTTATACTTAAGATTTGAATACTTGTTGTTAGTTCAGTTCTGAAGATACAATAAATAAAAATTAGTGGAAAAAAAAATATTATGGTATTGAATACTGATCAAATTTTCAGTATATTTCAAGAGAACTTAGTTATGAAATTTCGAAGGATTTACCTGTAGTTCAGCTGGTTTTAATTAGGGTCCAATTTCAATCAAATTCGTGCTTAAAATTAATCTTAAATCGATTAATCTATTTTTGAGTTGAGCATTTATTACTGAGTCTAAAAAATCTATATTTACTGTAATTTTGACACCACTTTGGATTGACTTAAGTACATGTGACTTTTTCTTTTGCTCCAGTATATAAATTCTTAAACTGTAATGAAATAGAAATGCCTTTCTAAACAAATTTAGCCACATATGGAATAAGTTACTCAAAATAAACGTTTTTTTAATATTTTCATTTACTTAAATTTTGTAATTTCTTCTTCTGTATACAATCATAAACCTTTCTAAGTTCTATTCACATCTCCCAAATATGTGTCCTGCATTCCTATGCCCATATGATGAACTATATGAATATATGGCACAAATTATAAGTCTGATTATAAACATTTGTTTATACCCATCTCCTTCATATATGATATGATATGTAGCTTTACTGTATATACATATATTTTTAAGTATGTGGTCTTGTAGCATGTACCCATTTGCATTTTGTACGCACTCACACTGACTCCTTAAATACAATCACACAGTTAAGCTGTATAAATTCGTGCGTGGTATGCGTGGTTAATGACCAAAAAATTTTTTGTTCGTATATATAAAAATACTTGTATATGTGTATGACTTCATGTTCTTGTAAGGACTCATCTCAGTAAAATGTTTGAATTTTTCTGAGTATGTAAAGACTCGTATGCTTAATGGTATGGAAAAATGTTAGAATCGTTATGAAATATATTGAATTGTGGATGAGATCTTTTTTTGATCCATTCAGTATTTTCGCTGCAGCTGCCATGGATAGATGAGGTTTCTTCTTATATTAAAAACTTGAATGTAGCGGTGATATGTTTAAGTACAAAGGACAAGAAATCTCAAAAAATTATATACTGATCATACACCTTGCAGAATCAAACACGGTAAAGTTAACACGCAAGTCATGGCAACTGCTTGCAAGACAATAATGAAATCAAATTATTAATATAGAATCTGACGATTTTTGTATAACATTTAGTATGATTTTATTGAAGCCTATTAAAGTCTACATTTAGATATCACGCCGCACGTCATCATGTATTTTAAATGGTATCGGTGTCATTTAATATCTGGGAATTGGTTGCTTCCGAATAGCAAAACTATTTTTGGCTCATATAACACTACTTTAACTTGTGGATATAAGCTGGCTGCTTACCATTCTCTTTGATTATCAGGATCATTATGCAAAGCTAGAAAGTTTTCTTCAAAATACGCTGCAGCTGGAGGAAACTATAGTAAAAATCTTAAAAAACAAACAAATACAAAGTTTGAAAAGTTTTTTCATATCATAAAATCAAGATGCTTATAAGATTAGCGATTAAATAATATGTGTGCTTTTCATTAACTTTAAGTTTCAAAATATTGTTTATTCATAGATAAGCATTTCACTCAATCTAGATAAGGGTAGTTTTCTTAGTGCGCAAAAAAATACCACATTAGATCCTTTCTGTTCTTACTGATAGTATAACCAACAGGTGAACGAAAAATTCAATCTGATGCTGGAATGTGTCTTAAAACTCAATGCGTTTGCATCGACTAACGTGTTGATGTTGATGGTTTGCAAGGAGTTTCAGAATTTATATGATAGTTCTTATGTTGAATAGTTATTATGGATCTTTTCATATTAATGATATTTTCAAAAAAATTTTGTGGGAAGTCTTTTTATTTGCCCAACAGTTATTAAGAAATATTACTCAGTAATAGATGTGCTCTCATAAATTTATTAAAATATAAAAGGAAAAGTTTGTATCAACTTAAAAAGGATAATAGTGTAACTAACTTTTCAATATTATTTAAATATTATTTAAATCCCGATTATGTTTAAAAATGTGTTAAAATATATTCATACCGAAATTTTTTAAAATACATCCACAGTTTTTACACCATACGATTTCGATTCGGGGGACGGGCAGGCGGACAGAGTTGCAAAAGATTCACGTCAGTACCTGCCCGAAGGCCTAACCTGACGGTGCCTTATTGCACAAGGGTGAATAAAGCACGTTCACCACCGCCCCAGTAGCCCCCGCCAAAGGCACATGACTGGAGCGCCATCTAACATGTGCCCCTGACAGGGACAACATGGTAGCAAGTTCCATACAGGCTGCAGAACCATGTACAGACACCTTGCTAAGATGCTTGGAGCTATCTAACCTCCTACTACCCAAATGGCACGGCAGTGGAAATTTTGCCCCCATCTGACCTGAGGCTTCACCTACCGTAACCATTAGAGCAGCTCTGTCGAATAGCAACAGCACCTAGAGATATATGGCCTGAAGAGAACATCTACATCATGCCACTAGCCCATGATTGAAGACACACTCATCCAACCCATACCTCTCCCCGCGTATCTTTGGGTTTTAACCACAGCCACCACGTGATCCCCGAAGGGGCCTCACCAACAACCAGACTAGGACACGTCCTAGGGGCTACTGGTTCCCGTGGCACCAGATAGGACTCTGGTCAGCCGCGTGTTAAAAACACGTCCGATTTTAGGTCCCGTGCAAACCTGAGGCATCGGTAACACCTCTACCCAGACTAGCGCAGCAAGCTACTTCCTTAATTACTTATATGCGCGCCCGTTACCCTGGTGTTTCAGGGATTGGGTAGTAACATATTAAGTTTTAGGGCAATTGGCCAAAGGTCAAGGTCTGGAAAGACCAACTACTCCTCCGGACGAGCGAGCGAACCCGCTTTTACCTTTAGTTTACTTGCATGCGCGCCCGTTGCCCTGTTGATTCAGGGATTGGGTAGCAACATACAAGTTTTTAGGGGTTATCAGCAAAAAGGCCTAGGTCCGGAAACCTGATAACCCTATACCCCAGGAAGCACATCACCAAGCCACCAAGACAAGATGTATTGACCGTGCCCCCCGGGGGAAGGGCAGGCGGACAACAAACAGCCAAATATAAGAGCAGACACACACACATTCAAATAAAATCTACATCACCATAATTTTTTAATGTACTATACACACCTCCAAAAAGTATGCAATAGAATTTGTACTATTTCGATTCTTATTGTAAATATGTAGCCTCTGTCACGTATGATTGATATATTGTGTATGTTAATCATAACATATATGTATATAAGTACATACATACTTATATATATACAATATTGATTTTTTTTACTGATTTTTAAATTGTGCTTTCGCGTAAAGAATTAATAAAATCGTATCATTAATCGTATCATTATTTTGCGTCATTAAGTTGAAAACAAATGGATGACGCGAAATTAATGTACTTTTCGAAGAAAATAATAAATTTATGTTAATAAAGAAAAACAATGCATTGTTTGTAGTTGTTTTAGCTCTTCATATGCCGACATATCATTGGTCGTTAACCAAAGAGTCAGTGAAGTTTAAGCAGTTTGAAAACATTCAACCTCGAATGTTTATGCCATACAAATGTATTTCGCAAAAACTCGAATTGTTTTAACAATTAGTTGGGGAGAATATCCCGAATAAAAAATTTCAATATTAAGTAGGGAAAAACAATTTTATAAAAAATATTAACGACTAATTTTAGCAGCCGACCGAATTTCTTGCGGTGACACGTTTGCACTATGCAATAGCTTAAGTTGAACGGTATTGAAAGTTCTATGTTACGATACCTTGAACAAATGCTACAAGTTCTCTTATGAGCAACACATATGGCATATTAATAATCGTAGCATAAACGCTTTTATTTTAAATGTACTTGGTTTAATTTTTACATTAGTTTTGAAAAGTTTTTTACTTAAATGTGGCTAAATCATTAGCTACAAGGTGGCTGGCAATGGCTTTATGATCCTAATTTGTTTGCGCAGCGTAGAGTCAAATCTATCTTAGCAAACTGAAGTAAGAAGAACTTTTCATTAACTGTTTACCATGTTAATGCTTATTTGTTATATTATTAACAATCAGAATAATGAAAATTTAAGAAAATGTGTTAAAATTTCTTGCGTGCCTATTATTTTTCCATCAATGTAAATGTAAAGTACATTCTAAATATAAATATAAATAATATAAAAATATAAAAAATATAAATGCACAAAATTTGCCACAATTGAGCTGTTGTATATTCAATCACGTTGAAAATTTGTAAGCGGGTTGAAAATTAACTATTAGGTTAAAGGCCACTTTTATATGAGTGAGTACAAGTGAACAGATAATAACCTAATAAAAAGGATGCTCTATGAAATTGTATAGACGAGAGACTAGAATTAGTGTGGGAAATAAAATCATAAGAGTTAATATGCAAAACTGCATGCCCTATTTGGGTTGGACAAGATGGTGTTCCTTGAGAAGGAAATATTTGTTATATTTGGATATTTATCCTAGGGAAAATAGAAACGTAAAGATCATCTATGACCTTTTTTAAATATATTTGGCATAAATTGTTATTTGGTCTTGGTAAAAATACACCAGTTTGTTTCATTAAAGTCCTTTTCTTTTCAGATTTATGGCCGTGTTCCAATTCTCGTCCTCTTCAATTTTCATTTTAACCACTTTTATTGACGCCATGCTAAAAATTTGACATATTTGCCTGAGTGTGTGTATGTGTGCTTAAGTATTTAGTGCTGCGTTGAGCACGGCGTGAAGCAATTTAGAAAGATGTTTTATAAATGCGTTGACATGTCTATTTGGCACTTCTCTTTACTATGGAATCTAGGACCTTAATTCCGTTTTACAATCACACATAAACCCGCTGCTTATATGCCGCTTGTATCTTATTTTAGATTTGTTAATGTATTTTGTTGTTCTTAAGTCGTCTTATTATACATATATACTCGTACATGTATGTAATAGCATGTGTTCGTGCGAGTTAAATTGTGGCTGGCTTACATATGTTTTAAGCCTTTTTAATTAATGAATTAATGTTTGTTGCTAAGAAGTGGCACGCTGCTTGCCTATGGAAATGAACGAGTTTTCGCATATCAAGTTTTTCTTTGGGAAATTAATGCTTGATTATTTATTTTATGCTTTTTTGAATGAAATTTAATATTTATAAAACTTTGTAATTATAAATGAAATAATTGTGTATTCATAAAAGGTTTTATTGCAAAAAACAAAAGTAAATATCCTTGCATGCAGGCTGTTATTAATTTAGTTTGATGCCAGCAGAGAAAATAGGTTAAATTTTGACACGCAAAGCAGGATATATAATACAAAAGGAATTTTGTATTACTTCGCTAAGCTATTTTAAGTAAATTGATATTTAAGATTATTAAAAGGATACGACAAGCATATGTTTGTAATTAATTTAACATCTGCAGGATAAAGAACTAATTTTGCAAATAAAAATTCAATATTTAATGTTTTAGGCAAATATTTGAAAGTCGGCAGGTAAACCTGTTTTGGGGGAGAAGAGCTTAAGTCACACCTTTATTAAAATTATTATACATGACACAATTCTCCTTTTCATTAAAAAACTAAGTCCAAAAAATTCTTCACTTACGTTACTTTTACGGACAAAAATAATGAGTATGGAGGGATTCATTTTCTTCAAGGACATAAGAAGATGATCGTTGTGAGCTTTAAAGATTTTCGTTATAATATCCGAAAAAATAAAACAGAAATTAAAGTAGAAGACAAATTAGTAAAATAAAAATTTAATATAATTTCTGAAATGTTATTGATGTATGCGATTTTTGTAGGCGATGGTTGTATGCTTCAGTGGCGTAAGCAATTGACACAGATATTATAAAACTGGAGCTCATTAAAACAAATGGCAAAAACTTTATTTTTATCAAATATTTCTAATGTTAGTTCGTGTAAGTGGAATTTTTAATTCTTAAAAAATAAAGCTCGAATTATTTTAGCAATTTATTATGATTTTTTTCATTTACAAATACAATCTAAAGCAATACAAGCAAAATATGCTTCAGACACACAAAATATTTATTTGTCAAGTGATCATATTTACATTTTAAAAATTTATAAAAAGCAAAGCCTTTTTTTAATTCATGCTTTATTCATTGATGTCTTCAAAATTATTGTTCAAATCCTAATTTTTACTTGAAAACGAATTGATTGTTTGAAAAATTTTTATGATATGCAATGAAGAATACTAAAAGTTATTTCTACCGGTAGATTTATTTGTTAATAATAACACCAGGGAACACTAACATTTTGGTATGGAATTTATTTCTCAATCAACTTTAGCACATTAAGCAGGTTCAAGCCAAGAAGATATATTTTAGATCATCCTGGCTATCGACATAACCATATTGTATGGAATTGAAATGTCCATAAAAGGATTTATTAATCAAAAAGAACTGCCACATTTTAGCGAACAAACAACTTCAGATTTTTAGTTGGAGATTTAAAAAAAGGGATCATTCAAACGATACTTCAACTACTTAAAGGACATATAAAGGATATTCATCAGAAATTTGTAGCTTTTTTGCCAATCTTAATTATATATATTTTCCAAGAGCTATTTTTCCTGCCGATAATAATCTTGAAGCAAATTTTAAACTTGGATTGATTGTGATGTCATTGTATTTATTTGTTATTTAGAACGGTATCTTCGAGTTATATCGCTAGTGGGCCAGAAATACACATAGTTGGCAAAAATTTGAAACATGTAAGATCGCAAGGAAGATGTGGCCTTGTACAATTTAGCTTATCAACAGAAATAACAGGGATATGTTTGGACTCAGTACTAATGAGGCACTGGACAATAGGCAGACATGCCATGAGGCTTGGGTTCCCTTATAATGTATTCGGCCTTAGTTGCGGTGGAGCAGTAAAAAAGCAAACAATTTTGTGTCTTCTATGTAAATTTCCGGCATAGTTAATCGCGGCAAGCAATTGCTGCACGACCTGCGGAATTTTGAAGAGTTCGATTTAGGTGAATTTATCATATTTCTAACTACCACAGAGTGGAATGCGGCCTTGAGTCCTTACATTCAAGGATTTCCTCGAAGCAGTAGTGGTGTTTGCTTAAACTTGCTCGCTCTTCTGTACTGGGAACAACCAACTATACTAACCAACTATCTACGAGAAAGCGAATTTCAAGTTTAAATGAATAAAAAATTAGTCGCACAAAAAATTTTGAACAAAGCGCGAGCTATAAAAGATCCTCATTTTAAGATCCTCAAACTTACCAATCTATTTTTTAGTTCACAGAGATTAGTTAAGCATAAATGAACATAAAAAATCACAACCAGACTCGAGATTTTTGCATAAGTGTAGAGCAGAGTTTATGAGTTAAAATGAGAAGCGCATAGTAGGTAGCATTTTCCAAGGCGATAGGAAGTGTAACATTTTTATATATTAATTTGCGTGAAAATTCAAATATACGCATAACAATAATTTTTTGAGGTAATATTTAGGGGAAATAATTTATCTTGCTTCCAAAGTATCAATAAGTATATATTTATATTAGCATGTGTACCTTTATATTAGAAAGTATATATTTTTTATTATAGTACTCCCTTAATTATTTGAAGCGCGTTTTTATTAAAAAATATTTATTAATTTAAATTTACTTTAATTACTACTAACAGTCGAAGTTTTTGGTTATAAACTTTGAATTATCTTCATACTTATGTTTATGTGCAGACCATTTTTATTACTGATCACTTATATATCAGGAAAAAAAATTTCTTCTACTTATATATACGTGTCATCAAAATTATTGTAAAAAACTTTTAAGTATATGTGGAACTAAAATATAGTGTATTTACTTAAAAGCAAATCAAAAGCTTGGAAAATGTTTTAATATGCAATGGAGAAGAACGAAAGGAGCTTTAATTAGTAGAATTATTTATTAAAAATAACAGAGGAGATCAGTGACATTTTGGAATAAAGTTTCTTATTCAATTTGGATATATATATATATATATATATATATATATATATATATATATATATATATATATATATATATATATATATATATATATATATATATATATATATATATATATATATTGTATATAAGGGTAAGTTTCTAGATGATAACGAAAATTATATTTTTAAAATATTGTGAACGTTTTTCCGCACTATATGCATTTCATTGCATAGATTTTGGTGGGATCACTTTTATATCATGGCACTTTTATATCAGGACTCTTTTAATTGCATGAATACAATCAGAAATATGTAGTTATTGACATGCTAAAATATTTGGAAAAATTCCCATAAATGTATATAGTGAAAGATAATTTTCTATTCCCCTTAAAAAAATATTATTAAATAAAAACTAAGAAATGCAATAGAAAGGTAAACATTTTAAGAAGAATTCGAATAATTCTTCTATGTAAGTTTTTTTTTCACATCCCAAATTGAAAGTTAGTGAAAGTGATTTAAAAAATGTTCAACTGTTATTTACTTTTATGGAATGACATCGAACAAATATTTCGCGAATTATGAGGAGTTATATGGAGAAACGCCTTTAATTTTATATATGGAACGCTTTTAATTTTATACAGAAAATATCTGCTGGACATTACATTTCACTAACGTATCTATCCAAATGTTCTTGATAATTCAACAGATCTTGCATAAGTGGAGTAAATTTTTGTGTGTTGTCCTGTGTAATTTTAATTCGCATCATTGTACTTGTATGAAAAAGTGCTATGAAGTGAAATTGTTTTTCAATAACAAAAAAAAAAAAAAAAAAAAAAATGCAACAAAATGTTGTTCATGTAGTGCAACCAGGCATGTGTAAGCAAAACTATAACAACAAATTTATGAAAACATTTTACAATTCATAAAATTATATAGATACAACAGTAACAGTAAAAATACTAATACACAAATTTACAATAAAATATGAAATCAAGTTAAGATTGAATATTATTCGAAAAGTAAAAGTTAAATATTTATGGCAGCAGCAAAAATTACAAAAAATTAGATATAAATTCGCCAATTGTGAAAAATTAGATATTTTTAAAAATGCGACCATTTATAATTCATATAATTTTGAATGGGAGTGTTATCTAGTATATATTTTTGGCGTAACTCATTCCATTCTCAATATGTTTTAAAGTACGAGAATTCTAACACCGGTTTCATATACCGTTTATGGATGATTTTGTTGTGATTTCTAAAAAAGCACAGGATATTTACACTTCGGACAAAATTGAATTAAATTCTAGTTCAATATATACTTTTCGCCCATCTCTTAGCATTTTCCACAATTTAGAAAAAGGGGCCAATATCCTTTTACTCATTTCATGGGTTTTTTAAATTCTTGCTATAATAACAAAATAATGTTAAAATTTGTGTATTCGTTATCAAGTGTTTTTGGCAAAAAGTGTTTTACTTCTTATTAGTGCTGTAACAATATATCTACATGTCTAGGGCTTCTAAATGACCTAGCGATCTTCCAATTTGCTATGATTTGAATGAGAATAGATTTTGTACGATTTATCTCAGCATAACATACTTATCATTTCAATTGTCTTTGTTATACGTTTGCAGGCATACAAAAACAAAATTCTAGATTTTCTATTTTAACAAAAATTCTAAATAATTTTCCTATATATCAATTTATCAATATAACAATATCAATTGGATAATATTAAAAATTGGTATCACTTAAATTTAATGGAAGAACATTTCAAGGGTGTGCAATACAGCTTATTTCTATTGGCTTGATGATTGTAATTTACCATCGGCTGAAAGGCAAAAACAAAATTAGTGCTCTTTAATAAGTGCAAGTTTATTAGGAAGTAGCTCGAAATCTTGCAAGGAAACTGTATTTTTCAGATTGAAGCAAGAAATAGATTTTTTTAAATTGATCAAAAAACTATGGAGTTTTCTTATTTATTGCTTCGTTCACAATTTAACAATGACTACCAATAGATCATACCACACTTTAGGAAATGGTTTATTCATCTAGGGCACATATACAGTGATCGCTTGCAGTCGGTTCATAAAGAGTTCCTTATTTTTTGTTTAAGAAATATTTATCACGGCCATGTGGGACATCCATCTAATCAAAGGATATTAGCTGAGGTTACGAGGGAATATAGTATAATATTTAGTATAATACTGTTGCGTTCGTGCTTCAATGAAGTGTAAAATTATTAAAATTTTTCCTTTTTTGTTTGTTACTTAAAATAAAATTTTCCTGACGATGCCAATCGAAGTCCCGGAAAATATTAAGAAAATATAATTAAAAAAATTTTTATTTTAATTAAAGAGAGCTGCTGCTAGAAAAAAAAATAGGAATATTTTCATAAATAAGAAGGGTGGACGGAAATTTGTATATAGAAATGCAACAAATAAAATTTTTTCTAAATAATATCGTACACTTACCGCAAAAGAAAACGTAAAGGATTTTTTTAACTTCCTCAATCAATCGATAATTCACAATTGTTGAAATTAATTATGAAAAATTTTTAACCATTAAGAGTGGAATTAGATACTTACGAAATTAAATGTAAGTTAGTCAATTAAAAAGCTTCTCCTGTAAAATTGTATATTTGCACTTACGTTTTTTCACGGTAAGAGTTCGATGTGTTAATACAGGTATATTGATTATATTCGTAGTCTAATAGGATTGTTTCCAATTTGATTAAATTTTAATAAATAAAAAGTATTTTGACCTATCCTGGTCCAATTTCTTAAGAACTGATTTCATATATAATTCAGTAAAAGGCAAAATGAATTTCTACATTAAATAATTTTAATGGATAACAAACAAAACGACTTACATTTAGTAAAATTTTTACAAGTGCAAAGTAAAGACAATAAAACAATAATTGCAAATTATTTAAAACTTTTATATTTATGTTCGTTTATTTTATGAATATAAGCCAAAATAGTTGAATCTTTTAAAAACTAATTGATTTCAATTTTAAGCTTAGCTTTAAAAAATTTATACGATCTCTTTTTTCAAATAAATTTACTACAAAACTCAAACTTTCCAATAAACGGTAACACTAAAGCAAAGTCCTGTAGCGCTTCGCACAGCATGTTGCTGCTTAAATTACTGCCAAAGTTTATCATGTTTAATGTACGTAATGCATATTTCACTAAAAATCTACCACCCGCTGTTGTGATTACGAAGCAAATATCCAAACAGGCAGCCAACCGGCTATGCGAGTCCTTTTCATATCATTTCTGTAAAAGGAAACAACTTTAGAATTAAAAAGAGAGAAAATAAACACCGACGAAAACCACTAGAAAATTACATACATACAATTCGACCAAGTGAAACGTTTTTAATGCGATAAACTTAACGAATATAAATAGCAAAAAAAGTTTAAAGGACAAAATATATCCACCATTTAACATTAAAAGTTATATTTTACGTATATTTAAATATATTGCAGCTAAAACAATACAAAAAGATGCATGACTTACTTGTATATCTAACAAGGATGCTGGAGTCGCTGAAAACCAAATGATATAAAAGCCGTAACGAAGTCATACGTTACCGTATTTATTTATGATTGCAAAAATTTTTTCTTTGGTGGTTTTGCTAAAATTATAATATATATTTCGTTTTTACTTAAACTTGTAACAAACAGTTGAAGGTATAAGATTATATCATTATATATTTATTTTAATGCATTTGCCATTTTTATTTTCTTCAACCGGCATAAGATAGTCGCTATAACCACAATAATTAATTTGCTTAAATTATAGAAAGTTTCTTCAAAAAATTAAATGCAAATTACCACAACATTATTCAAAAGTCACATGCTTTGTTAGAGATTTAATGAACAAAATGTATATATTAGTTTTATATTATGATAAGTTTCCTTTTATAGATTTTTGCAAAAACTTTCAACTAGAGTAGAAAAAATATAAATATTTTTCTACGTTATACTTTCATATCAATACAGATACTCGTATGATCTAGCCAAAGTAATTGCTTTGACGATCAAGGTCTTAGTAAGTGCCTTCCTAAATTGGTAGATTGTGTACTAGACAAGTAGTCTGAAGATTTCAGATTCGATTCCTGCAGAAGGATCTGCGTGTTTATGCTTATAAGCCAAGTAGCTTCACAGTTTGTGTTTGTTAATTTTGTTAAATAATTAAAAAATTTAATAATAATCCTGTAGAAAATTTGGCATACAAGCCAGCATTGAAATCACATAAATGAATCTCTTACTATATGAACAGAAAAATCATGGTCGATACAATTGCAAGTTATCGTTTATGGTTGCCTTAGCGTTTATATGAAACATCGTATAATATGAAGGTGGCTCGATAATTAAGTAACGTTTTGAATTTTTCGCATCCTAACTGAAAGAGCAATATTACTCTTGTTAACGTACTACCGTGAAGTTTGAGAAGGAAATGGAAAAAGTGAACTCTTAACAAGGATACGATGTATAAATACTATGAGGAAAAAGTAGTTTACGAAATTTCTTTGTGACCGTACAAGCACTTAAATTGCTGAATATTTTAGACAAGCGAAACAATAAAAAATTACGAGATGGATGTTGGCCGATCAGAGATTGGCAGTATAAGAGATTGTGGATCATAATATCTTGGGCATGAAAAATTTTTACCAAAGCCGGACCTAAACGACAAATCTTATTTATTGGAATATATGAAAAAATTGCAAAAACATTGGTTAAAGTGTAGAGACTACAAAGAACTCTATGGTGAAAAATAATATTTTTTTATGCAAGAATTTGTGTTTCCATCAAAAATCATGAACTACTGATTCACCTTCGTATTTATCAGACCCACATGCACTACTAACAAACCTATTTTAGTCTGTGTCATAAATAAACCATATATCATAGCAAATATTTTATTATATTCCTTGGAATAATAACAAAGAAACGTTACTCTTATATTTCTATACGCCTATAATTAAATATTAATTTACACACATTTATACTACAAATTACGTATATATTTACTTATGATACATTTTCAGAATATTTGCTTATCAATTATTTTCTTCTCTGTTTTATTTTCGATAAAATTTTTACAATAGTTTTTTTTATAAATTGAAAATTTAAATAGAAACTAAAATGACTTTCATACATAAAGACGTTACTCTATATAAAAGCACTACAATGAAACGTGCAAATTTTAAGTACTTATTTCAAAATAACAAATAGTTTCTTACATATTTGAGTCTCGACTGAAATTGTACTTGTTTTAATACAAAATAAGCTACAAAGGGCTACAAATACGACGTCTTGGTCCATGAAATCTGTACCATTTATGTACACAACTTCTTACCACAGGTCTTATAGCCATAATCCATTTATTGACTCTTTTATATTTTAGCCGACGGACTCAAAAATAATAACAATTATAAACAAAAAACATTAGCTTTCAGATTCAAACTAGCTGACAAATATTTTAAATTTAACATGGCTTTCTTAAGAAATGGTATTCATAGTATTATTTTAACTATTTTATGATTTAACGTCATCATACTTTTCAATCACTTTTGAGCTTATGATGTACAAACACGGTTCCAATTTCTAACGAGTGGTCATATATAAACATAAATAATTATTTTGTTATATTAAAGTAGACTTCAAGGATCATGTTTGAAAAGCATCAAATTCTTTATGCTAAAATAAAAACTGAACATTTTAAAAATTCGAATGCACCTCTCTTTGAAAATTGCAAAAATTTATAACCATAGTATGCTTGGAATACTTTTATGCAAACAATACTACACACAACTATTATTCTATTTATCAATTTTTCTTTTAGGAAAAATAAAAATATTCTTATAGTTTTCAACTAAAAATATGATTAAAGTTCTATTAAGTTTGAAATAGTACTAAATTTTAAAAATTCATTTTAAGCATTGCATCCTTATTAACACTTTTCGAATGTTATGGTTGAAATCACCTTTGGTAGTCTTTTAAGAAAAATTTTTAAATGAGTTTTCATACATATAAATATTTTTTCCCTTTTGTATTAAATTTAAGGTACTCATGTTATGTAAAGCAGTACAATTTTATTAAATTTGCCTAAAAGCTATAATCAAATAGCCAACATTTTTAATTGAGTTTTAACATTATGTAAAACGTTTTCATATATTCCTCAAAATTCATTCAAACCTGCAACAGAACCTAAAGCAAGCAAACAAAATAACTTTCAAAAACATACAAAAGTTTACTAGGATATTTAACATGATATGTCTAGGTACCAGCTCTGTATGTACAAAGTCATGTTAAAATCCCTGCAAAATACTGAAACAAACACGAAAACTTCATTCTTGCAAAGCACAGCAACTATATGATGACAACCGCTTCCCCAGATCGAGATCCAAAAAAAAAATTCATTTTAATTAGTAACAGCAACAGTAGTAACAACAATAGCTAGAGAAATAACAAAAATAAAAAAAGACAAAAAAGGCCAACAGCACAGTAACAAGCAGGAGCATTCATGTTAGAAAAAACAGAAACATCCGCGGAAAACTTACTTAGATACAAAAATCAAACCACCCACAACTTTAATTTATATTCCTTTTTTATTTTTTGCTAAACATTGTTGTTATTTGTTGTTTCGTTGCTGCTAAAGTTGTAGTTGTTACTCGTTTGGTTACTAAAACAACAAGAAAAATTATACAAAGTTAAACACACACACACACGCAGATATAAATAAAAAAACTAACATGATGTTGGTAGAACTAGTTTTGTTTCCTTTTTCCTTTTATTATTATTTCTTTTTAAATTGATAAAACCACGGTTTTTACAATATTTTGTTGCAAGTTATGGTTGCTGCTGTTTCTCTTGTTTGCATTTAAGCATAAAAATACGAATAACGCCGCAGTACTTAAAGCACTCAGTCCTTGTAACGCTAACATTGGCAGCTGTTGTTATCTACCATGTTTCGCCGATTTCATACTAATCTTTATAGCAGGATTGGCCAAACGGTGTTGACGTGGCAATAAGAGACTTCATTAGAAAAAAATATAAAATTAATTCAAATGAAAATTATGAATGTGGACAGGAAACGAGATATTTAAAGATAATGAGGCAAAAATTAAATTTTAATTGAAATGAAATTAGTATGCACGAGAGCAAACTAGATGATTAACGAAGTAAACAAGTACTAAATTTTAAGGCCGACACTAATAGAGAAAAATAGAATCTAAGGAAAAACTAAATATGAAAATCAAGCTAACGATATCATTAACAAGATAGTGAAATATAATGAGTTATTATGATTCAAATACTCTGAATTGTTCAACAAGTTGACAGTTTCTTTAGTGTTTTCAATGCTGATTGAAATAATTTACAAGTCCCATATTTTGACATTTCAAGTTAATAATTTTTCAAATTATTTCATAGTAGGCAAGAACTCAGGAGAAGCAAATTATTACACTATCAGAACGGAATAGACCTGTTTTTAATGGTCGCCAAATTAGCATGATTAGCGTTTGTTTGTTTTTGCCACATGGAAATATCATATCATATCTACTAGTATTTGGAAATGTCATCTACTTATTACAATTGGGTAAGACAAAATAACACGAAAAGAGAAATATTTATTTAACAAAAAAGTTTAAAATTCCTTTTTGAGTATTAAACTATAAGAAAGGGTAATATAGAACATATACATGAAAATTTCTGATGTGCTATGATGTTTTCGTTAAACTATAAATTTGTAAAATATTTAGCCAAGAACACCAAAAATGCTGAATTCTTATACCCAATGAACTAACAACAAACCATTATAAAGAAGCGATACTTTATTACTTCCAAAAATCTACTAGTGCATCTTTTCAGCCTCGTAGAAAATCAACCTGGAAAAATGCGTATTAAAAATCTAAATATTGTGAGTTTCTTTTGGATTTTAAACATTATTTTTTAACAAAAAAAATATATGTTTATAATAAGTTGGCATCAATTTATAATTAAATGCTCTACGTATGTTAAAATCATTGGATATAATACAAATTTGTATTACTTCTAGATCATAATTTTAAAATTTCCTTGACCCTTTTGGAAGCTCCCTTTTTCTGCAAAAAACAAAAACAAAAAAAAAAACAAATGATGTTTCCGTAATCAGCACAAATAGTGTAAACAAAGCAGAATTTTGGAATACCTTTCATTGTTGGCCTGTGTGATGTTGGCTTTTTAACACAATTTGCTACTACCTTCAGTATTGTTCATAATGGTCCATAATTGTAATGTACTTAGCAAAAAAAAACATCCTTTACGATTTCTTTTAAAGTTTTTGTTTTTTATTTCTTAATGTTCCTTATCATTACAAGATACAATCTAATGCAAAATTAGATGAGGCGATATCCAGAGTTTCATGTAATGAATTCGCTCGTCTGCCAACTGATGTCAAATATATTATGATTTTCTTTTATCGAGAAGTCTGTAATTTTTTTCTTAGTTACATATAAATAGTTTATAAAAATTCTCGTCTTGCACGAAATTTTTTGCTTGAGTTGGTTGGAGACGTGTCGATAGTGTAAAAGAAATATTAAGTCTATTTGTTTTGTTTTCTTTATTATTATTTTACATCAATGCAAACCGACTTTGAACTTTTATCAGGTATTTCCTAACCACAAATGCATATTGCTTCGTGTTATTGCCTTGAAGAAATCACTATCTTGTTATTTCTTATTGGTAAAATGAGCCACAAAAACTGATTTTTCACAAAGTGTATTTCAAAGAAAGTTTTCAATAAACAATACACGTTGCAAGAGAGGTTGTGAATTGAGAAAATTGTTTAGGTACTTGAACTTTTCACTTTGCTTAACATTGCCCAATCTAAATAAAGCATTATTTACCATGGGTTCGAGAGAACATCACCTTTTTTTTGAAAATATCTATTTACTTAGGATTTAAGTTGGGCTTATTGACAAGAGTGTATCAAATAGCCAAAAACTTACTCTAAGTATTTCTGGCTCTTTATTAGCAGCCGTGACATTATTGTGAAATAATTTTCCTTAAAGGTTTCAGGAAAACATTTTGTTTTTTGGGTTAAGGATACTTTCTAAAACTGTTTTTGTTTTGATTTTAATCACACACTCCGTTAACATAGGATAGCCTCGCATATAAATTTGATAAATTTATAGAAGTTTTAAACATGTTTCACATTTTTTTTTTAATATGAAAATGTGGAAAGCAGCTTTATTGTCTATTTATTAGTTGACGAAAAAACCAATTACATCAGTTAAAGTTAACGTAATTTTCTAGGTGATTTCGCAAACGTTATTAAAGATAGTTGCTTTTTATTGTTAGCTTAGATTAGCCTCAGCTAAACTTTTTTAATTAATGTTTAAATTTGTATAGCTGTTTTACAACATTTAATATCTTGAATGCCCTTCCTTCCTTCGTTGAAATAACGTCGAAAATTCGGGTTTGCTTTGAGTCGTACATAGATTTTAAGTAATTTAATGAAATTGAATGAAGCCGATTTTATAGCTTCTTTTAGCTCCTCTTTTGTGCAGAATTGCTTTCCTCCTTCGTAAACTTTACGTGCCAGCCATCCCCAAACATTTTCAATAATGTTTAAGTCAGGAGAATATGGTGGCCATGATAATATTTCAACTTCCTGCTAGTGAAGGCAGCTTTTTACAATGCGACCAGTATGGATGGGGGCGTTGTCGTGTTGAAAAATGAAAGAAAGGGGGCCAAAAATATCCCTAAACTCCACACATTTAGTTTGAAGCAAGTTTTTATAACCATCTCCATTCATTCGCTCATTTACAAAAAACTAAACTAGCAGCCCCATAATACGTTATAGCGCCCCAGATCATTACGCCACCCTCTCTGATATAGTGACAACTTAAAATCTTTTCCTACTTCCTGATATCGTGGAAATAATAATTATATCATCTAGGCCATCAATAATAAAACGCATTTCGTCTGAAAATTTACTCTTTTCCAGTCGTTCTCTTGATGACCTTTTTGAACTACCCACGACATGTGGTCTTTCGCAAATTTTAATCTCTGCTGCTTATGTACGTCTTTCAGTGGTGTGTGTTTTTTTGAAGTTTTCGATGCTTCAGATGTTCGGAGCTTTTTATCATATTATAAGTTGTAGTTTTACTCACTTGGACACCGGCAGCATCTCCGATTTTACTTAAACTCATTGTTGAATTCGAAGCAACTTGGAGTATTTTGCGTTTATCCCGAGCTGAAACCTTTTTGAACATCTTCCCTTTATACGGTTTACCGTACTCCGATGGATTCTTATGATAATTGTTTATAACTTTAAGACTTCTGCTAAGTTTTTTGGCAATAGCACGAGAAATGCCTTGATCATGGTACGCGTCAATTTTTGCGATTTCCGTGGAACTAAGCGACGGGTTTTTTCCCATACTTCTTTTTTTTTTACAAATAATACGTTTATCTATCGAAACTAAACGTTACTTAATAAAATTTGTTGTAGAAATGCAACAAAAATTAAAAGTTCTGCACTGAGGCTAATCTAAGTTGACACGGAAATATGCAAATGTTTTCTGCTGCTATCGAAAACAAATCGAAAAGTGCCGTTAACTTTTACTGACCCATTAGGAAATTCTGTCAATATAACAACAGAGTACCCTCTTGTCAACGATTTTAATACATATTTTCTAGTTATTAAAGAAACACAAAAATGTTTAAAATTCTTTATAATTACGAAGTGATGCTATTCGATATTAGCGGAGTGTATCTTTCCTGTTTTTTAGCGTTTCCTTGACTTATAAGTTATCGATGTTACCAACAAACAATTCTAGAAATCGCGGCATGGAAAAATGATGTATGGTTATATTGTTTTTGTATTTCCTGCAATAAAAATACTACTCTGGGTTGGTATTTCAAAGTTTTCGACTGCATATAGAAAAATTCAAAAATGATTATCGATAACATTAGTATATAACATTAGTATATATATATTAGGAATATGGACGATATGTGAGTTGTGTTTCATTCGTTCATCGTTAATATGAAAAAATTTGCTGTGATGAAATTAGAAAATTTATAACCACATTATACTTCTTTTTCAAATAGAACTTTTACATCAATTTTTGGCTGATGTACTAATGAAAAACTTTAGCCGAACAATCTGTTTCGGCTAAAATATGATATGACTAAAATCTAATGACAATAAACATTACCTCCTCTAAGGAAATTTGCATAATCTATTAACTTATTTAAGTACAATGAATTACATAAATAGTAGACATATTCTCCGTACTTGTTCATTAAAAAATCACAATATTTTACAATTTTTGGAACCAAATACCATTTCAGATTTTGGTTGAGGGAAAAAATTGATTTGTCATAAGAACCCTAATCCTCATACCTACGAGTATACAAATAAACGTATATGTATGTATGTATATAAGAACTTATACCTTCTAGCGGACAAAGTATTTACACTTGAACTAAGAGAAGCCATTATATAAATTGTTTTGCCTTGTTGATTGTAAACAAATATTATCAGGCATTAAAGCATACATTGACAAGTGTTTTTAATTTTATTAATGGTGGGTCCACTCGTCCGTCTCTACCGGACAACCAAACACAACTTCGCAGAATTGGCAACAAAAATGAAATAAAAAAGAGGGTACGGTATACAGAAATCTAAGAGAAAGTTGTTTGCAAATCAAATGGTATTCAAAAGGTAACCTTATTTCCTGCGTCAATTTGCAAAAAAAAAAAAAAAAAAAAAAAACCAATAGACTAAAAGTCAATATTTTTGGTAATACTTTAGCGAATTTGTGTGAGTATTTGATTTTTTTATCTGATTTCTTTTCAAAGGGAGAATTCAAAAGAAAATAAATTTAAGCTTTCTCGTTAAATCAGACGTTACGGTAATTTTTTTAACATAAAAACTTCGAAAAAAGCATTGAAGGAAAATATAAAAAAGGTAAATAAAAACTAAAGGTCTTATCAGGTCTCCAGACACTCCATTAACATTATACGAGTATTTCAAACTTGCATTGGAGCTAAATTTAAAACTCTTTCAATGAGTGTGCACGCGTATGTGTACTATTATATCCTTTGCCTTGTTAAAGGATTAGAAATCATCCAGTTGTGCAGGTAAATGGTGTGTATGCATTGCTTCCATGTTTTTCGATTATTTTGCTTTTTTAGTTTTTGTGCTTTAGAATTTTAATTTTTTTCAGAGTCATTTTATGACTTTATGCAATACATTAATAGTATAGCGTTGCTACGTAAGTGAGCTAGTTCAGATATCGTGAAGTGATAAAGTTTACAGTAGCCATGTGTTTATGTTTTAATGGAAAGTAGGAGAGAAGATTGAACTTTTTGCCAACATTATTAGGCATGTGCAGTCAAAATGATTTTAACTGGTCCCAACATAAATAAAATTCCTGGGCCAGATGGAATTACAGCACTGGTCTCAGAGCAGTGTTATTCCACGCTAGCTAGTCCACTAACCAACCTTTTCAGTGCATTGTACCAGCAGGTGCATTTCCATTGTGCTGCAAGATTCCTGATATAACGCTAATCCTAAAATAAAGAGAGGCTAGCAATACTGAAGATTCCAAAGTGTTGAAGGTGTCTTGAGTCTGACAGTTTATTTAACTACCTTCAGTATAGTTTCCGTAAGGGCCGTTCTACTGGTGACTTTTTAGCACTCCTCTCGGAAAAATGTTGCTATTCTATTTACTAATTTGGCGAAAGTAAAATGGTGTATTTTGATATTTTCAAGGCGTTTGACAGGATGTGGCATGGAGCACTTCTGACAAAATTTCAGCTTTGTGATGTCGGTAATGACTTCACTCGGTTAATATTGAGCTTCCTTAGGGATGACACTATACGGGCATTTATCGATAAGATGTCATTAGTCAAGTTCAAGATATATTTAAAGGTACCACAAGGTTCTTTCTCCTCCACTATTTCTTATTATTTTTAATGACCTCCTATGTAAAACTTCCAATCCCATCTACTCTCTTGGAGATAACTGATTCTGATCCAATACTGATTCGACCACAAGCCAAACCTGTAGGAGAATCGAGCCAAGAGAAAAAATATTAATGTTACGCTTAATCAAGATCGTGAAACAATCTTTGAATGGGGTCATACGAATGGAATTGATTTGAAAATTCGTAAGACAAAATATTGTATAAGTTTTGCTTAAACGTATGACCGCATATGAAGCTCCGTCTGTAATTATGGGTGATAGAAGTATTGAGGAGTCAAAAGACCTTGGTGTACCTAGCATTTAAATTCAGTATGATGTTCAAAGTATTGAGTACATTTTTCATGTCGATAAAAAAGCAATCAAATGCCTCGTCTTGTTAAGACGTTATAAGAGATACTTCACTCCTTCTGATATCATTACTATTTTTGTCACTTTTATCTGATCAAAAATGGAATACTGGTACAAGTAGGACGGTGCTTCAAAGTCCATTTTAAAGCTATTTAAGCTAGTACAGGAGAGGATTCAGAGACTCATCGGTAACAGTTGTATAGCAAAATCTATTGACTCATTGGAGCATCGATGAAACGTGGGATATGCTTCTATATTTTATCGTTACTATAACGGAATGTACTCTAATTAAATTAGAGAAAATATTTCCGAAACCCAATATTACACATGTGAATCATTAAGAGCACATCCAATTGTGGCCGATATACTAGTGAATTGCACTACGAATTACAGAGTTAATTTGTTATTTAGTCATACGTGTCTTATATGTTACAAGCTCCATACAGATGTCCCTCCTGTAGTCCCCAGCGTGGAGATATTCTACTTATTTCTATTTTCCTTCAAATAACCTATTTTCCTAGTTCCAGCATTGCTTAAATAAGGCTTACTCCCTGAATACTGCTCCAATGGATACAAAAATGATGACAGACATTTTGTAATTGCAAGCGCTGCCACTCCCCCAAATCCACTTTATATTTATCAAAAACTATATAAAACAATTTGCTTTGACTTAGGCTTAGTAGAAACTTTGTTTTAGGGCAAGAAAAAACATAAATTTAATGAATCACGCGACTTTTCCGTTCTTTGTATAATTTAGAAATTGTTCATGGTTTACACTTATCTAATAATTTTGCGTACCTTTATTAATACCATTCGCTACGAAAGAATATATATACATACGTTGCGCTTTAGATCAAATAGAACACATCTCTTGCAGCACAAAAGGTTATCGAGCGTTAAATACCATGTGAATTCCTATATTTCTGTAGTGCATGGCAATTCAATAAAATTTTTCGTAGCTTGTGTGGGGTTATACACTCAATTTATATTTTGATTTGTTTTCGTTTTAATTTCGTTTATTTTGAATTAATCACTTTTCTGCTTGACCATGTGCGTTTGTTCATATAAAATTTAGTGAAGAAAAAATAAAATAAAATAAAACGTAAGTGTTTTATGAGAGAAATCAACTACAGCAAATGAGAAAAGTGTTGCTACAATTTTGTTTTTTCTTCCTTTTATAACGAACATTCAAGTGCTGAGTAAATCGCTTGAAATCCGTCGAGACCTTTAATCCTGTGCCCAAATGACCGTATGCGAATTTATTGAACGCACGTGGTATTTAGACGTACACATTCATTTACGACAACTTACTCGTTTTCTGCCTGCTGCCATGAGCTCATGGAAAAGGATACTTTTAATATTTAAGCTCCATTACATCGTGTTTGATTTCAGTTCGTTTTTTTTCACTCAAGTTGTTTTATTATTTTTCCAATACAATTTATTGAGCCTTTTTACTAAGTTAAAAAAATGGATACAACTATATGCTCTACAGGATTTTTATGCTGTAAATTTTTATTGTCCTTCTGTTAAGTGTAAAAATTTTTCAGGATTCTAAGGTATTTTACGGCTAAATTAACTGTAAATATAAAATATTCAATAATTTATATTGTGCTAAAGAGGATTAAATAAAATAATGGGAGTGAAAAAGTTTTTTTTGTTGGTTCCTAAAGGTAGACAATGGTTTTTAAAACATAATAAGCCTTCACTCAGTGCAAAGATTTATTTTTTGGAAAATGTTTTTCATCGGATTATTGGAAATTTTAAATGAATGATTTTTTTTTTGTTAAGTTGTAATGAATTATTATTCTTTATACAAGGAATGGCTTCGATAGAAAATTATTTAAATGTGTATGTGTAAGTGAAAGTCCATTTTTTATCCTACATTTTTAAAAATTTCATTTACGTAAGCAAAAAATAACTTTAATTATAGTTGGAAAATATAAACGAATAGAGTGATACTATACAAAACGTGGACGGGTTTAGTTTATTAAGTAAAATTTTAAAAATTAGCCTTAGCTCTAACCGCACGTTTTTGCAAATAAATGCACTTTTTACATTTACGTATTTACATTTTTATTTCTTTCAAAGGTTTTTTGTTTGTGATTCTGGCAAATTGCTTGGTTTTTTACTCATGTATTCACGAAAAAAGCTAATAAAAATTATGTAAATGTAAAGATTAGTATCTGAAAGTATTTAAAAGAATTGAATAATTTTCAATGACTTTAACATTTGGTTATTATCACAGGATATTCTATATTTTGATTACTTAGCTTTAATAGCCATATATTCATTTTTTTAATGCTAAATTAATAATTTTATTATTAAAAAACAAAATTATCCTGAAGATGATACTCAATGAGTATCGAAATATCGATAGTTTTAAATAAAATGGTTTAATGACAAAATAAGATCCCAAACTTGACTAATATATTAGGTTAGGTTAGGTTAAGTTAGGTTGATTGGAGGGGTATGTTAGCCCATGTCACACGACATACACCTAAGCCAGTGAAGGCTTGTTGTGCGCTCCTTTGAATTTAACCATAGCATATTGACCCAAGGGCCTAGAGAAACTCCGTGTCACTCACAAAGTTCCTTAGTTTCCTCCAGCATATTCCCCGTAATCGGCTTATGTCCGGTAAGATATCACTCCCAAGATATCGGGATCTTATTTGTAAGAAGGCGGGGCATTGGCACAAATAGTGTTCCAATGTTTCGCTCTCCTCCCCACATGCTCTACATTCATCTCCTCCCGCTATTCCCATGCGTTTAAGATGTGCCCGTAGTTGAGAGTGCCCTGTGACAACTCCCATTATTCTACTTTGTTCGGGTTTGCTAAGTCTTAGCAGCTCGCTCGTTCTTCTCTCGTTTGGATCTCCCCATAGAATTTTTGTATTGATTCCCATGGTTCCGTTATTCCAGAGAGTTGAATGGGCCCTATGTGCCCAAGTCTTTAGCTCGGATTTAACTGCATCGAAAGGTTTCGCGCATTCCAAGCTTATATTACCTAACTCTATTGCCCTAGAAGCAAGTGAGTTTGCCCTTTCATTTCCAGTTATCCCAGCGTGCCCTGGCACCCATATGATGCGCACTTCACCATGTGTCGAGTAACTGTTAATAACGTTTTTGCAATCCCAAACTGTACGTGATTTAGTGCGTTCCTTTGAGATTGCTCTAATGGCCATCTGACTATCTGTGAATATATTCACAAGTCCTGACCTCCCCATTACGATGAGTTCCCTGATACACTCCGTTATCGCCCGAACTTCCGCCTGCAAAACTGTGCAATAGTCCGGCAGGCGGAAAAACAGTTCTGTGGTGTTTTCTATATAAACACCAAGTCCCGTTTTCCCTCTCGACCTTGATCCATCCGTGTAACAATGAAGCCCCATGGGGATCTGGTTCCAAGGGTCGGTCAACCAGGAATGGATGTCGGGGATCAATGTTCCGCAGTTGGCCTCTAGTCTAGTCTCCGGTATGCGGTCATTTGCAACATTATCCGGTATGGACTCTCCTATGGCCGTAAAGATTCGTTGATGATGCGCTTCGTGTTCCTGATCGATCCACTCACCCATCACCTTTAGTCGTTTTGCTGCAAGAGCCGCTTCGTATAGCCGCTGGATAGATAATATTGTTTCCATCGCCCCTGTTGATGTCGTTCGGAAGGCCCCACTTATACCAAGACAGCAGGTTCTCTGAACTATCTGTATTGTTTTGATGTTGCATTTATATTCCACCGACGTCCACCACACTATAGAAGCATAGGTCATAATCGGCCTGATAACGCTACTATAAAGCCAGTGTGTCATCTCTGGATTCAGCCCCCATCTTGCGCCTATGGCCCGTTTACAGATTGACCAACATACATGAGCCTTTTTGACTCTTTCGTTTATGTGGTCTTTCCATTTTAATTTCCGATCGAGAATGACTCCTAGAGACTAATATATTAACTAAATTGTTTTAAAGTCAAAAGTAGCATTGTGCAGACTTATGCAGGATATAGGGCGAAGGTAAGTTTAAAATATCGGCTTTTATTTTTTATAGAGATCAGAAGTAATCAATATTCAATCTGTGTCGAAAATTTTTCGAACTACCAAACTATTCAACAGATTCTGAATTATGAGGTGAACTTATAACAGAACAGAACCACTCTCTGTAGCAACGTACAGAGACTGCCACTCATGTGTGAAATTGCCATATACCATAGGGATGACAGTGGGCCCATTACGTTTGTATTTGGCACATGCTTTAGCTAATGTTGATCATATCTGTTTTCAAATGTCATTTCTTTTTGTTTTTTGGTAAATTAATTTTAGTCTTTATCAGCATGTTTTTTCAGTATAATAGAATTTTCGTATGCATGTGTGACCATAACTTGTGAAAGCTCGTGTTGAATAAAATAAAATTTTTGGCTGTTTTTATTTAGGCTCTAGGTCATATATTAAATAAAACTCCTTTGTTTTATTAAATTTTATTTTTTTTTATTCGATATTTCGATCACCATCGGTTCTCTTCTTCAGGACTATAATTTTAAAATATTTAAAAAAATTTTTACAAATTAAAAACATTGAGAAAACATAATTAACAACATTATAAAAAATTTTTTACATTAACATTTTAATGATTATCTTACTTTGAGTAAAGCAATCTTTATCTTTTAAAATCAAAAAGCTTACTAAATGTCTGTTTGTTTATTTTTGTTTATATTTTGTTATTATATGTCTATACGTATGCGCGCAATTTTCTGTGTCTGTTTTGTAGTTTATTCTTATGTCCATGGGAGTGTTTATTATGTGAAGCATTTCTAAGGTGTATCTCTTTTTGTAATTGTTTTCTTGTTGTAATATTTTCACACCGTCAATGTTTGGAGAATGCGCTTTCATTGCACAGTGGGCTGCTAACGCTGTTTTTTGCTCTGTTGTTCCTTTTTTTGTTTTGTGGTCTGATTTATGTGCGGCCAACCTTGTTCTCAGTTTTGATTTTGTCGTTCCAACATATATTTTATTACATATGTTGGACCCGTCTCCCCTACATTCATGCATTCTCCAAACATTGACGGTGTGAAAATATTACAACAAGAAAACAATTACAAAAAGAGATACACCTTAGAAATGCTTCACATAATAAACACTCCCATGGACATAAGAATAAACTACAAAACAGACACAGAAAATTGCGCGCATACGTATAGACATATAATAACAAAATATAAACAAAAATAAACAAACAGACATTTAGTAAGCTTTTTGATTTTAAAAGATAAAGATTGCTTTACTCAAAGTAAGATAATCATTAAAATGTTAATGTAAAAAATTTTTTATAATGTTGTTAATTATGTTTTCTCAATGTTTTTAATTTGTAAAAATTTTTTTAAATATTTTAAGATTATAGTCCTGAAGAAGAGAACCGATGGTGATCGAAATATCGAATAAAAAAAAATAAAATTTAATAAAACAAAGGAGTTTTATTTAATATATGACCTAGAGCCTAAATAAAAACAGCCAAAAATTACATACCATAAGGTCGAAAAAATTAACAAATATATACTTAATAAAATAAAATTTTATAATACAATAGACTTAAGATGATTAAAATATATGTTTTGAAAATATAGAAGAAAGTATTAATTCAAAAGCGTAATTCTGTTTACTTTTATCTTGTGATTAGAACTTTCAGGTAGAAATGGTATAAGTTTAATTTTATTAATACTAATTGATAAAACTTAAGCTTGTTCTTAATAAATGACTATCTCTTGAATAGATTTTTTAGAAAAACAGCAGTACTAGTAAAACAAAAAACAAAATCTGCTTCTTTAATCTTAAACGTTCTTTCATTTCCATATTAAAAAAAAAAAAAACTAAATATTACTAACCACATTCAGTTTTCCATGGATTCACTTAAACATTCCTCCCCTGTTATTAAAATAAAGAAATGAAGAGAAATCTTATACTGGTTAATAGTATCTGTACCCAAATAATCCCTCACAATTGTTTTGAATATCTTGGCAATTTATTATCTAATGACAATTTCATCTGAAATTTAAACAATACCAACGAACTTTTGCTCTAAACGTCTTTACAAAATCCAACAAGTTAAGATTTATAGCTGCATTTCAAAACATTTCGCAACAATAAAAACAAAGATTTTGTCCTCCTCAACCATGTTTTCATGAATGATATGAAAAATCTATAACACAATCGACAACAGTACGTGGAGTGAAGGAGTCAGTGGTGATGACGATGACGCAACCATTGGAAAACTATAAGGCAAAAAAAAAGAAGAAAACAAATGCCAATACATTATGGGAAGAGACTATTGTTCGATTTCATCGTCGTGCCCAAAAATGACAGAAGCAACTTTACTACCTTCATCATGGATGTAGTGACAATGTGGAAAAGGCACTGAAAATCCTTATTTGATATACAATTATACACAACTTCATATGCTTATGTACATACGTGCATACACTTGGAAACAAATCGTTAAGGATTTTGTATAGAAACGACAAACAACAATTTCAACAGTGCAACAGCATTGCTTTGAAATAAGGGAAGAGCCTGCCGACATTATCCTTAATACGTGGTGTGCAGACAGTTTACCTTGAATAAAAGCAATCGATTATAAAAGTGAAGAAGCACGCAAACTCTAAAGAAATGAATGAATGAATGAATAATGGTAAACACTGTCATTGTATGTAAATGTGTAGAAGTGAACTTTGCTGATAAATTTACATTTACGTAGATCTGCTGCCTCATGCTCTCAAGTTTGGGTAACACGAAATAATGGTAGCAGACATATTGTTGCAGTGGCATGTTGAAAATCATTATTTTCCATGTAAATTTCATGTTCACAACATTTAAATACATTTGTTATATTATTGCAATAGAATAAATAAAGAGGAGTTCAAGAAGGGTTCAATATCGATTCCAGTCATTTGTGTTTGAAAATAATGATTTGAAAATATTAAGTGCATCAATCGTATATTCTTTTAAATTTCAAATAAAAATATGATCGTAACGACAGGTGTAGTTTAAGGCATATAAAATATATTAGGAGGTTACTCTGATATATCTATATATATAAAATAGGATGTGTGTATGTATGTATGTATGTATGTATGTATGTATGTATGTATGTATGTAACGTAATGGCTCCAAAACGACTGGGCCGATTTTGACGAAATTTTTAGAAAACCTTCAGAATACTCGGGCGGGTGACACTGTCCGATTTTTTATTTTTGGTCTGTGGGCGGAGGGGCGTGGTAAAATCCAATAATTCATAAAATGAGAACGGCTTGGCCGATTTCTGTAAAACTTTTTGTCAGTTGTTCGTATTTTCGAGGAGAAGGTTTTTATGTGAGAAAATTTTGGAAAATCCCTCCGGAAAAGTCGGAAAATTGGAAAAATCGAAAATCGAGTTTTTGTATGAAATTTTGTTTGAAATTGTTCCTTAATGGCTTTTTAAATGAAAAAATAGAAAGTTTGTCTGAAGGCTTAAAATTGGGGCGAGGCGAAGTTCGCCTGCTCCGCTAGTATTAAATATTTAAGGCCTTATTCATAAAATTTTTTTTGATGTACAAAAGGCTTAGTAACGAGTTTCTATAAAAAATAAATTTTTTACATAAATAAAATTTTTTTATGAATGTTTTTGGATATTTTTTAATGTAGACTACAAAAGCGTTCGGAGCATAAAATTAAAATAACAAGGTACAAGAAGTATTTGTATTTGTAAATATTCATGTTCGCCAAATTCAGCCAAACATTAGTCGAATACTTTTGTCTAAACAAATATATAAAAGTTTTGCTTTTAATTTTACGATTTATTTATTGGAAACCTAATTAATTTCTTTTATTCCTTATTTATTAGAAGTTAAATTTAGACGTCAGGCTTCAATGTCCTTCGCCTCATATAAAGAGTAAAAACTTATCAAGTAAGTGGCAGAACATACTAATTTGTAATAATTGAGAAAAGTTCATTTTGAACCTAAAATTGACTTTCTTGAGGTACAAAAATTTGTTAAAATTTAATTAATATTAAATAAAAATTGAAAATGCCTTTATTTATATATCATGTTCAATTAATAACTAAACCTCAAGATAATAATGTTGAACTACAAAAGTTAAGCCACAAATTCTTATTCTTCAAAATTTTATTCTTTTTATGCTGCAAATAACACAAGCACTGCTACAGTTTCATTCGCTCAGAACAGTTGCCAGAGTGTAACTTAATATTGGGTCACTGGAGGTAAAGTACCCTATATTTTGGAGCTTTTCGGATCTTGAGTGCGAAAACTTAAAGATTTTTCTCCTTGGATCTTTTCGAGTAAATCCAAAATATGCCTTTTGTTATTTTCTTTAGTCAGAGTACTTAAAATATTTATTATATATTTTGAATTTGTTATTGCCATGACTGCTATTATTTTATTTTATAAAAATGAAAACTTTCCAAAAAGTTGCTGTATTCAAACAACTCTCTTGTCACCAATTAATTCATGCTGCTTTTTGGAAATGTGGTATCTACAAAAGTCGGTGCAAACTCGAGGAAGAGTACAAGATGTTGGGTTGTGATTTGATAATAAGCAATTTTGGAGATAATCGAATGTCAAATGACAGCATACGATGTCGATTATAAAGTGTCGATATGTCTTAATAATATTTCCCGGTAAGGTTATTAAATAGTGCCAAGACTAATAACGCGAGAAGATTTTATTTAATTAAACGTTAAATATTTGAATTGGGAAATATCTAGAAATTTGCATTCATTATATTACTAATATACAGATCGTATGCACATCAAGTATACGCAATGAGGGACTATTCTAATAATAAAAAATAATAAGTATACGCAACTGATACAATTAATTTAGTTGTTTGTAAAATTAAAATTTTAATATAAGAATTTATAAAAGTTCATTTTATATAACCTTGCTGAGTCGTGACCTTTCAAAGAATTTTTATATTCAGATGTTTGAATATATTTTCTCTTCAAAAGAGAGAGAACGTGTGTAAAGTTAAATTTGTAATTAGTACATTGGTTTCTTTATATAAAATAGTAAAAAGCTAAGAAAATAAACAAAGTGTCACTTGGCATAATTCTTTGATTATTTAATTTAAATTTCCAGATTTTTTTGGACTCACATTATTTCTACGAGAACAATGATACTGGTGCGAGGATCAAAAAAATGTTTAGTACATGTATTTTTAAATGCTATAGAAAAACATCACTGATATTTGGCTAAATGATTTTATCAAACATATTATGTTTATCAGATATATATTAAATAATCTGTAACAGGTTTTGTTGGTTTGCAGAAATGTGTTTTAATAGAAAAATTTTATTTTTTATGGGAACATTTAGGTACACATCGCACAATAAATCGAAAATAGTAACAACTAAATATAAACATTGTTGCCCCAATATTTATTTTTAGTTGTTACTGTTTTTGAACAGTTCGAAACCATTTTCTTCTCTGTTTATTAATTGATTTTCATATTTCCTTTTTTACTTAGTGCCTTCTACCGATTTTTGGTGCGGAGTTTATTTTGTTCTTCAAATCTTGGCGTTAATAAGTGCTTTAAGAAAACGGAATATACCAAGCAAGTATTAAATATTGATATTTAGTTCAATATGAAACTCTTTCCTTTATATAAAACTATTTCCTAAATGCTGAATCCTTGCTTTTCAAAACGACTGCCGTATCACTAGTTATTTAATCGGATGAATTGAAAGTATTACCAATTTTTTCCAAAGTTACGATTTATGTAATTGACGATGATACAGAAACAATATAAAATAGAATATAAAAGATAATGTAGTCATTTCGTATATCTGGATTATAATTTTTAGGATAGTTTATATTTTGGCTAATTAACATATTCGATATTGATCCTAATTTGGAAATAAATTTTCTTGATGTATATTAAAATTTCGATCGATATGGAATACCGTAGTTTATCTTTATCTATTATCGAGGCTTATTTTTCTAATCAGAATTTTGACAAACTCATTTCCCAAGATATTGAAAAAATGTAGCATTGGAAGAGCATGACATTCGTTAAGAACGAATTAAATTTTTGTCACTGATAAATGTCTGATGCAGTTATTTTTCTTATATTTAATTATTTATATCTTAAATTTATGGGTGTAGTTAAATCCGTATTCATTTCACTAAAAGCTAAAATGACCAAAATATGCTTCAAGTGAATCATCTCGTCTCTATGAAAACTCCAATATAAAAAAATCATAATCTAAAATATCCATTGAGCTGATGGCCTCGGCAGCTATGCTCGTTAAAATTTTCGATTTAATCTTAGAATTTATTCATAAGACTAAAATAATAAATAAATAAATAAATAATAAAAACCCCTTTTTGGAAAACATTTCCTATAAGCGATACCATGACGAAGATGCAAATCAAAATAAAATTGTTTGTTTAATTGAGCTGCATTAAAATAAACTTTTTATATGATTTCTCTGAATCAACGTGCCAAATTTAAAAAATGAAAATTTGTGCCTTCAATATTGTAAATTATATAAAATTCAAACAATCTAAACTGTCTACCATTCATTGGATTATTTTGTTGTAGCATATTTCCATACAAAAAACTTTGTAACTACTGTCACAGTTGCCATTGCTTATCTTTAATGGTCCAAACATATGGCGTACGTGTTGCTCATTTAAATGAGCTACTTACTGGATAGAACGTTTATTTTTTTATATTTTTAAGTACATTTAAATATTAATTTGTATTTTGCCTTAACTTCGAAGCATTGATTTGTGATAAGAGTCATGGCAAAACGACTCCCGTAATCAGCAAAGTGAAAAAAGGGAGCAATAACTGATCCTAGGGGGAGAGTCCTTTGGGATGTCATGACTGATTTCTAGCTAGAGGTAATGTAATCATCATTTTTGATTTTAAAATAATTTCCGTTTTTAACAGCATTTCATTTATTTTACAGTTTGCGTTGAGATATTGTTTGCTTCCGTACATATTGCATGTGTAAGTGTGTATTTGTGTTTATATCTACATATGTGTTTGTGCTTGTGTGCATCATTTTATATCTGTTTCTTTGGGGATTTACTACATACAATTTTGTTAGCTTTTGCTTGATGTTTGTTCATTTAAAAAATATTTATCATGTTGATTGGGTTTCGTTTATTTCCGTTTACAAAAACAATTTTGTTTTCTCTGTTTTTTCTGTCATTATCAACATCATTCGATCGGATATGCAAATTAATGTTAAATTAATCTTTATAAAAATGTAAAAAAGTGAATTTAGCAAAAGAGATTGTGGGAGTTAATTTAAAGTTTGAATTTGATATCTGAAGTGATACGAACGTACTATGTGATTTGGAATTACTTTAGAATTTACTGAAAGAATCATATTTATTATATTAAAAAAGAATACGAAAAATATAAAACAATTTTTCTGACTCGATTTCAGCATTATATTAATTGAAACTCTGCATACAACTCATATAAGAAAACTTAAAAAGGAGAAAATATATTTAATTAAGAAAAATTTAGCTCTTTAAGATTAAATATTTTTCACTGTTAAACGATTTAGATTTGTCTTCGAATAATTTCAAATATTCGAACGTAATTATCATGGTAACATCGACACTTGTGGTGGCTATATATACTAATGCCAGATAGAAATAGCACATTATAGTGTCCAATTAACACGTTAAACACAGAGAAGGTTTCTTTGCTCCACTTAGAAGGAATAGAAAAGGAAAATCATTGAAATTGGAAGACAGTTGCTTGTATGTATTTGAAATGACATTTCGTCATCCCATTTCAAATTTGGTTGACAATAAGACCTGTCTTCGCTATTAGCCATCTTTAGTTTTTCATTTCCTCCTTTTGCCCGCTATCCTTAAATAGTTTCTATCATTGTGTGCATCTCCTCGGGCATCCGTGTAAACCATGTTTATAATTTCTATACAGAAGGTTTTTTAAGAACTTGCTACCCCGCATGGTTAAGAAGGTTGAGGTTTAAGCGTAGCAAATAGAAAAAATAGAGAGATAGTTAAGTGAAGGAAAACCAAATGCATACATGAAAATATAAAAACTTTTTCTATCATACAATGCTACGTGAAAAATTGAAAAGGATTTTGTCTCCAATTAAAAAAGTTTATCAAACAGTCACCTTTATGTTGGTATAAACAATTTCATGATGTGGCATCCAAGATTGCTTTTGTACAGCAGTTTCTTGGAATTGTTATTAAATAGATGAGAGAAAAATATTGCCTAAAAATGTCACAAAAGAAGGCTACTGTTTAGTTGCTAAATTGTTTTGAAATGAAAAATTTTTTAAAGAAGTTTCCATAGGTGTTGCTACCTATGGAAACTGGAATTAAGTTATAAAAAATTGATGTTAATAAGAAAATTAATGTGCCTTACAGAGAATTGATAAAAAAAACTTATTTATATTGTGTTAAGTAGCAGACCAGACATAAGCTTTGCATTATCTCAACTTAGTCGCTTTCAAGACACACATGGTGAGGAACAATGAATGGAAGGCAGCGAAAAGGGTTTTGCGCTATTTAAAAGGTACTGCGGATAGTGAATTGGTATATACTGAGAATTCCGATATTCAGCCTTTAGTGTGATTTGTGGATGCAGACTACGCATCAGATGAAAAAGACCGTAAGTTAACGAGCGTCTATTTGCTTAAAGTTTTTGGCAATATCGTGAGCTGAACTTTTAGGAAACAGCAAGTCGTAGCATGTTTAACCACAGAAGCAGAGTACGTGTCTTCCTCAGATGCTTTACAAGAAGGTATTTGGTTACGCGGATTACTAAGCGATTTGCTAATCGATACTGGAGCAATTGAGATATTTGAGGATAACCAAAGCTTCATCAAGATAGCTTCAAACATGGAAATGAAACGGATTAAACATATGGATGTGAAACATCATTTTATCAGAGAAAAGGTTGAAGCCGGTGAGGTAGTTTTGAACTATGTCAGCAGCGAAAAACAGCAGGCTGATTTCTTAACAAAGCCATAACCCAAGCAACAGTTTGAAGTACTTGTTAAATTGGATTAATGCATCGAGAGGGGGTGTTAGACGGCAACTCTGTTGAGAGCGATGCATAGACGTAAAGGCAGAATAAGAAGAAAAAGAAGAAAGAAGGATATACGGATTGTATTTTTTTAAGTCTAAGTTATACGCTCGTGTAATGAAGTTGATTTTTCCAACACCTGCTCGTGTGCTTAATTTTTTATTTTCAACTATAATAAGAAAAACATTTTTTTGTAATTTTTCTCCAAAAAGCAAAGGGGCTAAGTCATCCTAATTTTTTAGGAAAAATTTTTTCGCACTATCTGCAGAAAACAAAAATTCGAATTGAAGCCAATACATCTATCTATCGAACGCAAAAGAAATAAAGTCGATATCTAGAAAAATAAGTAAAGTATGACCAAAAGAGTTAACCAGTTTTACTACTGCATCTTTCCAGTATCTTTTTAGTAGAACTGGTTACCAGTTTGGTCATAACTTGCTTAATTTTCAAGATATCGACTTGGCTTCTTTTGCGTTAGATAGTTAAATGTGTTGGCTTTCATTCGAATTTTCCGGAAATAAGAAAACAATTTTTTATCATTTTTTTCAAAAAAGCAAAGGGGTTAGCTCATTCTAATTTTTGAGGAAAAATTTTTTTCGCACTATCCGCAGAAAGCAATAGTTTGAATTGATGCCAATACGTTTATCTATCGAACGCAAAAGAAATCAAGTCGATATCTTGAGAACTAAGCAAGTTATGACCAAAAAAGGTAACCAGTTCTACTACTGCCTCTTTCCGGCCACTTTTTAGTAGAACTGGTTAAAATTTTGGTCATAACTTGCTTAGTTTTCAAGATACCGACGTGATTTCTTTGGCGTTGGATAGATAAACATGTTGGCCTTTATGCAAAAGTTCTTTTTGGCAAAAATAAGAAAAAAATTGTTTTTTTGATTTTTTCAAAAAAGCAAAGGGGTTAGTTCATCATAATTTTTGAGGAAAAAAATTTTTTTCGCACTACCTGCGAAAAAAAAATTGGAATTAAAGCCAATTCGTTTATCTATCCAACGCAAAAGAAACCAAGTCGATGTCTTTAAAACTAAGCAAGTTATGACCAAAATTTTAACCAGTTCTACTAAAAAGTGGCCGGAAAGAGGCAGTAGTAGAACTGGTTACCTTTTTTGGTCATAACTTGCTTAGTTCTCAAGATATCGACTTGATTTCTTTTGAGTTGGATAGATAAACATGTTGGCTTTCATTCCAGATATAAACCGATGCCCTTGGGGACTTGGCTATAAAATAGTCATGAAAAAGATTGGAATGCAAAACCCGGTACATACAATGGATAAAAATACTATGGAATACATCGTAAAGACCCTTTTTCCGATACACGACCTGCAAGAGGAGATGTATGACACGGTAGAAACTGCAGTCTACAACCCCTTCACCTTGGAAGAACTCAAATCTGCAGCACATAGCCTAAAAAACAAAAAAGCTCCTGATCCTGACGGTATACCAGCTGATGTTCTTAAAGAAATAGCAATCAACCGACCAGAACTACTATTACAAATGTATAATAGATGCCTGAAAGAAGGGGTATTTCCCGAACCTTGGAAACAACAGAAGCTTGTTCTCATAAGTAAAAGAAAGGGAGATCCTCACTTGCCGTCCTCATATAGGCCACTTTGTATGCTGGACACGGCAGGAAAACTGTTGGAGAGACTGCTAAAGCCCCGCCTAACACAAGCTATTAACAGAGCAGGAGGCTTCTCCAGAAGACAGTATGGATTTCGCCCAGGAAGATCCACCTTAGTTGCCGTGAAGGAAATAACGGATGTCGTAAGAATTCCTCAGCAGAAGAACCATTTCAGTAGACCAATAGTGCTACTTGCAACCCTCGATATAAAGAATGCTTTCAACAGCCTGAGGTGGAGAGATATATTGAAATCCTTAAAAGAAAAGTTTGATGTGCCAGTATACTTCACAAAGTTGATCGGAAATTATCTAAGGGACAGAGTGCTTATATATGACACAAGCGGACTCAAATCACGGCGGGAGCAGCCCAAGGCTCCATTCCAGGACCTGACCTGTGGAACGCAAGCTATGATGATATTTTAAGGATTGACATGCCTGAAGACACCTTCCTTGTTGGTTACGCAGATGACATAGCAGCAGTCATCACAGCAAGGAGTACGGAAGACGCTCAGAGGAGACTGCGACAGGTAATGATACGAACCAGAACTTGGCTTGATGAACATGGGCTGGAACTAGCCACACAAAAAACAGAGCTATTACTACTAACCAGGCGACAAATCCCCACGGAGATAAATATGCAATTCGACGACGTCGAAATGACCACTAAACGATGTGTAAAATACTTGGGAATAAGACTGGATTCCAAATTAATATACTCGCAGCAGATACATTATGCCACCACAAAAGCTGCAAAGATAACCGGGCAGCTGAGCAGGCTAATGGCAAACATTGGAGGACCCCTTCCATCAAAGAGGAAATTACTGATGGAGACTTGTAACAGTATCCTACTACACGGCAGCGAAATCTGGGCAGAAACGTTGAAAACTAAGAAGAGAGCAAAGGCGTTGCTCGCTGTGCAGAGGACTGCAGCCTTAGGTGTAACATCAGCATACCGAACGGTATCGGCATCAGCTGTACTCCTAATAGCTTCAATGATACCAATAGATCTACACGCAGCAGAACGTATGAAAGATTTCACTGCAAAGCAAGCTACAACTGCGGACGCATTACCCTTACCAGACGTCAGACGCGAAACAATCCAGAAGTGGCAGTCTAGATGGAACGAAGACAGAAACCGTAGGTGGACAGCTAAGCTTATCTCCAATATTCAAAAGTGGATTTGTAGAAAACATGGAGAGGTGAATTATTACTTAACGCAGATGCTCTCTGGACATGGCTATTTCAGAAAGTATCTGTACAAAATGAAAAAATGTAGCGCGCCATACTGCTGGTATGAGGATACGGAAGTTGTCGATGATGCTGAGCATACCTTTTTCTTCTGCACACGATGGTCCGCTAGGCGTGAACAGCTGGAAATGCAAATAGGTACGGTCACGGCAGAAAACCTTATTGACAAAATGATAGATCACGAAAGAGCTTGGGAAGCGGTAGCCAAATACAGCGAACATGTGCTTCGTTGAAAGAAAAAGGATCTAGATAGAGCACAAAGCTCATATGATGCAAATCCCATCAGTAATAGTACTGACAACAACGGAGCTCTGGACGCAGTCGAGCAGTAGAGGGTGATTTAAAGACCCAGAGGGATCCACCTGGAAGTAATGCTTCAGCGGTGCCCAGGTGGGCAACATATCCACGACACGATAAGGTGGGTTTTTAGCCGGTAACCATCAAGGAGTCCGGCATACGGCGTGGAATGACGATCCGCGTATCATAAAGCATTTTCCCATCTTACCCCAAAAAAAAAAAATTATCAAAAAGGTAACCAGTTCTACTACAGCCTCTTCCCAGCCACTTTTTTTTTCATTTGAATTTTATCTATCCAACGCAAAAGAAACCAAGTCGATGTCTTTAAAACTAAGCAAGTTATGACCAAAAAGATAACCAGTTCTACTACAGCCTCTTCCCAGCCACTTTTTAGTAGAACTGGTTACCATTTTGGTCATAAATTGCCTAGTTTTTGAGATATCACCTTGATTTGCTTTGCGTTGCATAGATAAAAATGTTGGCCTTTATTCAAAATTTCTTTTTGGTGAAAATAAGAAAAAAAATTTTTTTGATTTTTTCAAAAAAGCAAAGGGGTTAGTTCATCATGATTTTTGAGAAAAAAATTTTTTTCGCACTACCCGCTAAAAAAATGTGGAATTAAAGCCAATACGTTTATCTATCTAACGCAAAAGAAACCAAGTCGATGTCTTTAAAACTAAGCAAGTTATGACCAAAAAGGTAACCAGTTCTACTACAGCCTCTTCCCATCCACTTTTTAGTAGAACTGTTTACCATTTTGGTCATAAATTGCTTAGTTTCTGAGATATCGACTTGATTTCTTTTGCGTTGCATAGACGAACATGTTGGCCTTTATTCAAATATTCTTTTTGGCGAAAATAAGAAAAAAAATTTTTTTTTGATTTTTTCAAAAAAGCAAAGGGGTTAGTTCATCATAATTTTTGAGGAAAAAATTTTTTTTCGCACTACCCGCGAAAAAAAAAATTGGAATTAAAGGCAATACGTTTATCTATCCAACGCAAAAGAAACCAAGTCGATATCTTTAAAACTAAGCAAGTTATTATCAAAAAGGTAACCAGTTATACTACAGCCTCTTCCCAGCCACTTTTTAGTGAAACTGGTTACGATTTTGGTCATAAATTGCTTACTTTTTGAGATATCGACTTGATTTCTTTTGCGCTGGATAGATAAACATGTTGGATTTCAATCAAAACTTCTTTTTGGTGAAAATAAGAAAAAAAATTGTTTTTGATTTTTTCAAAAAAGCAAAGGGGTTAGTTCACCATAATTTTTGAGGAAAAATTTTTTTTCGCAGTACCCGCGAAAAAAAATTTGGAATTAAAGCCAATACGTTTATCTATCCAACGCAAAAGAAACCAAGTCGATATCTTTAAAACTAAGCAAGTTATGATCAAAAAGGTAACCAATTCTACCACAGCCTCTTCCCAGCCACTTTTTAGTAGAACTGGTTACCATTTTGGTCATAAATTGCTTAGTTTTTGAGATATCGACTTGATTTCTTTTGCGTTGGATAGATAAACATGTTGGCCTTTATTCAAAATTTCTTTTTGGTGAAAATAAGAAAAAAATTTTTTTTTGATTTTTTCAAAAAAGCAAAGGGGTTAGTTCATAATAATTTTTGAGGAAAAAAAAATTTTTTCGCACTACCCGCGAAAAAAAAGTTTGGAATTAAAGCCAATTCGTTTATCTATCCAACGCAAAACAAACCAAGTCGATATCTTTAAAACTAAGCAAGTTATGATCAAAAAGGTAACCAATTCTACCACAGCCTCTTCCCAGCCACTTTTTAGTAGAACTGGTTACCATTTTGGTCATAAATTGCTTAGTTTTTGAGATATCGACTTGATTTCTTTTGCGTTGCATAGATAAACATGTTGGCCTTTATTCAAATATTCTTTTTGGCGAAAATAAGAAAAAAATTTTTTTTTGATTTTTTCAAAAAAGCAAAGGGGTTAGTTCATCATAATTTTTGAGGAAAAAATTTTCTTTCGCACTACCCGCGAAAAAAAATTTGGAATTAAATCCAATACGTTTATCTATCCAACGCAAAAGAAACCAAGTCGATGTCTTTAAAACTAAGCAAGTTATGACCAAAAAGGTAACCAGTTCTACTACAGCCTCTTCCCAGCCACTTCTTAGTAGAACCGGTTACCATTTTGGTCATAAATTGCTTAGTTTTTGAGATATCGACTTGATTTCTTTTGCGTTGGATAGATAAACATGTTGGCTTTCATTCAAAATTTCTTTTTGGTGAAAATAAGAAAAAATTTTTTTTTTGATTTTTTCAAAAATGCAAAGGGGTTAGTTCATCATAATTTTTGAGGAAAAAATTTTCTTTCGCACTACCCGCGAAAAAAAATTTGGAATTAAAGCCAATACGTTTATCTATCCAACGCAAAAGAAACCAAGTCGATGTCTTTAAAACTAAGCAAGTTATGATCAAAAAGGTAACCAATTCTACCACAGCCTCTTCCCAGCCACTTTTTAGTAGAACTGGTTACCATTTTGGTCATAAATTGCTTAGTTTTTGAGATATCGACTTGATTTCTTTTGCGTTGCATAGACAAACATGTTGGCCTTTATTCAAATAGTCTTTTTGGCGAAAATAAGAAAAAACATTTTTTTTTTGATTTTTTCAAAAAAGCAAAGGGGTTAGTTCATCATAATTTTTGAGGAAAAAATTTTTTTTCGCACTACCCGCGAAAAAAAAATTTGGAATTAAAGCCAATTCGTTTATCTATCCAACGCAAAAGAAACCAAGTCGATGTCTTTAAAACTAAGCAAGTTATGACCAAGAAGGTAACCAGTTCTACTACAGCCTCTTCCCAGCCACTTTTTAGTAGAACCGGTTACCATTTTGGTCATAAATTGCTTAGTTTTTGAGATATCGACTTGATTTCTTTTGCGTTGGATAGATAAACATGTTGGATTTCAATCAAAACTTCTTTTTGGTGAAAATAAGAAAAAAAATTTTTTTTTGATTTTTTCAAAAAAGCAAAGGGGTTAGTTCATCATATTTTTTGAGGAAAAAATTTTTTTTCGCACTACCCGCGAAAAAAAAAATTGGAATTAAAGGCAATACGTTTATCTATTCAATGCAAAAGAAACCAAGTCGATATCTTTAAAACTAAGCAAGTTATGATCAAAAAGGTAACCAGTTATACTACAGCCTCTTCCCAGCCACTTTTTAGTGGAACTGGTTACGATTTTGGTCATAAATTGCTTAGTTTTTGAGATATCGACTTGATTTATTTTGCGTTGGATAGATAAACATGTTGGCCTTTATTCAAAATTTCTTTTTGGTGAAAATAAGAAAAAACATTTTTTTTGATTTTTTCAAAAAAGCAAAGGTGTTAGTTCATAATAGTTTTTGAGGAAAAAATTTTTTTTCGCACTACCCGCGAAAAAAAAATTTGGAATTAAAGCCAATTCGTTTATCTATCCAACGCAAAACAAACCAAGTCGATATCGTTAAAACTAAGCAAGTTATGATCAAAAAGGTAACCAATTCTACCACAGCCTCTTCCCAGCCACTTTTTAGTAGAACTGGTTACCATTTTGGTCATAAATTGCTTAGTTTTTGAGATATCGACTTGATTCCTTTTGCGTTGCATAGACAAACATGTTGACTTTCATTCAAAATTTCTTTTTGGTGAAAATAAGAAAAAATTTTTTTTTTGATTTTTTCAAAAAAGCAAAGGGGTTAGTTCATCATAATTTTTGAGGAAAAAATTTTCTTTCGCACTACCCGCGAAAAAAAATTTGGAATTAAAGCCAATACGTTTATCTATCCAACACAAAAGAAACCAAGTCGTTGTCTTTAAGACTAAGCAAGTTATGACCAACAAGGTAACCAGTTCTACTACAGCCTCTTCCCAGCCACTTTTTAGTAGAACCGGTTACCATTTTGGTCATAAATTGCTTAGTTTTTGAGATATCGACTTGATTTCTTTTGCGTTGCATAGATAAACATGTTGGCCTTTATTCAAATATTCTTTTTGGCGAAAATAAGAAAAAAATTTTTTTTTGATTTTTTCAAAAAAGCAAAGGGGTTAGTTCATCATAATTTTTGAGGAAAAAATTTTCTTTCGCACTACCCGCGAAAAAAAATTTGGAATTAAAGCCAATACGTTTATCTATCCAACGCAAAAGAAACCAAGTCGATGTCTTTAAAACTAAGCAAGTTATGACCAAAAAGGTAACCAGTTCTACTACAGCCTCTTCCCAGCCACTTCTTAGTAGAACCGGTTACCATTTTGGTCATAAATTGCTTAGTTTTTGAGATATCGACTTGATTTCTTTTGCGTTGGATAGATAAACATGTTGGCCTTTATTCAAAATTTCTTTTTGGTGAAAATAAGAAAAAACATTTTTTTTTGATTTTTTCAAAAAAGCAAAGGGGTTAGTTCATAATAATTTTTGAGGAAAAAAATTTTTTTCGCACTACCCGCGAAAAAAAATTTGGAATTAAAGCCAATTCGTTTATCTATCCAACGCAAAACAAACCAAGTCGATATCTTTAAAACTAAGCAAGTTATGATCAAAAAGGTAACCAATTCTACCACAGCCTCTTCCCAGCCACTTTTTAGTAGAACTGGTTACCATTTTGGTCATAAATTGCTTAGTTTTTGAGATATCGACTTGATTTCTTTTGCGTTGCATAGACAAACATGTTGGCCTTTATTCAAATATTCTTTTTGGCGAAAATAAGAAAAAATTTTTTTTTGATTTTTTCAAAAAAGCAAAGGGGTTAGTTCATCATAATTTTTGAGGAAAAAATTTTCTTTCGCACTACCCGCGAAAAAAAATTTGGAATTAAAGCCAATACGTTTATCTATCCAACGCAAAAGAAACCAAGTCGATGTCTTTAAAACTAAGCAAGTTATGACCAAAAAGGTAACCAGTTCTACTACAGCCTCTTCCCAGCCACTTCTTAGTAGAACCGGTTACCATTTTGGTCATAAATTGCTTAGTTTTTGAGATATCGACTTGATTTCTTTTGCGTTGTATAGATAAACATGTTGGCTTTCATTCAAAATTTCTTTTTGGTGAAAATAAGAAAAAAATTTTTTTTTGATTTTTTCAAAAAAGCAAAGGGGTTAGTTCATCATATTTTTTGAGGAAAAAATTTTTTTTCGCACTACCCGCGAAAAAAAAAATTGGAATTAAAGGCAATACGTTTATCTATCCAATGCAAAAAAAACCAAGTCGATATCTTTAAAACTAAGCAAGTTATGATCAAAAAGGTAACCAGTTATACTACAGCCTCTTCCCAGCCACTTTTTAGTGGAACTGGTTACGATTTTGGTCATAAATTGCTTAGTTTTTGAGATATCGACTTGATTTCTTTTGCGTTGGATAGATAAACATGTTGGCCTTTATTCAAAATTTCTTTTTGGTGAAAATAAGAAAAAACATTTTTTTTTATTTTTTCAAAAAAGCAAAGGTGTTAGTTCATAATAGTTTTTGAGGAAAAAAATTTTTTTCGCACTACCCGCGAAAAAAAATTTGAAATTAAAGCCAATTCGTTTATCTATCCAACGCAAAACAAACCAAGTCGATATCTTTAAAACTAAGCAAGTTATGATCAAAAAGGTAACCAATTCTACAACAGCCTCTTCCCAGCCACTTTTTAGTAGAACTGGTTACCATTTTGGTCATAAATTGCTTAGTTTTTGAGATATCGACTTGATTTCTTTTGCGTTGCATAGACAAACATGTTGACTTTCATTCAAAATTTCTTTTTGGTGAAAATAAGAAAAAAAATTTTTTTTGATTTTTTCAAAAAAGCAAAGGGGTTAGTTCATCATAATTTTTGAGGAAAAAATTTTCTTTCGCACTACCCGCGAAAAAAAATTTGGAATTAAAGCCAATACGTTTATCTATCCAACACAAAAGAAACCAAGTCGTTGTCTTTAAGACTAAGCAAGTTATGACCAACAAGGTAACCAGTTCTACTACAGCCTCTTCCCAGCCACTTTTTAGTAGAACCGGTTACCATTTTGGTCATAAATTGCTTAGTTTTTGAGATATCGACTTGATTTCTTTTGCGTTGGATAGATAAACATGTTGGCCTTTATTCAAATTTTTTTTTTTTTGTTGAAAATAAGAAAACAAATTTTTTTTTTGATTTTTTCAAAAAAGCAAAGGGGTTAGTTCATCATAATTTTTGAGGAAAAAATTTTTTTTCGCAGTACCCGAGAAAAAAAAATTTGGAATTAAAGCCAATACGTTTATCTATCAAACGCAAGAGAAACCAAGTCGATATCTTTAAAACTAAGCAAGTTATGATCAAAAAGGTAACCAATTCTACCACAGCCTCTTCCCAGCCACTTTTTAGTAGAACTGGTTACCATTTTGGTCACAAATTGCTTAGTTTTTGAGATATCGACTTGATTTCTTTTACGTTGGATAGATAAACATGTTGGCCTTTATTCAAAATTTCTTTTTGGTGAAAATAAGAAAAAACATTTTTTTTTTGATTTTTTCAAAAAAGCAAAGTTCATAATAATTTTTAAGGAAAAAAATTTTTTTCGCACTACCCGCGAAAAAAAAAATTGGAATTAAAGCCAATACGTTTATCTATCCAACGCAAAACAAACCAAGTCGATATCTTTAAAACTAAGAAAGTTATGACCAAAAAGGTAACCAGTTCTACTACAGCCTCTTCCCAGCCACTTCTTAGTAGAACCGGTTACCATTTTGGTCATAAATTGCTTAGTTTTTGAGATATCGACTTGATTTCTTTTGCGTTGGATAGACAAACATGTTGGCCTTTATTAAAATTTTTTTTTTTTGTTGAAAATAAGAAAACAAATTTTTTTTTTGATTTTTTCAAAAAAGCAAAGGGGTTAGTTCATCATAATTTTTGAGGAAAAAATTTTTTTTCGCAGTACCCGAGAAAAAAAAATTTGGAATTAAAGCCAATACGTTTATCTATCCAACGCAAAAGAAACCAAGTCGATGTCTTTAAAACTAAGCAAGTTATGACCAAAAAGGTAACCAGTTCTACTACAGCCTCTTCCCAGCCACTTTTTAGTAGAACTGGTTACCATTTTGGTCATAAATTGCCTAGTTTTTGAGATATCACCTTGATTTCCTTTGCGTTGCATAGATAAAATTGTTGGCTTTCATTCAAAATTTCTTTTTGGTGAAAATAAGAAAAAAAAATTTTTTTTGATTTTTTCAAAAATGCAAAGGGGTTAGTTCATCATAATTTTTGAGGAAAAAATTTTTTTCGCACTACCCGCGAAAAAAAAATTGGAATTAAAGCCAATACGTTTATCTATCCAACGCAAAAGAAACCAAGTCGATGTCTTTAAAACTAAGCAAGTTATGACCAAAAAGGTAACCAGTTCTACTACAGCCTCTTCCCAGCCACTTTTTAGTAGAACTGGTTACCATTTTGGTCATAAATTGCTTAGTTTTTGAGATATCGACTTGATTTCTTTTGCGTTGGATAGATAAACATGTTGGCTTTCATTCAAAATTTCTTTTTGGTGAAAATAAGAAAAAAAATTTTTTTTGTTGATTTTTTCATCATATTTTTTGAGGAAAAAATTTTTTTTCGCACTACCCGCGAAAAAAAAATTTGGAATTAAAGCCAATTCGTTTATCTATCCAACGCAAAAGAAACCAAGTCGATGCCTTTAAAACTAAGCAAGTTATGACCAAGAAGGTAACCAGTTCTACTACAGCCTCTTCCCAGCCACTTTTTAGTAGAACCGGTTACCATTTTGGTCATAAATTGCTTAGTTTTTGAGATATCGACTTGATTTCTTTTGCGTTGGATAGATAAACATGTTGGATTTCAATCAAAACTTCTTTTTGGTGAAAATAAGAAAAAAATTTTTTTTTTGATTTTTTCAAAAAAGCAAAGGGGTTAGTTCATCATATTTTTTGAGGAAAAAATTTTTTTTCGCACTACCCGCGAAAAAAAAAATTGGAATTAAAGGCAATACGTTTATCTATCCAATGCAAAAGAAACCAAGTCGATATCTTTAAAACTAAGCAAGTTATGATCAAAAAGGTAACCAGTTATACTACAGCCTCTTCCCAGCCACTTTTTAGTGGAACTGGTTACGATTTTGGTCATAAATTGCTTAGTTTTTGAGACATCGACTTGATTTCTTTTGCGTTGGATATTTTTTTTTTTTTTGTTGAAAATAAGAAAAATTTTTTTTTTTGATTTTTTCAAAAAAGCAAAGGGGTTAGTTCATCATAATTTTTGAGGAAAAATTTTTTTTCGCAGTACCCGAGAAAAAAAAAATTGGATTTAAAGCCAATACATTTATCTATCCAACGCAAGAGAAACCAAGTCGATATCTTTAAAACTAAGCAAGTTATGATCAAAAAGGTAACCAACTCTACCACAGCCTCTTCCCAGCCACTTTTTGGTAGAACTGGTTACCATTTTGGTCACAAATTGCTTAGTTTTTGAGATATCGACTTGATTTCTTTTGCGTTGGATAGATAAACATGTTGGACTTTATTCAAAATTTCTTTTTGGTGAAAATAAGAAAAAACATTTTTTTTTGATTTTTTCAAAAAAGCAAAGGGGTTAGTTCATAATAATTTTTGAGGAAAAAAATTTTTTTCGCACTACCCGCGAAAAAAAAATTTGGAATTAAAGCCAATTCGTTTATCTATCCAACGCAAAACAAACCAAATCGATATCTTTAAAACTAAGCAAGTTATGATCAAAAAGGTAACCAATTCTACCACAGCCTCTTCCCAGCCACTTTTTAGTAGAACTGGTTACCATTTTGGTCATAAATTGCTTAGTTTTTGAGATATCGACTTGATTTCTTTTGCGTTGCATAGACAAACATGTTGGCCTTTATTTAAATATTCTTTTTGGCGAAATATTCTTTTTGGCGCACTACCCGCGAAAAAAAAATTGGAATTAAAGCCAATACGTTTATCTATCCAACGCAAAAGAAACCAAGTCGATGTCTTTAAAACTAAGCAAGTTATGACCAAAAAGGTAACCAGTTATACTACAGCCTCTTCCCAGCCACTTTTTAGTAGAACTGGTTACCATTTTGGTCATAAATTGCCTAGTTTTTGAGATATCACCTTGATTACCTTTGCGTTGCATAGATAAAAATGTTGGCCTTTATTCAAAATTTCTTTTTGGCGAAAATAAGAAAAAATTTTTTTTTTGATTTTTTCAAAAAAGCAAAGGGGTTAGTTCATCATAATTTTTGAGTAAAAAAAATTTTTTCGCACTACCCGCGAAAAAAAAAATTGGAATTAAAGCCAATACATTTATCTATACATGTTGGCTTTCATTCAAAATTTCTTTTTGGTGAAAATAAGAAAAAAAAAAATTTTTTTTGATTTTTTCAAAAAAGCAAAGAGGTTAGTTCATCATAATTTTTTTTTCACGCTAATATATGTTTATTGTATCTTCAAATAACTGAACTAACAATAAGTGTTCAAATCTTAAATATATAAATAATTATTAGGCCCAACCAGTGTCGGACATAAACTTAGTGATAATAATTAATAATACATAAAATTCATGTTACGCACAAAAAATATTTTCAAAGAAATTCATCTGGAGAGTTGCGTATTAATGCCGTAGTGTCCCTCTTTTTTAAGCGGATGTGTCCAGGAAAGTTCAAGATGTTACGAGCAAGGGGATTAGGATGGAACTCGAGTTTTGTTAAATATTTTCCAGCATATTTTGCAATTTCAGCGGTCACAAGTGGCATATGTAAATCACGATGTAAAATAGAATTTTTCAAGTACCATGGAGCCGTAGTTATTAACCTTAATATTTTGTTTTGCATTCGTTGGATTCTCTCTACATTGGAAGCTGAAGCAGTGCCCCATAGCTGAATTCCGTAACACCATATCGGCTTCAAAAGCGACTTGTATAATAAAAGTTTACAATCTAGACTGAGGGTAGAATTTCTACCAATCAGCCAATGTATCTGGGTTAATTTAAGCTTCATTTGTGTTAGCTTAGAGTCAATGTGCTGTTTCCATGTAAGCCGTCGGTCAAGATGTATACCAAGGTATTTCACCTGTGAATGTTGAGGAACAACTTGATTGTTGATTCGAATGGGGGAACAAGTGTCTCTTCGTAGAGTAAATGTGACATGAACACACTTTTGTTCTTTACTTTTATTCTCCATAAGTTCAACCATAGTTCCAACAGGCTAATATGATTCTGAAGATATCGGGATGCCTCGTGAGGGTTTTCATGCATACTAAGGCAGGCTGTATCATCGGCAAATGTAGAAGTGAAGATATTACTGCTCAGAGGCATATCACAGGTATAAATCAAATATAAAACTGGTCCCAGTATACTACCCTGTGGCACACCGGATGAGATAGTTTCGGGCACACTCATGAAGTCTCCTTCCACGACAGTGAACTTCCGGGCAAGAATGTAACTTTCCAATAGATTCACAATGTTCATTGGTAGATATGTCCTCAATTTCAAAATCAGGCCCTCATGCCACACTTTATCAAATGCCTGAGAAACATCAATAAAGAGGGAAGAACAGTACTTCTTTTCTTCAAATGCTCTTCTTATAAAATGTACCAATCTATGACATTGTTCAATGGTGCTATGCTGACTTCTAAACCCAAATTGATGGTCCGGTATGCACCCATTCTCAGCTAGAATTGGGGATAATTTTGTCGTGAGCAGTTTTTCGAAGAGCTTTGAAATTGTTGACAGCAAACTGATTGGCCTATATGATTCAGGCTTAGTAAGATCTTTACCCGCCTTTGGAATCATTTTGACCATGGCAAGTTTCCAGCTGTGTGGATAATACTCCACTCGTAAAATGCCATTAAAAATGAACAAGAGGATTCTAATAGCAATACTAGGCAACTTCATCAGCATCTTGTTACTAATTCCATCAATACCCGGGGCCTTCTTCGGGTTGGTTTCAGCAATTAGTTTTTGTACATCACGCATCTTAAACTTTATGGGTCGAGGGGGTAGAGCAACTACACTCGGCAAATCAACAGCACCAGTACATATGTTTGGGGTAAATACGTGTTTTAAATGCTCAGCAAATATGTTACCTTTTTCAGTATTAGTTCTTGCCCAACCTCCGGTAGAAGTGCGCAGGGGTGGTTTAGACTCAACAGGTGTTTTAAGTTTTTTAGCAGCGCGCCACAAGGAGTAATTAGATGCTGCTGTAACATCGAGACCTTCCAGATAGTTCTTAAGAGAAGCAGATTTTTCAGATGCAAGCAACTCTTGGAGTCGTTTTGTGCATTCTCTAAGTCTAGCTCTTCTTTTTTCACATACGAGACGTTCAATATCCGCAGAATAAATTCTATTAAACCCAGTCTGCGGATAGGAAGTAGTGGCATGTTTAGCAGCCTGTTTAATATTCTCGGTAAGATTGGCAATGTTAAGTTCAATATCATCGGGAGTTCTAAGCCTGATGTTTCCCGTACAATGACTACTGAGATATTTTTTGAACCCCAGCCAATTAACATGATTTATCATCTTCACATATGGGTGAGGTAAGTCACTTCTTAGTGGGCTACAAATTGTAACGATCGTTGGCGAGTGATCGGAGGAGAGATCATGAGAAGCTTCAACATGAATTAAATCCCTAGAGATATTTTTCATGACGCCAAAATCTATAACATCTGGAATTTTTTGTGGGTCAGTAGGCCAGTAAGTGGGCTCCCCGCTAGAAATGACATCCAAACCCATTTTTGAAATTGTGTTGAATAATGCTCGACCTCTAGGTGTAATAAGACGCGATCCCCAGAACGTATGTTTTGCATTGTAGTCCCCAGCTGCCACGAAACAAGGTCCAAGAGTTCTGTAAAAATCCTCATATTGATCCTCAGAGATTGAAAATCTGGGAGGGGAGTAAATTGATGATATCACAAAATTTGTACAAAAATTTTGGATACAAATATTTGTTGCCTGCAGATGGTCCTCACTAATATTCTCAAGAATGTAGTGTTTGAGTCTTGACTTTATTAGAACTGCTGATCCTCCGCATGCTCTTCCTCTCGGGTCCTTTGTATCATATAAGGTATAGCCACTAATTTTAAAAAGGCTTCTTGAAGTCAAATAAGTCTCAGATACCAACATTATATCAATATTTTTTGCCGTGAGGAAGTGCTCTAGTTCATTTTTATGTTGGCGAATGCCGTTTGCGTTCCAGAAACATACCTTTAACGTGTTCATGGCTTGTTAACTAATGCTAGAAGCAGTGTGTTCTGCATTCGCAGCATTTCTTGCATCATACTAGTCATATTTGTTGTAAAGTTGTTTATAGTTTGCACCAAATTATCAATAGTATTTTCAAGGCGACTAAAATTAAAGCTTGCATTTGCATTTGTTGTATTAGTTGGTGGTGACACTTTTTGCATGGGAACGGAGTTGATCTTCACAGCGTCAGCATACGATACTTGTGTAGAGATTGGTTGGGCCATTACAGGATAATTGGCGGAGTACGTATTTCCTGTTTGCGCTGGGGCTACTTTAGGCTTTTGACTCATAGCCTGTTTAACGAAAGAGTATACAGGACATCCCCTGTAGTTAGCAGTGTGATTACCTCCACAATTACTGCACTTCTTTTCCTTCTGGTCCTTCGACTTATTGCAAATAGCAGTGTTGTGTAATTCACCGCACACAACACAAACAGTAGGTAATTTACAATAAGTTTTAGTGTGGCCGTATTCTTGACAATTATGGCACTGTACGGGTCCAGAACGCTTGTGTGGTTCTTCAACTGTGATTTTTCGGTATAAGAGATATTTTAAATTATAAATAGGATGGGTCTCATTTTTCTTCAATATTATATCGTTAGGCTCCAGTTCAACACGAAAAAGAGGTTGGGGGATCTTATCCCTGTTTATTATGTTGGATACATTTTTTACCTTGAATCCTTGGAGGGTGAGAGCATCTTTTATTTCAGCAGGGACAACATAAGAATCTATGCCCTTCAGTACGATCTGTAGGCCTTTAGCGCTTTTAAGCTGGAATGTGTAAAAACTTGTTTTATTCTTTTCGAATTCAGTAACCATTTTCCGGAAATCTTTTTCTTCATATATTTGAATTTTAGTTTCGTCAATGTTACCACGTTTTATTGGGATAATGTGAAATGCCTTTTCGAAAATGACCGAGATTAGTTTTTTGATGAGGGAGTTTGAATTTTTTTCTCTCAAATAAATGGGTGGTGGTTTGGAGGTTTTTTTTGGGGATGCTTCGGGTTTGTCAATGTCATCCTGCAATATTTTAAAGCGGTTTTGACGGTTAACTGTGGCGGTGTCGATATCCCTGGATATCTTGGGAACAGATGAGATCTTTGAAGAATTTGGGCTTCGCCCGCGCTTTACCACTGTAATATATCGGTCCATTCTGACAGGCACCTTTGGTTTCTGAATAATATTGTCTATTGTAATAACTTGGTTAAGTGAGGAACTAGAGCCCGGAGCGGATAATGGCGCTGACTTAAATACAGAATTACTAGGCAACGGTAATGTTAACGAATCACTACTTGGCATTGGAGTAAGCGAATTTGATCGCTCGCGTAAAATTGGCTTTGCCGTTAGACAAAGACTGTCATCGGATTTTTTATTTTTATTTTGTGCATTAAGAATATCAGAACTCACAGTAAAATAGGCATTTCTGCCGTTAGAACTCACTTCACAATTTTTTGTTTTTGAGGTACTCATACAGAGTATTCCTCAGTCACTTTGTTTGTGTTTATTTGTTTGTTTTTGTTGTTTCAGTTTATACGAAAAATATTATTAATGCAAGTAAAGCAAATTTAGCAAAAACTGTACTTATTACGAATCAGTACTTATTACGAAAATTTTTGTTTGTTTGTATTTTTGTTTGTTTAGTATGTAAAAAAGAAACTCCGCTAACACGTCTGTTCACTACGAAGGTTCAACAAGACTGTCGTATCATCATAATTTTTGAGGAAAAATTTTTTTTCGCAGTACCCACGAAAAAAAATTTGGAATTAAAGCCAATACATTTATCTATCCAACGCAAAAGACACCAAGTCGATATCTTTAAAACTAAGCAAGTTATGATCAAAAAGGTAACCAATTCTACCACAGCCTCTTCCCAGCCACTTTTTAGTAGAACTGGTTACCATTTTGGTCATAAATTGCTTAGTTTTTGAGATATCGACTTGATTTCTTTTGCGTTGGATAGATAAACATGTTGGCCTTTATTCAAAATTTTGTTTTGGTGAAAATAAGAAAAAACATTTTTTTTTTGATTTTTTCAAAAAAGCAAAGGGGTTAGTTCATCATAATTTTTGAGGAAAAAATTTTCTTTCGCACTACCCGCGAAAAAAAAATTGGAATTAAAGCCAATACGTTTATCTATCCAACGCAAAAGAAACCAAGTCGATGTCTTTAAAACTAAGCAAGTTATGACCAAAAAGGTAACCAGTTATACTACAGCCTCTTCCCAGCCCTTTTTAGTAGAACTGGTTACCATTTTGGTCATAAATTGCTTAGTTTTTGAGATATCGACTTGATTTCTTTTGCGTTGGATAGATAAACATGTTGGCTTTCATTCAAAATTTCTTTTTGGTGAAAATAAGAAAAAAAATTTTTTTTGTTGATTTTTTCAAAAAAGCAAAGGGGTTAGTTCATCATATTTTTTGAGGAAAAAATTTTTTTTCGCACTACCCGCGAAAAAAAATTGGAATTAAAGGCAATACGTTTATCTATTCAACGCAAAAGAAACCAAGTCGATATCTTTAAAACTAAGCAAGTTATGACCAAAAAGGTAACCAATTCTACCACAGCCTCTTCCCAGCCACTTTTTAGTAGAACTGGTTACCATTTTGGTCATAAATTGCTTAGTTTTTGAGGTATCGACTTGATTTCTTTTGCGTTGGATAGATAAACATGTTGGCTTTCATTCAAAATTTCTTTTTGGTGAAAATAAGAAAAAAAATTTTTTTTGTTGATTTTTTCAAAAAAGCAAAGGGGTTAGTTCATCATATTTTTTGAGGAAAAAATTTTTTTTCGCACTACCCGCGAAAAAAAATTGGAATTAAAGGCAATACGTTTATCTATTCAACGCAAAAGAAACCAAGTCGATATCTTTAAAACTAAGCAAGTTATGATCAAAAAGGTAACCAGTTATACTACAGCCTCTTCCCAGCCCTTTTTAGTGGAACTGGTTACCATTTTGGTCATAAATTGCTTAGTTTTTGAGATATCGACTTGATTTCTTTTGCGTTGGATAGATAAACATGCTGGCTTTCATTCAAAATTTCTTTTTGGTGAAAATAAGAAAAAAAAATTTCTTTGATTTTTTCAAAAAAGCAAAGGGGTTAGTTCATCATAATTTTTGAGGAAAAATTTTTTTTCGCAGTACCCACGAAAAAAAATTTGGAATTAAAGCCAATACATTTATCTATCCAACGCAAAAGAAACCAAGTCGATATCTTTAAAACTAAGCAAGTTATGATCAAAAAGGTAACCAATTCTACCACAGCCTCTTCCCAGCCACTTTTTAGTAGAACTGGTTACCATTTTGGTCATAAATTGCTTAGTTTTAAAGATATCCACTTGATTTCTTTTGCGTTGCATAGACAAACATGTTGGCCTTTATTCAAATATTCTTTTTGGCGAAAATAAGAAAAAAAATTTTTTTTTTTATTTTTTCAAAAAAGCAAAGGGGTTAGTTCACAATAATTTTTGAGGAAAAAAATTTTCTTTCGCACTACCCGCGAAAAAAAATTTGGAATTAAAGCCAATACGTTTATCTATCCAACGCAAAAGAAACCAAGTCGATGTCTTTAAAACTAAGCAAGTTATGACCAAGAAGGTGACCAGTTATACTACAGCCTCTTCCCAGCCACTTCTTAGTAGAACCGGTCACCATTTTGGTCATAAATTGCTTAGTTTTTGAGATATCGACTTGATTTCTTTTGCGTTGGATAGATAAACATGTTGGCTTTCATTCCAAATTTCTTTTTGGTGAAAATAAGAAAAAAAATTTTTTTTTGATTTTTTTATCATAATTTTTGAGGAAAAATTTTTTTTCGCAGTACCCGCGAAAAAAAATTTTGGAATTAAAGCCAATACATTTATCTATCCAACGCAAAAGAAACCAAGTCGATATCTTTAAAGCTAAGCAATTTATGATCAAAAAGGTAACCAGTTCTACTACAGCCTCTTCCCAGCCACTTTTTAGTAGAACTGGTTACCATTTTGGTCATAAATTGCTTAGTTTTTGAGATATCGACTTGATTTCTTTTGCGTTGGATAGATAAACATGTTGGATTTCAATCAAAACTTCTTTTTGGTGAAAATAAGAAAAAAAATTTTTTTTTGATTTTTTCAAAAAAGCAAAGGTGTTAGTTCATCATAATTTTTGAGGAAAAAATTTTTTTCCCCAGTACCCGCGAAAAAAAATTTGGAATTAAGGCCAATACGTTTATCTATCCAACGCAAAAGAAACCAAGTCGATATCTTTAAAACTAAGCAAGTTATGATCCAAAAGGTAACCAATTCTACTAAAAAGTGGCTGGGAAGAGGCTGTGGTAGAATTGGTTACCTTTTTGATCATAAATTGCTTAGTTTTTGAGATATCGACTTGATTTCTTTTGCGTTGCATAGACAAACATGTTGGCCTTTATTCAAATATTCTTTTTGGCGAAAATAAGAAAAAATTTTTTTTTTGATTTTTTCAAAAAAGCAAGGGGGTTAGTTCATCATAATTTTTGAGGAAAAATTTTTTTTCGCAGTACCCACGAAAAAAATTTTGGAATTAAAGCCAACATGTTTATCTATCCAACGCAAAAGAAATCAAGTCGATATCTCAAAAACTAAGCAATTTATGAACAAAATGGTAACCAGTTCTACTAAAAAGTGGCTGGGAAGAGGCTGTGGTAGAATTGGTTACCTTTTTGATCATAAATTGCTTAGTTTTTGAGATATCGACTTGATTTCTTTTGCGTTGCATAGACAAACATGTTGGCCTTTATTCAAATATTCTTTTTGGCGAAAATAAGAAAAAATTTTTTTTTTGATTTTTTCAAAAATGCAAAGGGGTTAGTTCATCATAATTTTTGAGGAAAAAATTTTTTTCGCACTACCCGCGAAAAAAAAATTGGAATTAAAGCCAATACGTTTATCTATCCAACGCAAAAGAAACCAAGTCGATGTCTTTAAAACTAAGCAAGTTATGACCAAAAAGGTAACCAGTTCTACTACAGCCTCTTCCCAGCCACTTTTTAGTAGAACTGGTTACCATTTTGGTCATAAATTGCTTAGTTTTTGAGATATCGACTTGATTTCTTTTGCGTTGGATAGATAAACATGTTGGCTTTCATTCAAAATTTCTTTTTGGTGAAAATAAGAAAAAAAATTTTTTGTTGATTTTTTCAAAAAAGCAAAGGGGTTAGTTCATCATATTTTTTGAGGAAAAAATTTTTTTTCGCACTACCCGCGAAAAAAAAATTGGAATTAAAGGCAATACATTTATCTATCCAACGCAAAAGAAACCAAGTCGATATCTTTAAAACTAAGCAAGTTATGATCAAAAAGGTAACCAGTTATACTACAGCCTCTTCCCAGCCACTTTTTAGTAGAACTGGTTACCATTTTGGTCATAAATTGCTTAGTTTTTGAGATATCGACTTGATTTCTTTTGCGTTGCATAGACAAACATGTTGGCCTTTATTCAAATATTCTTTTTGGCGAAAATAAGAAAAATTTTTTTTTTTTTGATTTTTTCAAAAAAGCAAAGGGGTTAGTTCACCATAATTTTTGAGGAAAAAAATTTTCTTTCGCACTACCCGCGAAAAAAAAAATTGGAATTAAAGCCAATACGTTTATCTATCCAACGCAAAAGAAACCAAGTCGATGTCTTTAAAACTAAGCAAGTTATGACTAAAAAGGTAACCAGTTCTACTACAGCCTCTTCCCAGCCACTTCTTAGTAGAACCGGTAAACATGTTGGATTTCAATCAAAATTTCTTTTTGGTGAAAATAAGAAAAAATTTTTTTTTGATTTTTTCAAAAAAGCAAAGGGGTTAGTTCATCATAATTTTTGAGGAAAAAATTTTTTTCGCACTACCCGCGAAAAAAAAAATTGGAATTAAAGCCAATACGTTTATCTATCCAACGCAAAAGAAACCAAGTCGATGTCTTTAAAACTAAGCAAGTTATGACCAAAAAGGTAACCAGTTCTACTACAGCCTCTTCCCAGCCACTTTTTAGTAGAACTGGTTACCATTTTGGTCATAAATTGCTTAGTTTTTGAGATATCGACTTGATTTCTTTTGCGTTGGATAGATAAACATGTTGGCCTTTATTCAAATATTCTTTTTGGTGAAAATAAGAAAAAAAAACATTTTTTTTTGAATTTTTCAAAAAAGCAAAGGGGTTAGTTCATCATAATTTTTGAGTAAAAAATTTTTTTTCGCACTACCCGCGAAAAAAAAATTGGAATTAAAGGCAATACGTTTATCTATCCAACGCAAAAGAAACCAAGTCGATGTCTTTAAAACTAAGCAAGTTATGACCAAAAAGGTAACCAGTTCTACTACAGCCTCTTCCCAGCCACTTTTTAGTGGAACTGGTTACCATTTTGGTCATAAATTGCTTAGTTTTTGAGATATCGACTTGATTTCTTTTGCGTTGGATAGATAAACATGTTGGCTTTCATTCAAAATTTCTTTTTGGTGAAAATAAGAAAAAAAATTTTTTTTTGATTTTTTCAAAAAAGCAAAGGGGTTAGTTCATCATAATTTTTGAGAAAAAATTTTTTTTTCGCACTACCCGCGAAAAAAAAATTGGAATTAAAGGCAATACGTTTATCTATCCAACGCAAAAAAACCAAGTCGATTTCTTTAAAACTAAGCAAGTTATGACCAAAAAGGTAACCAGTTCTACTACAGCCTCTTCCCAGCCACTTTTTAGTAGAACTGGTTACCATTTTGGTCATAAATTGCTTAGTTTTTGAGATATCGACTTGATTTCTTTTGCGTTGCATAGACAAACATGTTGGCCTTTATTCAAATATTCTTTTTGGCGAAAATAAGAAAAAAAATTTTTTTTTGATTTTTTCAAAAAAGCAAAGGGGTTAGTTCACCATAATTTTTGAGGAAAAAAATTTTCTTTCGCACTACCCGCGAAAAAAAATTTGGAATTAAAGCCAATACGTTTATCTATCCAACGCAAAAGAAACCAAGTCGATGTCTTTAAAACTAAGCAAGTTATGACTAAAAAGGTAACCAGTTCTACTACAGCCTCTTCCCAGCCACTTCTTAGTAGAACCGGTCACCATTTTGGTCATAAATTGCTTAGTTTTTGAGATATCGACTTGATTTCTTTTGCGTTGGATAGATAAACATGTTGGCTTTCATTCAAAATTTCTTTTTGGTGAAAATAAGAAAAAAACATTTTTTTTTGAATTTTTCAAAAAAGCAAAGGGGTAAGTTCATCATAATTTTTGAGTAAAAAATTTTTTTTCGCACTACCCGCGAAAAAAAAAATGGAATTAAAGGCAATACGTTTATCTATCCAACGCAAAAGAAACCAAGTCGATGTCTTTAAAACTAAGCAAGTTATGACCAAAAAGGTAACCAGTTATACTACAGCCTCTTCCCAGCCACTTTTTAGTAGAACTGGTTACCATTTTGGTCATAAATTGCCTAGTTTTTGAGATATCACCTTGATTTCCTTTGCGTTGCATAGATAAAAATGTTGGCCTTTATTCAAAATTTCTTTTTGGCGAAAATAAGAAAATTTTTTTTTTTGATTTTTTCAAAAAAGCAAAGGGGTTAGTTCATCATAATTTTTGAGAAAAAAATTTTTTTTCGCAGTACCCGAGAAAAAAAATTTGGAATTAAAGCCAATACGTTTATCTATCCAACGCAAAAGAAACCAAGTCGATTTCTTTAAAACTAAGCAAGTTATGATCAAAAAGGTAACCAGTTCTACTACAGCCTCTTCCCAGCCACTTTTTAGTGGAACTGGTTACCATTTTGGTTATAAATTGCTTAGTTTTTGAGATATCATCTTGATTTCTTTTGCGTTGGATAGATAAACATGTTGGCTTTCATTCAAAATTTCTTTTTGGTGAAAATAAGAAAAAAAAATTTTTTTTTTGATTTTTTCATCATAATTTTTGAGGAAAAATTTTTTTTCGCAGTACCCGCGAAAAAAAATTTTGGAATTAAAGCCAATACATTTATCTATCCAACGCAAAAGAAACCAAGTCGATATCTTTAAAGCTAAGCAATTTATGATCAAAAAGGTAACCAGTTCTACTACAGCCTCTTCCCAGCCACTTTTTAGTAGAACTGGTTACCATTTTGGTCATAAATTGCTTAGTTTTTGAGATATCGACTTGATTTCTTTTGTGTTGGATAGATAAACATGTTGGATTTCAATCAAAATTTTTTTTTGGTGAAAATAAGAAAAAATTTTTTTTGATTTTTTCAAAAAAGCAAAGGGGTTAGTTCATCATAATTTTTGAGGAAAAAATTTTTTTTCGCACTACCCGCGAAAAAAAAATTTGGAATTAAAGCCAATTCGTTTATCTATCCAACGCAAAAGAAACCAAGTCGATGTCTTTAAAACTAAGCAAGTTATGACCAAAAAGGTAACCAGTTCTACTACAGCCTCTTCCCATCCACTTTTTAGTAGAACTGTTTACCATTTTGGTCATAAATTGCTTAGTTTTTGAGATATCGACTTGATTTCTTTTGCGTTGCATAGACAAACATGTTGGCCTTTATTCAAAAATTCTTTTTGGCGAAAATAAGAAAAAAATTTTTTTTTTATTTTTTCAAAAAAGCAAAGGGGTTAGTTCATCATAATTTTTGAGAAAAAAATTTTTTTTCGCAGTACCCGAGAAAAAAAATTCGGAATTAAAGCCAATACGTTTATCTATCCAACGCAAAAAAACCAAGTCGATTTCTTTAAAACTAAGCAAGTTATGATCAAAAAGGTAACCAGTTCTACTACAGCCTCTTCCCAGCCACTTTTTAGTGGAACTGGTTACCATTTTGGTCATAATTTGCTTAGTTTTTGAGATATCGACTTGATTTCTTTTGCATTGGATAGATAAACATGTTGGATTTCAATCAAAATTTCTTTTTGGTGAAAATAAAAAAAAAAATTTTTTTTGATTTTTTCAAAAAAGCAAAGGGGTTAGTTCATCATAATTTTTGAGGAAAAATTTTTTTTCGCACTACCCGCGAAAAAAAAATTTGGAATTAAAGCCAATTCGTTTATCTATCCAACACAAAAGAAACCAAGTCGATATCTTTAAAACTAAGCAAGTTATGATCAAAAAGGTAACCAGTTATACTACAGCCTCTTCACAGCCACTTTTCAGTGGAACTGGTTACCATTTTGGTCATAAATTGCTTAGTTTTTGAGATATCGACTTGATTTCTTTTGCGTTGGATAGATAAACATGTTGGTTTTCATTCAAAATTTCTTTTTGGTGAAAATAAGAAAAAAAATTTTTTTTGATTTTTTCAAAAAAGCAAAGGGGTTAGTTCATCATAATTTTTGAGGACAAATTTTTTTTCGCAGTACCCACGAAAAAAAATTTGGAATTAAAGCCAATACATTTATCTATCCAACGCAAAAGAAACCAAGTCGATATCTTTAAAGCTAAGCAATTTATGATAAAAAAGGTAACCAGTTCTACTACAGCCTCTTCCCAGCCACTTTTTAGTAGAACTGGTTACCATTTTGGTCATAAATTGCTTAGTTTTTGAGATATCGACTTGATTTCTTTTGTGTTGGATAGATAAACATGTTGGATTTCAATCAAAATTTCTTTTTGGTGAAAATAAGAAAAATTTTTTTTTTGATTTTTTCAAAAAAGCAAAGGGGTTAGTTCATCATAATTTTTGAGGAAAAAATTTTTTTCGCACTACCCGCGAAAAAAAAATTGGAATTAAAGCCAATACGTTTATCTATCCAACGCAAAAGAAACCAAGTCGATGTCTTTAAAACTAAGCAAGTTATGACCAAAAAGGTAACCAGATCTACTACAGCCTCTTCCCAGCCACTTTTTAGTAGAACTGGTTACCATTTTGGTCATAAATTGCTTAGTTTTTGAGATATCGACTTGATTTCTTTTGCGTTGGATAGATAAACATGTTGGCCTTTATTCAAATATTTTTTTTGGTGAAAATAAGAAAAAAAACATTTTTTTTGAATTTTTCAAAAAAGCAAAGTTCATCATAATTTTTGAGTAAAAAATTTTTTTTCGCACTACCCGCGAAAAAAAAATTGGAATTAAAGGCAATACGTTTATCTATCCAACGCAAAAGAAACCAAGTCGATGTCTTTAAAACTAAGCAAGTTATGACCAAAAAGGTAACCAGTTCTACTACAGCCTCTTCCCAGCCACTTTTTAGTGGAACTGGTTACCATTTTGGTCATAAATTGCTTAGTTTTTGAGATATCGACTTGATTTCTTTTGCGTTGGATAGATAAATATGTTGGCTTTCATTCAAAATTTCTTTTTGGTGAAAATAAGAAAATTTTTTTTTTTGGTTTTTTCAAAAAAGCAAAGGGGTTAGTTCATCATAATTTTTGAGGAAAAATTTTTTTTCGCAGTACCCACGAAAAAAATTTTGGAATTAAAGCCAATACATTTATCTATCCAACACAAAAAAAACCAAGTCGATGTCTTTAAAACTAAGCAAGTTATGACCAAGAAGGTAACCAGTTCTACTACAGCCTCTTCCCAGCCACTTTTTAGTAGAACCGGTTACCATTTTGGTCATAAATTGCTTAGTTTTTGAGATATCGACTTGATTTCTTTTGCGTTGGATAGATAAACATGTTGGCTTTCATTCAAAATTTCTTTTTGGTGAAAATAAGAAAAAAAATTTTTTTTGATTTTTTCAAAAAAGCAAAGGGGTTAGTTCATCATAATTTTTGAGGAAAAAAATTTTTTTCGCACTACCCGCGAAAAAAAAATTTGGAATTAAAGCCAATTCGTTTATCTATCCAACGCAAAAGAAACCAAGTTGATGTCTTTAAAACTAAGCAAGTTATGACCAAAAAGGTAACCAGTTCTACTACAGCCTCTTCCCAGCCACTTTTTAGTAGAACTGGTTACCATTTTGGTCATAAATTGCTTAGTTTTTGAGATCTCGACTTGATTTCTTTTGCGTTGGATAGATAAACATGTTGGCTTTCATTCAAAATTTCTTTTTGGTGAAAATAAGAAAAAAAATTTTTTTTTGATTTTTTCAAAAAAGCAAAGGGGTTAGTTCATCATAATTTTTGAGGAAAAAAATTTTTTTCGCACTACCCGCGAAAAAAAAATTTGGAATTAAAGCCAATTCGTTTATCTATCCAACGCAAAAGAAACCAAGTTGATGTCTTTAAAACTAAGCAAGTTATGACCAAAAAGGTAACCAGTTCTACTACAGCCTCTTCCCAGCCACTTTTTAGTAGAACCGGTTACCATTTTGGTCATAAATTGCTTAGTTTTTGAGATATCGACTTGATTTCTTTTGCGTTGGATAGATAAACATGTTGGCCTTTATTCAAATTTTTTTTTTTTGGTGAAAATAAGAAAAAAAAATTTTTTTTGATTTTTTCAAAAATGCAAAGGGGTTAGTTCATCATAATTTTTGAGGAAAAAATTTTTTCGCACTACCCGCGAAAAAAAAAATTGGAATTAAAGGCAATACGTTTATCTATCCAACGCAAAAGAAACCAAGTCGATGTCTTTAAAACTAAGCAAGTTATGACCAAAAAGGTAACCAGTTCTACTACAGCCTCTTCCCATCCACTTTTTAGTAGAACTGTTTACCATTTTGGTCATAAATTGCTTAGTTTTTTAGATATCGACTTGATTTCTTTTGCGTTGGATAGATAAACATGTTGGCTTTCATTCAAAATTTCTTTTTGGTGAAAATAAGAAAAAAAATTTTTTTTTGATTTTTTCAAAAAAGCAAAGGGGTTAGTTCATCATAATTTTTGAGGAAAAAATTTTTTTTCGCACTACCCGCGAAAAAAAAATTTGGAATTAAAGCCAATTCGTTTATCTATCCAACGCAAAAGAAACCAAGTTGATGTCTTTAAAACTAAGCAAGTTATGACCAAAAAGGTAACCAGTTCTACTACAGCCTCTTCCCAGCCACTTTTTAGTAGAACTGGTTACCATTTTGGTCATAAATTGCTTAGTTTTTGAGATATCGACTTGATTTCTTTTGCGTTGGATAGATAAACATGTTGGCTTTCATTCAAAATTTCTTTTTGGTGAAAATAAGAAAAAAAATTTTTTTTTGATTTTTTCAAAAAAGCAAAGGGGTTAGTTCATCATAATTTTTGAGAAAAAAATTTTTTTTCGAACTACCCGCGAAAAAAAATTGGAATTAAAGGCAATACGTTTATCTATCCAACGCAAAAAAAACCAAGTCGATTTCTTTAAAACTAAGCAAGTTATGATCAAAAAGGTAACCAGTTATACTACAGCCTCTTCCCAGCCACTTTTTAGTGGAACTGGTTACCATTTTGGTCATAAATTGCCTAGTTTTTGAGATATCACTTTGATTTCCTTTGCGTTGCATAGATAAAAATGTTGGCCTTTATTCAAAATTTCTTTTTGGCGAAAATAAGAAAAAAATTTTTTTTTGATTTTTTCAAAAAAGCAAAGGGGTTAGTTCATCATAATTTTTGAGTAAAAAATTTTTTTTCGCAGTACCCGAGAAAAAAAATTTGGAATTAAAGGCAATACGTTTATCTATCCAACGCAAAAAAACCACGTCGATTTCTTTAAAACTAAGCAAGTTATGACCAAAAAGGTAACCAGTTCTACTACAGCCTCTTCCCAGCCACTTTTTAGTGGAACTGGTTACCATTTTGGTCATAAATTGCTTAGTTTTTGAGATATCGACTTGATTTCTTTTGCGTTGGATAGATAAACATGTTGGCCTTTATTCAAATGTTCTTTTTGGTGAAAATAAGAAAAAAAACATTTTTTTTGAATTCTTCAAAAAAGCAAAGGGGTTAGTTCATCATAATTTTTGAGTAAAAAATTTTTTTTCGCACTACCCGCGAAAAAAAATTGGAATTAAAGGCAATACGTTTATCTATCCAACGCAAAAGAAACCAAGTCGATATCTTTAAAACTAAGCAAGTTATGACCAAGAAGGTAACCAGTTCTACTACAGCCTCTTCCCAGCCACTTTTTAGTAGAACTGGTTACCATTTTGGTCATAAATTGCTTAGTTTTTGAGATATCGACTTGATTTCTTTTGCGTTGGATAGATAAACATGTTGGCTTTCATTCAAAATTTCTTTTTGGTGAAAATAAGAAAAAAAATTTTTTTTTGATTTTTTCAAAAAAGCAAAGGGGTTAGTTCATCATAATTTTTGAGAAAAAAATTTTTTTTCGCACTACCCGCGAAAAAAAAAATTGGAATTAAAGGCAATACGTTTATCTATCCAACGCAAAAAAACCAAGTCGATTTCTTTAAAACTAAGCAAGTTATGATCAAAAAGGTAACCAGTTCTACTACAGCCTCTTCCCAGCCACTTTTTAGTGGAACTGGTTACCATTTTGGTCATAAATTGCCTAGTTTTTGAGATATCACTTTGATTTCCTTTGCGTTGCATAGATAAAAATGTTGGCCTTTATTCAAAATTTCTTTTTGGCGAAAATAAGAAAAAAATTTTTTTTTTGATTTTTTCAAAAAAGCAAAGGGGTTAGTTCATCATAATTTTTGAGTAAAAAATTTTTTTTCGCAGTACCCGAGAAAAAAAATTTGGAATTAAAGGCAATACGTTTATCTATCCAACGCAAAAAAACCAAGTCGATTTCTTTAAAACTAAGCAAGTTATGACCAAAAAGGTAACCAGTTCTACTACAGCCTCTTCCCAGCCACTTTTTAGTGGAACTGGTTACCATTTTGGTCATAAATTGCTTAGTTTTTGAGATATCGACTTGATTTCTTTTGCGTTGGATAGATAAACATGTTGGCCTTTATTCAAATGTTCTTTTTGGTGAAAATAAGAAAAAAAACATTTTTTTTGAATTTTTCAAAAAAGCAAAGGGGTTAGTTCATCATAATTTTTGAGTAAAAAATTTTTTTTCGCACTACCCGCGAAAAAAAATTGGAATTAAAGGCAATACGTTTATCTATCCAACGCAAAAGAAACCAAGTCGATATCTTTAAAACTAAGCAAGTTATGACCAAGAAGGTAACCAGTTCTACTACAGCCTCTTCCCAGCCACTTTTTAGTAGAACTGGTTACCATTTTGGTCATAAATTGCTTAGTTTTTGAGATATCGACTTGATTTCTTTTGCGTTGGATAGATAAACATGTTGGCTTTCATTCAAAATTTCTTTTTGGTGAAAATAAGAAAAAAAATTTTTTTTTGATTTTTTCAAAAAAGCAAAGGGGTTAGTTCATCATAATTTTTGAGGAAAAAAATTTTTTTCGCACTACCCGCGAAAAAAAAATTTGGAATTAAACCCAATTCATTTATCTATCCAACGCAAAAGAAACCAAGTTGATGCCTTTAAAACTAAGCAAGTTATGACCAAAAAGGTAACCAGTTCTACTACAGCCTCTTCCCAGCCACTTTTTAGTGGAACTGGTTACCATTTTGGTCATAAATTGCTTAGTTTTTGAGATATCGACTTGATTTCTTTTGCGTTGGATAGATAAACATGTTGGCTTTCATTAAAAATTTCTTTTTGGTGAAAATAAGAAAAAAAAATTTTTTTGATTTTTTCAAAAAAGCAAAGGGGTTAGTTCATCATAATTTTTGAGGAAAAATTTTTTTTCGCAGTACCCACGAAAAAAAATTTGGAATTAAAGCCAATACATTTATCTATCCAACGCAAAAGAAACCAAGTCGATATCTTTAAAGCTAAGCAATTTATGATCAAAAAGGTAACCAGTTATACTACAGCCTCTTCCCAGCCACTTTTCAGTGGAACTGGTTACCATTTTGGTCATAAATTGCTTAGTTTTTGAGATATCGACTTGATTTCTTTTGCGTTGGATAGATAAACATGTTGGCTTTAATTCAAAATTTCTTTTTGGTGAAAATAAGAAAAAAATTTTTTTTTGATTTTTTCAAAAAAGCAAAGGGGTTAGTTCATCATAATTTTTGAGGAAAAAATTTTTTTCGCACTACCCGCGAAAAAAAAATTGGAATTAAAGGCAATACGTTTATCTATCCAACGCAAAAGAAACCAAGTCGATATCTTTAAAACTAAGCAAGTTATGATCAAAAAGGTAACCAGTTATACTACAGCCTCTTCCCAGCCACTTTTCAGTGGAACTGGTTACCATTTTGGTCATAAATTGCTTAGTTTTTGAGATATCGACTTGATTTCTTTTGCGTTGGATAGATAAACATGTTGGCTTTAATTCAAAATTTCTTTTTGGTGAAAATAAGAAAAAAAATTTTTTTTGATTTTTTCAAAAAAGCAAAGGGGTTAGTTCATCATAATTTTTGAGGAAAAAATTTTCTTTCGCACTACCCGCGAAAAAAAAATTGGAATTAAAGCCAATACGTTTATCTATCCAACACAAAAGAAACCAAGACGATATCTTTAAAACTAAGCAAGTTATGATCAAAAAGGTAACCAGTTATACTACAGCCTCTTCCCAGCCACTTTTCAGTGGAACTGGTTACCATTTTGGTCATAAATTGCTTAGTTTTTGAGATATCGACTTGATTTCTTTTGCGTTGGATAGATAAACATGTTGGCTTTCATTAAAAATTTCTTTTTGGTGAAAATAAGAAAAAAAATTTTTTTTGATTTTTTCAAAAAAGCAAAGGGGTTAGTTCATCATAATTTTTGAGGAAAAAATTTTTTTCGCACTACCCGCGAAAAAAAAAATTGGAATTAAAGCCAATACGTTTATCTATCCAACGCAAAAAAAAACCAAGTCGATATCTTTAAAGCTAAGCAAGTTATGATCAAAAAGGTAACCAGTTCTACTACAGCCTCTTCCCAGCCACTTTTTAGTAGAACTGGTTACCATTTTGGTCATAAATTGCTTAGTTTTTGAGATATCGACTTGATTTCTTTTGCGTTGGATAGATAAACATGTTGGCTTTCATTCAATATTTCTTTTTGGTGAAAATAAGAAAAAAAATTTTTTTTGTTGATTTTTTCAAAAAAGCAAAGGGGTTAGTTCATCATATTTTTTGAGGAAAAAATTTTTTTTCGCACTACCCGCGAAAAAAAAATTGCAATTAAAGGCAATACGTTTATCTATCCAACGCAAAAGAAACCAAGTCGATATCTTTAAAACTAAGCAAGTTATGATCAAAAAGGTAACCAGTTATACTACAGCCTCTTCCCAGCCACTTTTCAGTGGAACTGGTTACCATTTTGGTCATAAATTGCTTAGTTTTTGAGATATCGACTTGATTTCTTTTGCGTTGGATAGATAAACATGTTGGCTTTAATTCAAAATTTCTTTTTGGTGAAAATAAGAAAAAAATTTTTTTTTGATTTTTTCAAAAAAGCAAAGGGGTTAGTTCATCATAATTTTTGAGGAAAAAATTTTTTTCGCACTACCCGCGAAAAAAAAAATTGTAATTAAAGGCAATACGTTTATCTATCCAACGCAAAAGAAACCAAGTCGATATCTTTAAAACTAAGCAAGTTATGATCAAAAAGGTAACCAGTTATACTACAGCCTCTTCCCAGCCACTTTTCAGTGGAACTGGTTACCATTTTGGTCATAAATTGCTTAGTTTTTGAGATATCGACTTGATTTCTTTTGCGTTGGATAGATAAACATGTTGGCTTTAATTCAAAATTTCTTTTTGGTGAAAATAAGAAAAAAAATTTTTTTTTGATTTTTTCAAAAAAGCAAAGGGGTTAGTTCATCATAATTTTTGAGGAAAAATTTTTTTTCGCAGTACCCACGAAAAAAAATTTGGAATTAAAGCCAATACATTTATCTATCCAACGCAAAAGAAACCAAGTCGATATCTTTAAAACTAAGGAAGTTATGATCAAAAAGGTAACCAATTCTACCACAGCCTCTTCCCAGCCACTTTTCAGTGGAACTGGTTACCATTTTGGTCATAAATTGCTTAGTTTTTGAGATATCGACTTGATTTCTTTTGCGTTGGATAGATAAACATGTTGGCTTTAATTCAAAATTTCTTTTTGGTGAAAATAAGAAAAAAATTTTTTTTTGATTTTTTCAAAAAAGCAAAGGGGTTAGTTCATCATAATTTTTGAGGAAAAATTTTTTTTCGCAGTACCCACGAAAAAAAATTTGGAATTAAAGCCAATACATTTATCTATCCAACGCAAAAGAAACCAAGTCGATATCTTTAAAACTAAGCAAGTTATGATCAAAAAGGTAACCAATTCTACCACAGCCTCTTCCCAGCCACTTTTCAGTGGAACTGGTTACCATTTTGGTCATAAATTGCTTAGTTTTTGAGATATCGACTTGATTTCTTTTGCGTTGGATAGATAAACGTGTTGGCCTTTATTCTAAATTTCTTTTTGGTGAAAATAAGAAAAAAAACATCTTTTTTTTGAGTTTTTCAAAAAAGCAAAGGGGTTAGTTCATCATAATTTTTGAGTAAAAAATTTTTTTTCGCACTACCCGCGAAAAAAAAAAATTGGAATTAAAGCCAATACGTTTATCTATCCAACGCAAAAGAAACCAAGTCGATGTCTTTAAAACTAAGCAAGCTATGACCAAAAAGGTAACCAGTTCTACTACAGCCTCTTCCCAGCCACTTTTTAGTAGAACTGGTTACCATTTTGGTCATAAATTGCTTAGTTTTTGAGATATCGACTTGATTTCTTTTGCGTTGGATAGATAAACATGTTGGCTTTCATTAAAAATTTCTTTTTGGTGAAAATAAGAAAAAAAATTTTTTTTGATTTTTTCAAAAAAGCAAAGGGGTTAGTTCATCATAATTTTTGAGGAAAAAATTTTTTTCGCACTACCCGCGAAAAAAAAAATTGGAATTTGTTGAAAATATTATATTGAAGCAACCCTAATTTGTGTTTAAATATATATATTCCGAAGGAACCATTGATATTTTCTTCTAATATTTTTTTCTTACTTTGAACTACATGTATAAATGTTTTAGTATTAATAAAAACTCAAAACTGAAAAGACGTTATTTTATATTGGTTTTAATTTTTCAAACAAAAGGTTATGGGCCCAGGATCCACGTTCATAAATATTTGTAATATTTAAAGCAAAATCAAAATGAGTTCCTTGTATCAAATCGAAAAATTAGATGATACAAACTACGATTGTTGGAGCGTGCAGATGAAAAATGTTTTAATTCATTCCGAGCTGTGGAGTGTTGTTAATGGCGTTTTAAAGAAGGAAGATGACGAAGGAAAATGGAATACCATCAATGAAAAAGCATTGGCCACTATTGTTTTGAGTGTTAAGCCATCGCAACTGAATTATATAAAAAATTTTGAGACAGCCAAAGATGCATGGGATCGTTTGGGAGAGGTATATAAACCTAGTGGTCCAGCTCGTAAAGTTACACTTTACAAGAAATTGTTGTCGTTAAAGATGACTGCTGCTATGAGTATGTCCGAATACTTAAATTTATTTACGGACCTTGTGGAAAAATTATCAGAGGTCAAAATAGACATAAAAGATGAACTTTTGGTAATAATATTACTATCTAGTTTGCCAAGAACGTATGAAAACTTCGTCATTGCTATGGAAACCAGGGATGAACTTCCGGCCCTTAAAGTTTTAAGAGTAAAACTATTAGAAGAAGGTGAGCGTAGACGGGAAGAAAATAAAGCAACAGAAGAAAGAACGGATCAATTGGCTTATTATGCACAAGACAACAACAAAAGAAATAATAAAACTACTAATAAGAATGTCAAGAACAAGAAGCAATTCAACGGTAATTGTTATAAATGTGGTTTAAATGGTCACATCGCAGCGAAATGTACGTCAAAGAGAAACGACAGTAAGAAATCAGATCAAAGTTTTGCATTTGAAATGCTAGCAGGTACAGATGTAGACACGATAAACGCACATACATGGTGTTTAGATAGTGGTGCAACATCCCACATGTGTTGCCAAAAAGGTATGTTTACTAACTTTGTTTTACATAAAGAGAGCATACAGTTGGCAGGGGAAAATTATATATCAGCCGAAGGCGTGGGAGAAGTTAAATTGAAATTTGACAGTTGTGAGTTCGTTTTAAGTAATGTTCTCTATGTACCGACGATGAGAGGTAATTTTATGTCAGTCGACAGAATTACACAGAAAGGATTCTCTGTCAAATTTAACAGAAATTCCGCCAGTATTATCTCCAAAGGGGAAATTATTTTTACATTTGAAAAGAAGAACAAGCTATATATCACTGAATATAAGATTAAAACCAAATGTTTTTCTGCTGTTTTGTGGCATAATAGATATGGACATTTAAATTTTAAAAGTTTGTCTGATGCTAAGAAAATGGTTCGTGGTATGGAAAATGTGAATTTTACAAAAGAAAATTGTATGACTTGTATGAAAGCGAAAGTTTGTACACAACCATATCCAAAAGCGACAGAAAACAGAGCTGAAAATATTCTAGATTTAATACATACAGACGTATGTGGACCTTTTGAAAAGCAATCAATTTCGGGTTCAAAATATTTTATAACATTTATAGACGATCGGTCAAGACGAGTATTTGTTTACTTTCTGGCAACAAAAGACCAAGCTTTTAGTAAATTTATTCTATTTAAAAATATGGTAGAACGACAAACAGGCCGAAAAATAAAAAAAATTCGTAGTGATAACGGAGGTGAATTCGTCAACAATCAATTTAACAAATTCTTGGAGGAGAATGGCATTGAGCGGCAACTTACAGCACCATATAGTCCATCCCAAAATGGTGTAGCTGAGCGTTTTAATCGACTATGGTATACAGGATTCTTAGCAAGTTGTTGTGCACTAAGATTATCACCATATATTACAATAGAATTTCCATTTACAACATAACCAATCTCCATTAAAAGTCCTTTGAGATAGATTGCTTCCTTGGCTGCAGTGCATAAGGCCATATATTCAGCCTCGGTACTACTTAAAGCTACTGAGTTTTGTTTCTTGGATTCCCAAGAAAAAGCGCATCCAGCTAGGTGAAAAACAAAACCAGTATGGGACTTGCGATCTGATGTATCACCTCCCCAATCTGCGTCTACATATCCATGTAACGGAATACCAGTTGCATGGTATTCTAATTTCAGATTTCTGGTACTAGCAATATAACGTAAAATATGCTTTATACCTGCAAGGTGCTCACTGTGTGGATTTACATTGTGCTGTGCTAATTTAGATACGGAGAACAAAATATCAGGCCTGGTCGCTAACGCAAGAAACATTAAAGATCCAATCATAGACTGATAACTTTTAGGATCTACTCGACTACATTTGGCATCGTTACAATAAAATTTACCACCGGCATCCAATGGGGTCGATGCAGACCGGCATTCATTCATACCATGATGGCTCAATAACTGTTCAATATATTGCGTTTGGTCGATAGTAATTGTTCCCAGTTCGCCATCACGTGTAATTCTCATACCCAAAAATAATTTCAATTGACCAGAGTCCACACACTCAAACTTTTCTAATATCATTTTTTTGATACACAGAATGTCTTCTTTGGATTGACACCCTATAATGATATCATCCACATAAATAACAATCAAACATAATTTACCTCTTTTTATCATTATATATAGACAATGTTCATGATCAGATTGTTTGAAGCCAATTTCTTTCAAAACAGAATCAATTTTAGAATTCCATTCCCTTCCAGATTGCTTTAAGCCATATATAGCCTTATTAAGCTTTAAAACAAGATTCGGACGAGTTTCATCAACATAACCCTCAGGTTGCTTCATGTAAACTTCATCATTCAGATCACTATTGAGATATGCAGTACATACATCAAGTTGATGGAGATACATTTTATTTTCTACTGCAATAGCAAGTAACATTCTAATGGTGGCAAAACGGCAAACGGGAGAAAAAGTTTCATTATAATTTATCCCGTACTCTTGGCTGCACCCTTTGGCTACAAGTCGGGCTTTGAAACGTTCAATACTGCCATCAGGTTTTCGTTTTATAGCAAACACCCATTTACAGCCAACCACCTTTTGGCCATGAGGTAACTCTGTTAGGCTCCAAGTTTTGTTATAATTTAAAGATTTGTATTCCTTATCCATAGCTTCGAGCCACTGCTTTGATTCGGAACTACTCATCGCTTCTGACACAGTTTGTGGAATCGGTATATTATCATTTACCATAGAACCCAAAACATTATATACTTTCTTTGGTCGACCTGGCTTACCAGTGCGTAATATTTTTGGTCTACCTGGTCCAACAATTACATCGTCACGTTTTCCTGAGTTATCTATTTCTTCAGCACTTTTATAGTGTTCTTCATTTTCACTTTCTTCGGACTCATCATCGTTCTCATCAACTGTAGCTTCAGGTGGATGTTTATCAGTCTCTCTTTTATGAGCTGATAAATCAAACGTTACATTATCATAGGCATTAAATGTTATCTGTTGGGATTCATTAAATAAGACATCACGTTTTTCAACTACTTGACGTGTAACTGGATCATAAAGCCTATATGCTTTCGATGTTAAAGAATACCCAATCATACGATATTCTTTGCCTTTAGCCTTAAACTTACTATGTTGTGTTTTGTCAAGAGCTACGACTTTACATCCAAAAGTTCGTAAATGTTTCACGGATGGTTGCTTACCAGTCCAAACTTCCAAAGGTGTTACACCATCCAAAGCTCTTGTAGGCGATCGATTTCTTATATACACGGCAGTAGCGACTGCCTCAGCCCATAAATTCTCACTCATGTTTGAATGTATCAGCATACTTCTGGCCATTTCAACCAAAGTTCGATTAAAACGCTCAGCTACACCATTTTGGGATGGACTATATGGTGCTGTAAGTTGCCGCTCTGATACATCAGATCGCAAGTCCCATACTGGTTTTGTTTTTCACCTAGCTGGATGCGCTTTTTCTTGGGAATCCAAGAAACAAAACTCAGTAGCTTTAAGTAGTACCGAGGCTGAATATATGGCCTTATGCACTGCAGCCAAGGAAGCAATCTATCTCAAAGGACTTTTAATGGAGATTGGTTATGTTGTAAATGGAAATTCTATTGTAATATATGGTGATAATCTTAGTGCACAACAACTTGCTAAGAATCCTGTATACCATAGTCGATCAAAACACATTGATATAAAGTACCATTTTGTTCGGGAAGTAGTGCAGAATAAGGACATTCAGTTAAAATATGTTCCTACAGACAACATGCCAGCTGATGTTTTAACAAAATGTTTGCTGAAAGGAAAACATTCTAAGTTTGTAAGAATGTTAGGATTGAAGTCATAGTTTTTTTTTTTTTGTTGTTGTTTGTTTTTTTTGTTTTTTTTAGTCTGTAAAAGCACAAATTTGGTTTGTGGAAGGGTGTTGAAAATATTATATTGAAGCAACCCTAATTTGTGTTTAAATATATATATTCCGAAGGAACCATTGATATTTTCTTCTAATATTTTTTTCTTACTTTGAACTACATGTATAAATGTTTTAGTATTAATAAAAACTCAAAACTGAAAAGACGTTATTTTATATTGGTTTTAATTTTTCAAACAAAAGAATTAAAGCCAATACGTTTATCTATCCAACGCAAAAAAAAACCAAGTCGATATCTTTAAAGCTAAGCAAGTTATGATCAAAAAGGTAACCAGTTCTACTACAGCCTCTTCCCAGCCACTTTTTAGTAGAACTGGTTACCATTTTGGTCATAAATTGCTTAGTTTTTGAGATATCGACTTGATTTCTTTTGCGTTGGATAGATAAACATGTTGGCTTTCATTCAATATTTCTTTTTGGTGAAAATAAGAAAAAAAATTTTTTTGTTGATTTTTTCAAAAAAGCAAAGGGGTTAGTTCATCATATTTTTTGAGGAAAAAATTTTTTTTCGCACTACCCGCGAAAAAAAAATTGCAATTAAAGGCAATACGTTTATCTATCCAACGCAAAAGAAACCAAGTCGATATCTTTAAAACTAAGCAAGTTATGATCAAAAAGGTAACCAGTTATACTACAGCCTCTTCCCAGCCACTTTTCAGTGGAACTGGTTACCATTTTGGTCATAAATTGCTTAGTTTTTGAGATATCGACTTGATTTCTTTTGCGTTGGATAGATAAACATGTTGGCTTTAATTCAAAATTTCTTTTTGGTGAAAATAAGAAAAAAAATTTTTTTTGATTTTTTCAAAAAAGCAAAGGGGTTAGTTCATCATAATTTTTGAGGAAAAATTTTTTTTCGCAGTACCCACGAAAAAAAATTTGGAATTAAAGCCAATACATTTATCTATCCAACGCAAAAGAAACCAAGTCGATATCTTTAAAACTAAGGAAGTTATGATCAAAAAGGTAACCAATTCTACCACAGCCTCTTCCCAGCCACTTTTCAGTGGAACTGGTTACCATTTTGGTCATAAATTGCTTAGTTTTTGAGATATCGACTTGATTTCTTTTACGTTGGATAGATAAACATGTTGGCTTTAATTCAAAATTTCTTTTTGGTGAAAATAAGAAAAAAATTTTTTTTTTGATTTTTTCAAAAAAGCAAAGGGGTTAGTTCATCATAATTTTTGAGGAAAAATTTTTTTTCGCAGTACCCACGAAAAAAAATTTGGAATTAAAGCCAATACATTTATCTATCCAACGCAAAAGAAACCAAGTCGATATCTTTAAAACTAAGCAAGTTATGATCAAAAAGGTAACCAATTCTACCACAGCCTCTTCCCAGCCACTTTTCAGTGGAACTGGTTACCATTTTGGTCATAAATTGCTTAGTTTTTGAGATATCGACTTGATTTCTTTTGCGTTGGATAGATAAACGTGTTGGCCTTTATTCTAAATTTCTTTTTGGTGAAAATAAGAAAAAAAACATCTTTTTTTTGAGTTTTTCAAAAAAGCAAAGGGGTTAGTTCATCATAATTTTTGAGTAAAAAATTTTTTTTCGCACTACCCGCGAAAAAAAAAATTGGAATTAAAGCCAATACGTTTATCTATCCAACGCAAAAGAAACCAAGTCGATGTCTTTAAAACTAAGCAAGCTATGACCAAAAAGGTAACCAGTTCTACTACAGCCTCTTCCCAGCCACTTTTTAGTAGAACTGGTTACCATTTTGGTCATAAATTGCTTAGTTTTTGAGATATCGACTTGATTTCTTTTGCGTTGGATAGATAAACATGTTGGCTTTCATTCAAAATTTCTTTTTTGTTGAAAATAAGAAAAAAATTTTTTTTTTATTTTTTCAAAAAAGCAAAGGGGTTAGTTCATCATAATTTTTGAGGAAAAATTTTTTTTCGCAGTACCCACGAAAAAAATATTGGAATTAAAGCAAATACATTTATCTATCCAACACAAAAGAAACCAAGTCGATGTCTTTAAAACTAAGCAAGTTATGACCAAGAAGGTGACCAGTTCTACTACAGCATCTTCCCAGCCACTTTTTAGTAGAACCGGTTACCATTTTGGTCATAAATTGCTTAGTTTTTGAGATAACGACTTGATTTCTTTTGCGTTGGATAGATAAACATGTTGGCCTTTATTCAAATTTTTTTTTTGGTGAAAATAAGAAAAAAAATTTTTTTTTGATTTTTTCAAAAAAGCAAAGGGGTTAGTTCATCATAATTTTTGAGGAAAAAATTTTTTCGCACTACCCGCGAAAAAAAAATTGGAATTAAAGCCAATACGTTTATCTATCCAACGCAAAAGACACCAAGTCGATGTCTTTAAAACTAAGCAAGTTATGACCAAAAAGGTAACCAGTTCTACTACAGCCTCTTCCCAGCCACTTTTTAGTAGAACTGGTTACCATTTTGGTCATAAATTGCTTAGTTTTTGAGATATCGACTTGATTTCTTTTGCGTTGGATAGATAAACATGTTGGCTTTAATTCAAAATTTCTTTTTGGTGAAAATAAGAAAAAAAATTTTTTTTGATTTTTTCAAAAAAGCAAAGGGGTTAGTTCATCATAATTTTTGAGGAAAAAATTTTTTTCGCACTACCCGCGAAAAAAAAAATTGTAATTAAAGGCAATACGTTTATCTATCCAACGCAAAAGAAACCAAGTCGATATCTTTAAAACTAAGCAAGTTATGATCAAAAAGGTAACCAGTTATACTACAGCCTCTTCCCAGCCACTTTTCAGTGGAACTGGTTACCATTTTGGTCATAAATTGCTTAGTTTTTGAGATATCGACTTGATTTCTTTTGCGTTGGATAGATAAACATGTTGGCTTTAATTCAAAATTTCTTTTTGGTGAAAATAAGAAAAAAATTTTTTTTTGATTTTTTCAAAAAAGCAAAGGGGTTAGTTCATCATAATTTTTGAGGAAAAAATTTTTTTCGCACTACCCGCGAAAAAAAAATTGTAATTAAAGGCAATACGTTTATCTATCCAACGCAAAAGAAACCAAGTCGATATCTTTAAAACTAAGCAAGTTATGATCAAAAAGGTAACCAGTTATACTACAGCCTCTTCCCAGCCACTTTTCAGTGGAACTGGTTACCATTTTGGTCATAAATTGCTTAGTTTTTGAGATATCGACTTGATTTCTTTTGCGTTGGATAGATAAACATGTTGGCTTTAATTCAAAATTTCTTTTTGGTGAAAATAAGAAAAAAAATTTTTTTTGATTTTTTCAAAAAAGCAAAGGGGTTAGTTCATCATAATTTTTGAGGAAAAATTTTTTTTCGCAGTACCCACGAAAAAAAATTTGGAATTAAAGCCAATACATTTATCTATCCAACGCAAAAGAAACCAAGTCGATATCTTTAAAACTAAGGAAGTTATGATCAAAAAGGTAACCAATTCTACCACAGCCTCTTCCCAGCCACTTTTCAGTGGAACTGGTTACCATTTTGGTCATAAATTGCTTAGTTTTTGAGATATCGACTTGATTTCTTTTGCGTTGGATAGATAAACATGTTGGCTTTAATTCAAAATTTCTTTTTGGTGAAAATAAGAAAAAAAATTTTTTTTGATTTTTTCAAAAAAGCAAAGGGGTTAGTTCATCATAATTTTTGAGGAAAAATTTTTTTTCGCAGTACCCACGAAAAAAAATTTGGAATTAAAGCCAATACATTTATCTATCCAACGCAAAAGAAACCAAGTCGATATCTTTAAAACTAAGCAAGTTATGATCAAAAAGGTAACCAATTCTACCACAGCCTCTTCCCAGCCACTTTTCAGTGGAACTGGTTACCATTTTGGTCATAAATTGCTTAGTTTTTGAGATATCGACTTGATTTCTTTTGCGTTGGATAGATAAACGTGTTGGCCTTTATTCTAAATTTCTTTTTGGTGAAAATAAGAAAAAAAACATCTTTTTTTTGAGTTTTTCAAAAAAGCAAAGGGGTTAGTTCATCATAATTTTTGAGTAAAAAATTTTTTTTCGCACTACCCGCGAAAAAAAAAATTGGAATTAAAGCCAATACGTTTATCTATCCAACGCAAAAGAAACCAAGTCGATGTCTTTAAAACTAAGCAAGCTATGACCAAAAAGGTAACCAGTTCTACTACAGCCTCTTCCCAGCCACTTTTTAGTAGAACTGGTTACCATTTTGGTCATAAATTGCTTAGTTTTTGAGATATCGACTTGATTTCTTTTGCGTTGGATAGATAAACATGTTGGCTTTCATTCAAAATTTCTTTTTTGTTGAAAATAAGAAAAAAATTTTTTTTTTGATTTTTTCAAAAAAGCAAAGGGGTTAGTTCATCATAATTTTTGAGGAAAAATTTTTTTTCGCAGTACCCACGAAAAAAATATTGGAATTAAAGCAAATACATTTATCTATCCAACACAAAAGAAACCAAGTCGATGTCTTTAAAACTAAGCAAGTTATGACCAAGAAGGTGACCAGTTCTACTACAGCATCTTCCCAGCCACTTTTTAGTAGAACCGGTTACCATTTTGGTCATAAATTGCTTAGTTTTTGAGATAACGACTTGATTTCTTTTGCGTTGGATAGATAAACATGTTGGCCTTTATTCAAATTTTTTTTTTGGTGAAAATAAGAAAAAAAATTTTTTTTTGATTTTTTCAAAAAAGCAAAGGGGTTAGTTCATCATAATTTTTGAGGAAAAAATTTTTTCGCACTACCCGCGAAAAAAAATTGGAATTAAAGCCAATACGTTTATCTATCCAACGCAAAAGACACCAAGTCGATGTCTTTAAAACTAAGCAAGTTATGACCAAAAAGGTAACCAGTTCTACTACAGCCTCTTCCCAGCCACTTTTTAGTAGAACTGGTTACCATTTTGGTCATAAATTGCTTAGTTTTTGAGATATCGACTTGATTTCTTTTGCGTTGGATAGATAAACATGTTGGCTTTAATTCAAAATTTCTTTTTGGTGAAAATAAGAAAAAAAATTTTTTTTGATTTTTTCAAAAAAGCAAAGGGGTTAGTTCATCATAATTTTTGAGGAAAAATTTTTTTTCGCAGTACCCACGAAAAAAAATTTGGAATTAAAGCCAATACATTTATCTATCCAACGCAAAAGAAACCAAGTCGATATCTTTAAAACTAAGGAAGTTATGATCAAAAAGGTAACCAATTCTACCACAGCCTCTTCCCAGCCACTTTTCAGTGGAACTGGTTACCATTTTGGTCATAAATTGCTTAGTTTTTGAGATATCGACTTGATTTCTTTTGCGTTGGATAGATAAACATGTTGGCTTTAATTCAAAATTTCTTTTTGGTGAAAATAAGAAAAAAATTTTTTTTTGATTTTTTCAAAAAAGCAAAGGGGTTAGTTCATCGTAATTTTTGAGGAAAAATTTTTTTTCGCAGTACCCACGAAAAAAAATTTGGAATTAAAGCCAATACATTTATCTATCCAACGCAAAAGAAACCAAGTCGATATCTTTAAAACTAAGCAAGTTATGATCAAAAAGGTAACCAATTCTACCACAGCCTCTTCCCAGCCACTTTTCAGTGGAACTGGTTACCATTTTGGTCATAAATTGCTTAGTTTTTGAGATATCGACTTGATTTCTTTTGCGTTGGATAGATAAACGTGTTGGCCTTTATTCTAAATTTCTTTTTGGTGAAAATAAGAAAAAAAACATCTTTTTTTTGAATTTTTCAAAAAAGCAAAGGGGTTAGTTCATCATAATTTTTGAGTAAAAAATTTTTTTTCGCACTACCCGCGAAAAAAAAAATTGGAATTAAAGCCAATACGTTTATCTATCCAACGCAAAAGAAACCAAGTCGATGTCTTTAAAACTAAGCAAGCTATGACCAAAAAGGTAACCAGCTCTACTACAGCCTCTTCCCAGCCACTTTTTAGTAGAACTGGTTACCATTTTGGTCATAAATTGCTTAGTTTTTGAGATATCGACTTGATTTCTTTTGCGTTGGATAGATAAACATGTTGGCTTTCATTCAAAATTTCTTTTTTGTTGAAAATAAGAAAAAAAATTTTTTTTTTTGATTTTTTCAAAAAAGCAAAGGGGTTAGTTCATCATAATTTTTGAGGAAAAATTTTTTTTCGCAGTACCCACGAAAAAAATATTGGAATTAAAGCCAATACATTTATCTATCCAACACAAAAGAAACCAAGTCGATGTCTTTAAAACTAAGCAAGTTATGACCAAGAAGGTGACCAGTTCTACTACAGCATCTTCCCAGCCACTTTTTAGTAGAACCGGTTACCATTTTGGTCATAAATTGCTTAGTTTTTGAGATAACGACTTGATTTCTTTTGCGTTGGATAGATAAACATGTTGGCCTTTATTCAAATTTTTTTTTTGGTGAATAAGAAAAAAAATTTTTTTTTGATTTTTTCAAAAAAGCAAAGGGGTTAGTTCATCATAATTTTTGAGGAAAAAATTTTTTCGCACTACCCGCGAAAAAAAAATTGGAATTAAAGCCAATACGTTTATCTATCCAACGCAAAAGACACCAAGTCGATGTCTTTAAAACTAAGCAAGTTATGACCAAAAAGGTAACCAGTTCTAAGACAGCCTCTTCCCAGCCACTTTTTAGTAGAACTGGTTACCATTTTGGTCATAAATTGCTTAGTTTTTGAGATATCGACTTGATTTCTTTTGCGTTGGATAGATAAACATGTTGGCTTTCATTCAAAATTTCTTTTTGGTGAAAATAAGAAAAAAAATTTTTTTTGTTGATTTTTTCAAAAAAGCAAAGGGGTTAGTTAATCATATTTTTGAGGAAAAAATTTTTTTTCGCACTACCCGCGAAAAAAAAAAATTGGAATTAAAGGCAATACGTTTATCTATCTAACGCAAAAGAAACCAAGTCGATATCTTTAAAACTAAGCAAGTTATGATCAAAAAGGTAATCAGTTCTAAGACAGCCTCTTCCCAGCCACTTTTTAGTAGAACTGGTTACCATTTTGGTCATAAATTGCTTAGTTTTTGAGATATCGACTTGATTTCTTTTGCGTTGCATACACAAACATGATGGCCTTTATTCAAATATTCTTTTTGGCGAAAATAAGAAAAATTTTTTTTTTGATTTTTCAAAAAACAAAGGGGTTAGTTCATCATAATTTTTGAGGAAAAAATTTTTTTTCGCAATATCCGCGAAAAAAAATTTGGAATTAAAGCCAATACATTTATCTATCCAACGCAAAAGAAACCAAGTCGATGTCTTTAAAACTAAGCAAGTTATGATCAAAAAGGTAATCAGTTCTAAGACAGCCTCTTCCCAGCCACTTTTTAGTAGAACTGGTTACCATTTTGGTCATAAATTGCTTAGTTTTTGAGATATCGACTTGATTTCTTTTGCGTTGGATAGATAAACATGTTGGCTTTAATTCAAAATTTCTTTTTGGTGAAAATAAGAAAAAAATTTTTTTTTGATTTTTTCAAAAAAGCAAAGGGGTTAGTTCATCATAATTTTTGAGGAAAAATTTTTTTTCGCAGTACCCACGAAAAAAAATTTGGAATTAAAGCCAATACATTTATCTATCCAACGCAAAAGAAACCAAGTCGATATCTTTAAAACTAAGCAAGTTATGATCAAAAAGGTAACCAATTCTACCACAGCCTCTTCCCAGCCACTTTTCAGTGGAACTGGTTACCATTTTGGTCATAAATTGCTTAGTTTTTGAGATATCGACTTGATTTCTTTTGCGTTGGATAGATAAACGTGTTGGCCTTTATTCTAAATTTCTTTTTGGTGAAAATAAGAAAAAAAACATCTTTTTTTTGAGTTTTTCAAAAAAGCAAAGGGGTTAGTTCATCATAATTTTTGAGTAAAAAATTTTTTTTCGCACTACCCGCGAAAAAAAAAATTGGAATTAAAGCCAATACGTTTATCTATCCAACGCAAAAGAAACCAAGTCGATGTCTTTAAAACTAAGCAAGCTATGACCAAAAAGGTAACCAGTTCTACTACAGCCTCTTCCCAGCCACTTTTTAGTAGAACTGGTTACCATTTTGGTCATAAATTGCTTAGTTTTTGAGATATCGACTTGATTTCTTTTGCGTTGGATAGATAAACGTGTTGGCTTTCATTCAAAATTTCTTTTTTGTTGAAAATAAGAAAAACATTTTTTTTTTGATTTTTTCAAAAAAGCAAAGGGGTTAGTTCATCATAATTTTTGAGGAAAAATTTTTTTTCGCAGTACCCACGAAAAAAATATTGGAATTAAAGCAAATACATTTATCTATCCAACACAAAAGAAACCAAGTCGATGTCTTTAAAACTAAGCAAGTTATGACCAAGAAGGTGACCAGTTCTACTACAGCATCTTCCCAGCCACTTTTTAGTAGAACCGGTTACCATTTTGGTCATAAATTGCTTAGTTTTTGAGATAACGACTTGATTTCTTTTGCGTTGGATAGATAAACATGTTGGCCTTTATTCAAATTTTTTTTTTGGTGAAAATAAGAAAAAAAATTTTTTTTTGATTTTTTCAAAAAAGCAAAGGGGTTAGTTCATCATAATTTTTGAGGAAAAAATTTTTTCGCACTACCCGCGAAAAAAAAATTGGAATTAAAGCCAATACGTTTATCTATCCAACGCAAAAGACACCAAGTCGATGTCTTTAAAACTAAGCAAGTTATGACCAAAAAGGTAACCAGTTCTACTACAGCCTCTTCCCAGCCACTTTTTAGTAGAACTGGTTACCATTTTGGTCATAAATTGCTTAGTTTTTGAGATATCGACTTGATTTCTTTTGCGTTGGATAGATAAACATGTTGGCTTTAATTCAAAATTTCTTTTTGGTGAAAATAAGAAAAAAAATTTTTTTTGATTTTTTCAAAAAAGCAAAGGGGTTAGTTCATCATAATTTTTGAGGAAAAAATTTTTTTCGCACTACCCGCGAAAAAAAAAATTGTAATTAAAGGCAATACGTTTATCTATCCAACGCAAAAGAAACCAAGTCGATATCTTTAAAACTAAGCAAGTTATGATCAAAAAGGTAACCAGTTATACTACAGCCTCTTCCCAGCCACTTTTCAGTGGAACTGGTTACCATTTTGGTCATAAATTGCTTAGTTTTTGAGATATCGACTTGATTTCTTTTGCGTTGGATAGATAAACATGTTGGCTTTAATTCAAAATTTCTTTTTGGTGAAAATAAGAAAAAAAATTTTTTTTGATTTTTTCAAAAAAGCAAAGGGGTTAGTTCATCATAATTTTTGAGGAAAAATTTTTTTTCGCAGTACCCACGAAAAAAAATTTGGAATTAAAGCCAATACATTTATCTATCCAACGCAAAAGAAACCAAGTCGATATCTTTAAAACTAAGGAAGTTATGATCAAAAAGGTAACCAATTCTACCACAGCCTCTTCCCAGCCACTTTTCAGTGGAACTGGTTACCATTTTGGTCATAAATTGCTTAGTTTTTGAGATATCGACTTGATTTCTTTTGCGTTGGATAGATAAACATGTTGGCTTTAATTCAAAATTTCTTTTTGGTGAAAATAAGAAAAAAAATTTTTTTTGATTTTTTCAAAAAAGCAAAGGGGTTAGTTCATCATAATTTTTGAGGAAAAATTTTTTTTCGCAGTACCCACGAAAAAAAATTTGGAATTAAAGCCAATACATTTATCTATCCAACGCAAAAGAAACCAAGTCGATATCTTTAAAACTAAGCAAGCTATGACCAAAAAGGTAACCAGCTCTACTACAGCCTCTTCCCAGCCACTTTTCAGTGGAACTGGTTACCATTTTGGTCATAAATTGCTTAGTTTTTGAGATATCGACTTGATTTCTTTTGCGTTGGATAGATAAACGTGTTGGCCTTTATTATAAATTTCTTTTTGGTGAAAATAAGAAAAAAAACATCTTTTTTTTGAGTTTTTCAAAAAAGCAAAGGGGTTAGTTCATCATAATTTTTGAGTAAAAAATTTTTTTTCGCACTACCCGCGAAAAAAAAAATTGGAATTAAAGCCAATACGTTTATCTATCCAACGCAAAAGAAACCAAGTCGATGTCTTTAAAACTAAGCAAGCTATGACCAAAAAGGTAACCAGCTCTACTACAGCCTCTTCCCAGCCACTTTTTAGTAGAACTGGTTACCATTTTGGTCATAAATTGCTTAGTTTTTGAGATATCGACTTGATTTCTTTTGCGTTGGATAGATAAACATGTTGGCTTTCATTCAAAATTTCTTTTTTGTTGAAAATAAGAAAAAAATTTTTTTTTTTTGATTTTTTCAAAAAAGCAAAGGGGTTAGTTCATCATAATTTTTGAGGAAAAATTTTTTTTCGCAGTACCCACGAAAAAAATATTGGAATTAAAGCCAATACATTTATCTATCCAACACAAAAGAAACCAAGTCGATGTCTTTAAAACTAAGCAAGTTATGACCAAGAAGGTGACCAGTTCTACTACAGCATCTTCCCAGCCACTTTTTAGTAGAACCGGTTACCATTTTGGTCATAAATTGCTTAGTTTTTGAGATAACGACTTGATTTCTTTTGCGTTGGATAGATAAACATGTTGGCCTTTATTCAAATTTTTTTTTTGGTGAAAATAAGAAAAAAAATTTTTTTTTGATTTTTTCAAAAAAGCAAAGGGGTTAGTTCATCATAATTTTTGAGGAAAAAATTTTTTCGCACTACCCGCGAAAAAAAAATTGGAATTAAAGCCAATACGTTTATCTATCCAACGCAAAAGACACCAAGTCGATGTCTTTAAAACTAAGCAAGTTATGACCAAAAAGGTAACCAGTTCTACTACAGCCTCTTCCCAGCCACTTTTTAGTAGAACTGGTTACCATTTTGGTCATAAATTGCTTAGTTTTTGAGATATCGACTTGATTTCTTTTGCGTTGGATAGATAAACATGTTGGCTTTCATTCAAAATTTCTTTTTGGTGAAAATAAGAAAAAAAATTTTTTTTGTTGATTTTTTCAAAAAAGCAAAGGGGTTAGTTAATCATATTTTTGAGGAAAAAATTTTTTTTCGCACTACCCGCGAAAAAAAAATTGGAATTAAAGGCAATACGTTTATCTATCTAACGCAAAAGAAACCAAGTCGATATCTTTAAAACTAAGCAAGTTATGATCAAAAAGGTAATCAGTTCTAAGACAGCCTCTTCCCAGCCACTTTTTAGTAGAACTGGTTACCATTTTGGTCATAAATTGCTTAGTTTTTGAGATATCGACTTGATTTCTTTTGCGTTGCATACACAAACATGATGGCCTTTATTCAAATATTCTTTTTGGCGAAAATAAGAAAAATTTTTTTTTTGATTTTTCAAAAAACAAAGGGGTTAGTTCATCATAATTTTTGAGGAAAAAATTTTTTTTCGCAATATCCGCGAAAAAAAATTTGGAATTAAAGCCAATACATTTATCTATCCAACGCAAAAGAAACCAAGTCGATGTCTTTAAATCTAAGCAAGTTATGACCAAAAAGGTAACCAGTTCTACTACAGCCTCTTCCCATCCACTTTTTAGTAGAACTGTTTACCATTTTGGTCATAAATTGCTTAGTTTTTGAGATATCGACTTGATTTCTTTTGCGTTGCATAGACAAACATGTTGGCCTTTTTTCAAATATTCTTTTTGGCGAAAATAAGAAAAAAAATTTTTTTTTGATTTTTTCAAAAAAGCAAAGGGGTTAGTTCATCATAATTTTTGAGGAAAAAATTTTCTTTCGCACTACCCGCGAAAAAAAATTTGGAATTAAAGCCAATACGTTTATCTATCCAACACAAAAGAAATCAAGTCGATGTCTTTAAAACTAAGCAAGTTATGACCAAGAAGGTAACCAGTTCTACTACAGCCTCTTCCCAGCCACTTTTTAGTAGAACCGGTTACCATTTTGGTCATAAATTGCTTAGTTTTTGAGATATCGACTTGATTTCTTTTGCGTTGGATAGATAAACATGTTGGCCTTTATTCAAATTTTTTTTTTTGGTGAAAATAAGAAAAAAAATTTTTTTTGATTTTTTCAAAAAAGCAAAGGGGTTAGTTCATCATAATTTTTGAGGAAAAAATTTTTTTTCGCAGTACCCGCGAAAAAAAATTTGGAATTAAAGCCAATACATTTATCTATCCAACGCCAAAGAAACCAAGTCGATATCTTTAAAGCTAAGCAAGTTATGATCAAAAAGGTAACCAGTTCTACTACAGCCTCTTCCCAGCCACTTTTTAGTAGAACTGGTTACCATTTTGGTCATAAATTGCTTAGTTTTTGAGATATCGACTTGATTTCTTTTGCGTTGGATAGATAAACATGTTGGCTTTCATTCAAAATTTCTTTTTGGTGAAAATAAGAAAAAAAATTTTTTTTTGTTGATTTTTTCAAAAAAGCAAAGGGGTTAGTTCATCATATTTTTTGGGGAAAAAATTTTTTTTCGCACTACCCGCGAAAAAAAAAATGGAATTAAAGGCAATACGTTTATCTATCCAACGCAAAAGAAACCAAGTCGATATCTTTAAAACTAAGCAAGTTATGATCAAAAAGGTAACCAATTCTACCACAGCCTCTTCCCAGCCACTTTTTAGTAGAACTGGTTACCACTTTGGTCATAAATTGCTTAGTTTTTGAGATATCGACTTGATTTCTTTTGCGTTGGATAGATAAACATGTTGGCTTTCATTCAAAATTTCTTTTTGGTGAAAATAAGAAAAAAAATTTTTTTTGTTGATTTTTTCAAAAAAGCAAAGGGGTTAGTTAATCATATTTTTTGAGGAAAAAATTTTTTTTCGCACTACCCGCGAAAAAAAAAAATTGGAATTAAAGGCAATACGTTTATCTATCTAACGCAAAAGAAACCAAGTCGATATCTTTAAGACTAAGCAAGTTATGATCAAAAAGGTAATCAGTTCTAAGACAGCCTCTTCCCAGCCACTTTTTAGTAGAACTGGTTACCATTTTGGTCATAAATTGCTTAGTTTTTGAGATATCGACTTAAATTCTTTTGCGTTGCATACACAAACATGTTGGCCTTTATTCAAATATTCTTTTTGGCGAAAATAAGAAATTTTTTTTTTTGATTTTTCAAAAAACAAAGGGGTTAGTTCATCATAATTTTTGAGGAAAAAATTTTTTTTCGCAATACCCGCGAAAAAAAATTTGGAATTAAAGCCAATACATTTATCTATCCAACGCAAAAGAAACCAAGTCGATATCTTTAAAGCTAAGCAATTTATGATAAAAAAGGTAACCAGTTCTACTACAGCCTCTTCCCAGCCACTTTTTAGTAGAACTGGTTACCATTTTGGTCATAAATTGCTTAGTTTTTGACATATCGACTTGATTTCTTTTGCGTTGGATAGATAAACATGTTGGATTTCAATCAAAATTTCTTTTTGGTGAAAATAAGAAATTTTTTTTTTTGATTTTTTCAAAAAAGCAAAGGGGTTAGTTCATCATAATTTTTGAAGAAAAAATTTTCTTTCGCACTACCCGCGAAAAAAAATTTGGAATTAAAGCCAATACGTTTATCTATCCAACACAAAAGAAACCAAGTCGATGTCTTTAAAACTAAGCAAGTTATGACCAAGAAGGTAACCAGTTCTACTACAGCCTCTTCCCAGCCACTTTTTAGTAGAACCGGTTACCATTTTGGTCATAAATTGCTTAGTTTTTGAGATATCGACTTGATTTCTTTTGCGTTGGATAGATAAACATGTTGGCCTTTATTCAAATTTTTTTTTGGTGAAAATAAGAAAAAAATTTTTTTTTTGATTTTTTCAAAAAAGCAAAGGGGTTAGTTCATCATAATTTTTGAGGAAAAAATTTTTTTTCGCAGTACCCGCGAAAAAAAAGTTGGAATTAAAGCCAATACATTTATCTATCCAACGCCAAAGAAACCAAGTCGATATCTTTAAAGCTAAGCAAGTTATGATCAAAAAGGTAACCAGTTCTACTACAGCCTCTTCCCAGCCACTTTTTAGTAGAACTGGTTACCAGTTTGGTCATAAATTGCTTAGTTTTTGAGATATCGACTTGATTTCTTTTGCGTTGGATAGATAAACATGTTGGATTTCAATCAAGATTTCTTTTTGGTGAAAATAAGAAAAAATTTTTTTTTGATTTTTTCAAAAAAGCAAAGGGGTTAGTTCATCATAATTTTTGAGGAAAAAATTTTTTCGCACTACCCGAGAAAAAAAAAATTGGAATTAAAGCCAATACGTTTATCTATCCAACGCAAAAGAAACCAAGTCGATGTCTTTAAAACTAAGCAAGTTATGACCAAAAAGGTAACCAGTTCTACTACAGCCTCTTCCCATCCACTTTTTAGTAGAACTGTTTACCATTTTGGTCATAAATTGCTTAGTTTTTGAGATATCGACTTGATTTCTTTTGCGTTGCATAGACAAACATGTTGGCCTTTTTTCAAATATTCTTTTTGGCGAAAATAAGAAAAAAAATTTTTTTTTGATTTTTTCAAAAAAGCAAAGGGGTTAGTTCATCATAATTTTTGAGGAAAAAATTTTCTTTCGCACTACCCGCGAAAAAAATTTTTAATTAAAGCCAATACGTTTATCTATCCAACACAAAAGAAATCAAGTCGATATCTTTAAAACTAAGCAAGTTATTATCAAAAAGGTAACCAGTTATACTACAGCCTCTTCCCAGCCACTTTTCAGTGGAACTGGTTACCATTTTGGTCATAAATTGCTTAGTTTTTGAGATATCGACTTGATTTCTTTTGCGTTGGATAGATAAACATGTTGGCTTTCATTAAAAATTTCTTTTTGGTGAAAATAAGAAAAAAATTTTTTTTTGATTTTTTCAAAAAAGCAAAGGGGTTAGTTCATCATAATTTTTGAGGAAAAATTTTTTTTCGCAGTACCCACGAAAAAAAATTTGGAATTAAAGTCAATACATTTATCTATCCAACGCAAAAGAAACCAAGTCGATATCTTTAAAGCTAAGCAATTTATGATAAAAAAGGTAACCAGTTCTACTACAGCCTCTTCCCAGCCACTTTTTAGTAGAACTGGTTACCATTTTGGTCATAAATTGCTTAGTTTTTGACATATCGACTTGATTTCTTTTGGGTTGGATAGATAAACATGTTGGATTTCAATCAAAATTTCTTTTTGGTGAAAATAAGAAATTTTTTTTTTTTGATTTTTTCAAAAAAGCAAAGGGGTTAGTTCATCATAATTTTTGAAGAAAAAATTTTCTTTCGCACTACCCGCGAAAAAAAAATTGGAATTAAAGCCAATACGTTTATCTATCCAACGCAAAAGAAACCAAGTCGATGTCTTTAAAACTAAGCAAGTTATGACCAAAAAGGTAACCAGTTCTACTACAGCCTCTTCCCAGCCACTTTTTAGTAGAACTGGTTACCATTTTGGTCATAAATTGCTTAGTTTTTGAGATATCGACTTGATTTCTTTTGCGTTGGATAGATAAACATGTTGGCTTTCATTCAAAATTTCTTTTTGTTGAAAATAAGAAAAAATTTTTTTTTTGATTTTTTCAAAAAAGCAATAATTTTTGAGGAAAAATTTTTTTCGCAGTACCCACGAAAAAAATTTTGGAATTAAAGCCAATACATTTATCTATCCAACACAAAAGAAACCAAGTCGATGTCTTTAAAGCTAAGCAAGTTATGATCAAAAAGGTAATCAGTTCTAAGACAGCCTCTTCCCAGCCACTTTTTAGTAGAACTGGTTACCATTTTGGTCATAAATTGCTTAGTTTTTGAGATATCGACTTGATTTCTTTTGCGTTGGATAGATAAACATGTTGGCTTTCATCCAAAATTTCTTTTTTTTGAAAATAAGAAAAAATTTTTTTTTGGAAAAAAATTTTTTTCGCACTACCCGCGAAAAAAAAATTGCAATTCTGTTGGCTTTCATTCAAAGTTTCTTTTTGGTGAAAATAAGAAAAAAATTTTTTTTTGATTTTTTCAAAAAAAAAAAATTTTTTTTCGCACCACCCGCGACAAAAAATTGGAATTAAAGCCAATACGTTTATCTATCCAACGCAAAAGAAACCAAGTCGATATCTTTAAAGCTAAGCAAGTTATGATCAAAAAGGTAACCAGTTCTACTACAGCCTCTTCCCAGCCACTTTTTAGTAGAACTGGTTACCAGATTGGTCATAACTTGCTTAGTTTTCAAGATATCGGCTTGGTTTCTTTTGCGTTGGATAGTTAAATGTGTTGGCTTTCATTTGATTTTTTTTGCGGAAATAAAAAAAATTTTCATAATTTTTTTTAAATAGGCAAAAAAATTTTTTGCACTATCAGCAGGAAAAAAAGATTGAATTGAAGCCATGAAGTCTATATATCGAACGCAAAAGAAATAAAGTCGATATCTTGAAAACTAAGCAAGATATGACCAAAAAGGTAACCAGTTCTACTACTGCCTCTTTCCAGGCACTTTTTGGTAGAACTGGTTACCAGTTTGGTCATAACTTGCTTAGTTTTCAAGATATCGGCTTGGTTTCTTTTGCGTTGGATAGTTAAATGTGTTGGCTTTCATTTGATTTTTTTTGCGGAAATAAAAAAAAATTTCATAATTTTTTTTAAATAGGCAAAAAAATTTTTCGCACTATCAGCAGGAAAAAAAGATTGAATTGAAGCCATGACGTCTATATATCGAACGCAAAAGAAATAAGGTCGATATCTTGAAAACTAAGCAAGATATGACCAAAAAGGTAACCAGTTCTACTACTGCCTCTTTCCAGGCACTTTTTGGTAGAACTGGTTACCAGTTTGGTCATAACTTGCTTAGTTTTCAAGATATCGATTTGGTTTCTTTTGCGTTGGATAGCTAAATGTATTGGCTTTCATTGGAATTTTTTTTCTGCGGGTGGTGCGAAAAAAAATTTTCGTTAACATTACCGTTGCCTAGTTCATCTCTATTTAAGTGAGCGCTATTATCCGCTCCGGGCTCGTGATTATCACTTAACGAAGTTATCACTACAGACAACAGCAGTCAGAAACCTAAGGTGCCTGTGGGAACGTACAGATATATAACAGTGGTAAAGCTCGGGCGAAGCCCAAATTCATCTAAAATCTCATCGGTTCCCAAGATATCCAGGGATAACGACGCCGCCTCAGCTAACCGACAAAATCCTTTTAAAATATTGCAAGATGACAAAGAAAAACCCGAAGTATCCTCGAAAAAAAAACCTCCAAACCACCGCCAATCTATTTGAGGGAAAAAAATTCAAACACCCTTATTAAAAAATTTCGGTCATTGGTGAAAAGGCATTTCACATTGTTCCAATAAAACGTGGTAATATTGATGAAACAAAGACTCAAATATACGAAGAAAAAGATTTCCGCAAAATGGTTAACGAATTCGAAAAAAATAAAACAAGTTTCTACACATTCCAGCTGAAGAGTGCTAAAGGCCTACAGATCGTATTGAAGGGCATAGATTCTTATGTTGTTCCTGAGGAAATAAAAGATGCTCTCACCTTTCAGGGATTTAAGGTAAAAAATGTCTCTAACATAAAAAACAGCGAGAAGATCCCCCAACCCTTATTTCGCGTTGAACTGGAGCCAAGTGATATAAAATTGAAGAAAAATGAGACCCATCCAATTTATAATCTAAAATATCTCTTATACCGAAAAATCAGGGTTGAAGAACCACACAAGCGTTCTGGAACCGTACAGTGCCATAATTGTCAAGAATATGGCCACACAAAAACTTATCGTAAATTATCTACTGTTTGTGTTGTGTGCGGTGAATTGCACGGGACTGCTATTTGCAATAAATCGAAAGACCAGAAGGAAAAAAAGCGCAGTAATTGTTAAGGTAATCACACTGCTAACTACAGAGGATGTCCTGCATACTCTTTCGTTAAACAGGCTATGAGTCAAAAGCCTAAAGTAAACCCAGCGCAAACAGGAAATACGTACTCCGCTACTTATCTTGTAATGGCCCAACCTATCACTACACAAGTATCGTATGCTGACGCTGTGAAGATCAACTCTATTCAACTCTATTAACTCAACAAATGTAAACCCAAGCTTTAATTTTAGTCGCCTTGAAGCTACTATTGATAATCTGGTGCAAACTGTAAACAAATTTCCCACAAATATGACTAGTATGATGCAAAAAATGCTGCTAATGCAGAACACACTGCTTAAAGAATTAGTTAACAAGCCATGAACACGTTAAAAGTATGTTTCTGGAACCCAAACGGCATTCGCCAACATAAAAATGAACTTGAGCACTTCCTCACGGTAAAAAATATTGATATAATGTTGGTATCTGAGACTCATTTGACTTCGAGAAGCCTTTTTAAAGGTATTTTTAAAGATGTTGTGAAAAATAAAATTTTTAATTTTTATATGAACGTAGAGGTAATATGATCTAGTATAAAAGAAATGTGGAAGCCTTTAATATATTTGCACAAAGAGCACACAAAAGTATGGGAAGTACATATATGAGTAATTTTTTTTATCAATAAAGTTGATTAGATTTTGACGCTAATTGTAAAATAAAAAAAAATATATGTTGATGACCGTAATATAAATCAAAATTTTGCATTCTTCTGTGAAAATTTATTAAGAAAATTATTAAAATTATTAACTTGTTAATTGACAATAATATATCGACTTTTTTGTTTTAATAATAACACTAAATTAGTAATTTTTATTAAAAAAATATTTGTCAATAAGTTTTAGGTGCTTTCTTCAGGAATTTTTTTTTAAATATATTAAAAGAGGCGACGAAATGTTGAAAAAAATAAATTTGTTTGTTGTTTATAAAAAGATTTAAAGCTTATTTGTGAAATAAGATATATATTATGAACTTATGTTTATAAAAATATTTTTGTAATGAAAATTACTAACTTAATAATAATTTAATGAAGATATTGTTTCTAAATGATATTTTTAATAAAAATATTATTATAATTGTTGTTTATAATGGATATATACTGATTTTTTCTTACCAAGTTTAATACTCCAACTACTGCCTACTAGTTCAAGTGAAAGAAGAAATCGTAAAAATAAACCTGCATGACCTAAAAATTACAGGTATTCAAAATACGATCATAAGTTTCATATCCTCACAGATATTTTAAGTTAAATAGTTCGGCATATTCAAATTATTTAAGTATAACAAAAAGTAATTACTTAGAAAATATTTGTTTATAAAACCATGATATTCGTATATAAAACCATCAAAAATATAACAAGAATGACTGATAAGCCAACATAAAACAGAATAAGTTGTGATGTGTTTTGTTGTCATAACTCGTATATACTCAATTCGTTTTTTTAAATCTTTGCAATATAGTATTAAATACTGCTTTTTACATCACAATGAAACTGAGCTAAGGAAACGAAAAAAACACCCTCCGATATTGGGATTATAGCGATAGATAAAACAAAATTATTCGGCGTTTTGTTTATGCTTGTCGGTATTATGAAAATCTGCTTTACGAGTATTCGCTTGTTCCTTACAATTTGCAACTAAATTAAATATAATATTATCCTCATTGAACAGTTTCAAATATTTCGATAAATTTTTAATTAAATTAATTTTTGCATAAGTGTAAGTAATTAAAAACGCCTAATGACAATATTAAACCAGTTGGTATTTCCGTAATTATTCCATAAAGTGTATTAATATTTCTAAGAGAAGAGGGTTTTTACATGTAAAAATTAACAAAATAGCCTTTAATTTTTTTATTGTTTTCATTTTTATCTTTAATATTGTATATTATTATATAAAAATTTTTTCTTACATTCGGCAAACGAAAAATATTTATTTCTATTTCACTCAGCTAAAATATGCCCGAAAAAGTATACTATGTTTTTTGTTTGATTATCATACCAGATATTATGACCAATTAAAAAATCAATCATTCGCAACTAGTTTCTCTACTTTCATTGGTTATCCAGAAAAGTATGCAATTAATTTTGATAAGTAAATACTCTGGTACGTTTGTCTGATTGGCTATTCAAAATTAGTAGGCAATTGCTTTGTATACACATATGCACTTGTTTACTCTTACATTGTATTTCTTTATATGTTCATTTGAATGTTGTTCATACGCTACCGGTATAATAGATTAGACATCAGTTATAAATGGCCCACTTTAAATTTCATTAGCAAATCAAGTACTTCCTTAAAGAAAATTATTTTTAATTTTTCATTAAAATAAATGTTATAAAATAAAATTGAAAATGATTTTATACTTAAGCTGAAAGTCCATACCATCCGTTCTATGCGTCGGTACGTTTTATGCGTCTGGCAAAAAAGTAGAATCAAGATAAATGTATGTGACAAGTTGCAGATCAAAACGCATAGAACGTATAGAACGCATAGAACGCATGAAGTAGGTTTACTTTCTACCTTTCTATGCATCTCATGCGTCATGGGAAAAAGCCATTAGCTTTGTTAATTTATATTTTAGGTTTAAGATTTCTCTTTATTTATGAACATTTTTCCTTTCTGTTTGCGATTTTTTATTTAAATTTAAATAAGCCACTTAAATTAACAAAGCTAATGGCTTGTAGCAAAAAATTAATAAATATACATACTTATAGTAACAAACCAAACAAGTTTGTCATAAGTTAAAAACAAAATAAGCAAATTAAAAAACATATGTATAGTTGGTAAAGAATAGATAACAATGGCAACACTGTTGTAAGTTAGTGAGGTGTAATTTGGGCTTTCCATTACAAAAAAAATCTTCACAAATTGTGATACGATGAATCAAAAAAATTCACGTATTCTATTTACAGTGAAAAATTTGTATAAATAGCTGAAATATACATCAACTGACACCACAGAAGTGGACCAAACACAAGAACGCTGATGATGAAAGTGTAGCGGCTTTCGAAAACAGCATGTTGTTCCGTTCTGCTAGTGTTTGTCAGAATGATTTACACATGTGTCTTTGGTGTAATTTGTTCTTTGATAACTATTACATGTAATTTGGCTTATAAAATACGATTGAACTAAGTAGCCTATTTAAATTTAAATAAAAAATCACAAACAGAAAAGAAAAATGTTCATAAATAAAGAGAAATCTTAAACCTAAAATATAAAGTCAGCTATTTTTGTTAACCAGGGATGACAAATTATATTTTATTTTCAATGATATCGGTTAAACATTTGTGTGGTGAATTTTAATTTTCTCTTTTTTTTCATTAAAAAAGTTTCTAATAAAAGAAAAACCTTTCGCACTAAAGTTTACAACTACTTTTATTGATAAAATATAATAAAGACAATTTTTAGCATATTTTTTTCATTAAGAAAATTTGCGTTCTAGTTATCGATTAATTTTATGTACTGAGTGTCACCTCCTTGTATTTATTGTTTTGTAATCAATGGATGAGAAACTAACTGAATCTGTTAACAAAATATGAAATGTTATATAATAAAAATTCAATGTTTTATCGGAATAAATATAAGAGAACAGTTGCTTGGAACTCTATTAGATTTGGATTTACCAGGTATGTAGTTATATATATATTATATTATGTAGTTATATATATATATATATATATATATATATATATATATATATATATATTATATATATATATATATATATATATATATATATATATATATATATATATATATATACATATATATATATATATATATATATATATATATATATATATATATTTATATATATATATATATATATATATATATATATATATATATATATATATATATGTACATATATATACATACATGTTTATACTTACATATATGTATATATTTTGTATTACAGAGGATGTTTGCCAAGCTCGATGGAGATCTCTGCAAGATCAATTCATGCTTCTGGAGGTGGAGCGGAAATAGCTGAAAGTGGATGGCAGTACCAAGACTAAATGGAGTTTCTACGTGAGCATGTTAAACCACGAAAGTGAGATATTTTTGTACACATTTTTTTAAATGCATGTAATTATTTCCTATCCCTTTGCAGGACAGTAACAAGTTTAACAGTGTCGCACAATATTGATAAAAATAATTTGGAAGGATCGCCTTATTGGAGGATGATCGCAGTGAAAGCCTTGAAAATTTGACAGAGGTAATAAAATACTATAGTGTATTCATATATAACGTTCCATCAAAAATATATAATTAAAATCGTATTTACGTATGTATGTATAAAAGCATTGTTATTTAGCAGTTTCTTGCTTCTGTTGTAAACTTTTAGATGTTACGTGACGTTATTTTGCATTTTAGTTTATAATGTGCACGTTTAATTACTCTTTTACTAATTACACAATTTTCATGTAGAGCTATTTTTCTGAAATTGACAGCTGTTCAGACCTACCTTCGTGCACATCTAGTCAGAATAGCAAGTCCAACTTCAACTCTGAAGTTTCAAGTCGCAGCCGGAAAAGACCAGTACGAGAGTCGGATAGTGAAACCTTCACTGAATTCTTAGGCGAAATGAAAAAAATTGCACAAACTCGTTTTCAGAAAGTGGAGCGCATGATGAGTTTTTTGCATTGGTGCGGGAAATGTTTAATGAAATGCCAACTGAAGCGGTTAGAAATGCGAAATTTTTTTTAATTATTTGCGCGAACAAGTGGCAGAAAAAAAATTATTATAATTTTAAATTTAAATTGTTATATTTCTTTATTTTTTTCCATTATTGTTTTTTGTTTTTGTGGAATATATATGTATGTATATAGGTATTTATTAAAAATAGGCCATTAACAATAAAGGCTGAATTAAATTGAAATGTGAAAAATTGTAGATGCTATATTTTATTTATGAAAAGGTAGTCACATAAAATATCTCACATAAAATATCTCACATAAAATATCTGAATTCCTAAACGATTTGTTGAAAAAAATGTTGGTCCTGCTTTTAATGGTTTTGTTTCTCGCCTCCGTAATCCTTCTATAACAGAATCATTTTGCTATCGGTCTACAAAATCTGGTGGGCAATAAGTTCCATCCTGCATATTTAAGTAATTGTGAAGCAGAACTGTGGCGCAAACATCTTTTTCTGCGGAATTCGGGGTCATATTTAGAGTTCCACGCATTCTCCATCGAGCTCTCAAAATTCCAAAAGTATTTTCTATAGCAGCATCGCCAACTAAACAATGTGGAAACTTCACGTCGCTATTTGGCAATATAGAGTCTTTTGTTTGCTGATTTTAAGAACCTTCTAAATTGGGAATGCTTTAGCACCCCGCCATCACTTTGACTACCGTAAGCACCTGTATCGACCACAGTAAACGTGTAATTAGCATGACAAAGTGCCATCAGTACAATACTATATGTTCCTAAAAAAGTTATGTTTGGTTAAAACTTATTTTGTAGAATAATTCTTGAAACTTACCTTTGTAATTATAGTAACTTGAGCCGGAACGCGGTGGGCATGTAATGCGACATGTTTCCGTCAATGGCACCAGCACAATTCGGCAAATCCCACGTTATTGTAATCATTCGCTATTCGCTTCCTTTCATGTGTGTTTGACAAAGACAAGTAAATGCTACTTAATTGCTTCCATATAATCTCGCACGTTTCCAAAACCATCGGTCTTACCGCGGTAATTGACATCGTAAATGTTAGCGATTGTTTGATTAGTTGATTGCCTACTAATCAAATAAAATTAGTTGCAATCACCAGGATCCAGATTTACATGCAAATTAATTTTTTCTGAAGAAATATAATTATTTAGCGACTAAAATTCTTTTGAAATCGTCTATTTTTAAGTCAAATAACAATGACTTGTAGTTACATATATTTTCTTGTTTTGTCGATAAAATCACATTCTTGTTTATATTTGTATTAAATTCATATTTTTAAGCTTAAGGGCATATCATATTTATTTCTTAATAAAAAACATTCCATTTAAAAAAGGTTTATCTGAGCAGTAGAATGTACGTGTAAACACAAAATGGACGACAACAACTGATTATTTTCTGATCGTCTCGTTTGAAAACTTAAACTGCAACTAAATGTTATAGATTTCTTGCATACTCGTATGTTGCTTGATAGTTACTTAAGTTGGCTTTTGATGATCAAATTATATAAGTATTTCTTAATACAAATTACAGTATTACAGCTGGGACTTAATACTCTAAATATACATATAAATTGGATTAACGAGAGAATAATGAAAAAAAAAAATCTGCAATATGAAAGGTCCAGTACAAAAAACTTATATATGGTGAAAGAGGAATTTAGCAACTGCGATATATTTTGGGGGAAAATATTGAAATACTTGAATCGATTCGAATTATATTGTTTTTCTCCTGTGGAAAGATTCTTATTCAAGTATGCTTCCCCAAATTTGTTAGAGTTTGAAAGCAGCTATACAATAAAAAATAGTTTTCTGCCATTCTATACCAAAGACTGGACCAGCAAAAGAAACAAAATCTTTGAAAACAGGTAGTAGTTTATTTTTATTAAAAAAAATCATCATATCAGTTTCCTCCATTACATCAATATAATATACCAAACAAGTAAAAGCCTCTAAAAATTCTTTGGAAACTTATAAAGATATATTAGTTAACCTTAAGTTTACAACTATAAGCTTTAAGTGAAAGCCATTTTATAATTTAAAATATTACCCACTTTTATCACTTTAATGTGAAGTTAAAGTGTAATTTAACAGTTTTAAAAGGAAGCTGCAAACCGTTTCTAACACCAATTGTGTATGAAAGTCGTTAATATCATTTTCCAAGAAAACGATAATAAATGATGTCGCGACAGTTTTGCTTAGTTTTTAAGCCAGAATGAAATTTGTGCAGACACACACTTAAATCGAATTTTCTTGTTGTCAAGTAAAAAGATATTTGAATGTATTTAATCATTTTATGCATTAAAACAAGAAAACACCTTCCCAGACAACGAAGGAGCCTTCGTTTTGATGTAATCTCTAGAACTTATTAATAACTAAAGAGTATTTTTTAACATATCATAATCAGAATGTGACTTCCAGCAATGAATATTTAGTGCAGTACTTTGAAAGTCTGATAACCTTAATATTTATTCTTAAAACGTTTCCCATATTCCCCTCTGCTATTGGGAGGCATGATGATGGCGTACGACAATGGCCGTTTATTGTATTGAATGTTGCAAAAAGAAAGTGAAATTGCCACTTGATACACGTACAAGGGGTCATGTACGCATTACACCTGGGTCTATCGAAAGCATGGAATGCTTATATGGAGAAAAACTTTCGTAGCACAACTTGAACAATTTCGTTGTCTTACTCTTACTACTACCCCTACCTCTTCATCAGCACAAAAAGGCTTCTGCTATAGTGTAAGTGTTATAAATTAATGATGGCAGCATTAGCAGTGGCAGAGTTGTAACAACCAACTGCAGTATGACTATGGGTTGCTTAGATGTGAAACTACTATAAACTTTTACTAACGACTTTGCTTTGTTTGGTAATATGAGGTAAAAAGCCGGGTTAACAGCTGCTTATGTTTGTGAGAACAATCACATTGTAAAAAGTTGGTGCTGGCGCAAGGAGGGTGATTTATATTTTGTATATTGGTTGATGTTGTTGCTCAAGGAAAGGGAAATTAATGTAACTTTATATATAAGTTTAAGAAAGTGTGAACGGCAACTGTTGTAGTTATTTCGTTAAATATTTTTATATTCGAACATGGTTTTTTTATTTTGGTTCTCATAACAGCGTAAATATTTTCCTTTACGCTACATAAATTCCTGTGGATTCTTGGATGTTTGTTGTCGAGGATTAGGCAATGGCAAATTTGTGAAAATTGCTTTTGGTTTATTGCAGTTGGTTTGGTGGTGAACGATGTTTAATATTTTTTCCTAATTTTTTTATGTGGTGTGTGGTGTATCTTTTAACATCAGTTGGACTATATATAGTAGAGGCAATAATATATATTTTTGTGTATTGTTTATATGAAAACACTTTCTTTGGCACTTTGCAGCCATATTCGAAAGGTAGCGATGAACTTTTACAAGAGATAGTTCACGCAGAGAAATCAGTAGAACTGTGTCTCTAATTTTTCCCCTTGTTCTATTTTGATATAAAGTATTACCTTTCGTATGACTAATCAATTTAAAGTTTTTTTTTATATACAATGAAGTAATTAAACATATGATGCTTGTGCATAGTACAAGATCCAATAAAACTAAATTTTTTGTTTGTTCCTTCTCTTATTTGCATCCTCAATTGGATAATTAATTTTATTAATTTATTTTAATTATTTTGTTCTAGGAAAAAAATACAAGAAAATCCAATTATTATAGTAGAGGAATGGAATGGTACTTTTTTCAATAGATGCCACTCCATCATCAATAGCGTTCAGGTTTCATTTTTTTAAATTTTCAGATGGCTGTGGGTATCTCGGATTATAATCCATTAAATAAACTTGCATATAAAAGAAAAAATATTTAAAACGGAATATTTCCTATATTTTTGTAAACAAAAATACCATTTATTTATTATTTAGAATTTTGTCTTCTATTCTTCCTTATCGTTCAATATCCAAACCATTAGTTTGAGCACTTATGCGATTATTTGTTTGTTTTTTATGTCTTCTTCAAATTACCCAAAATTTGTACCCAGTAATTAGAAAGCTTTGAAAATAATCGTTAAAATGAAGAGACCAATGCAAATTTATACCAGATAGAATTGCCAGCGCAACTGTTGCCTTTTTTAATTTTTGCGCAGCTCAATGTTAAAAATTTTTGATATATTTTAATTATTTTCTGTTTTGTCCTTATAACTTTGGAATGTTTTTATATAGTTTTTAATTTAATTCTGGTATTTATGACATTGTACAATGAGGGAGTTGTGGTGACCCTAACTGGCGTTGGCTGAGAAAATATTCAGAAATTTGGAACCTTAAGGGCGAAAAATCAATTTGAATGCTTTTAGAATGTTGGCTTTATCATCCTTTACTATCTTTGCTATTACTAACTATATTTGTTACTGTTCTCTAAGCATTTGCATATTATTCTGTCAAAACAGTTGAAACTTACTACAAATATGGTGTTTCAAATGTGGCCGAATTTGTCTATTCTACGGCGTTCTCTGCAAGCGTTCCTATCTTACGGCTCATTATGGCATATTGTACATTTGAATTTGAAGTTTTATCCATACAAAGTCTAACTATTACAACAGTTAAAACTGACTGACCATTCATATAGCTCTAGATATGGTGGTTGGGTGCTAGAGCAATAGGCTTTGAGTGCTGATTTTTCCAATAAAATGTCCTTTAGCGATAAAGCTCATTTCTCACTTGGTGATTAAGGCAACAAGCAAAATTGTCTCATATTGAGCTCAAAAGCCCCAGAAGTGATTGTGTGACAAGCCATTGTATCCGGAAAACGTACTATATTCTTGAGGTGATATTGGGGCGTATTTGTTGAAAAGCAAACCTAATTAGCTTGCAATTGAAGATTATAAGCTGGATGGTATATGGTTTCAACAAGCCGATATCAGGAGCCATATAACATTATCGATTTTGGCTTTATTGCATGGGAAGCTTCTAGAACGTGTAGTCATGTGATTTGACTCCGTTAGAATCTTTTTATAAGGTAAAGTCAAGGACAGTATCTAGGTGAATATTTTTTCAACGTTGAAGCGATTGAAAACCAAAATTCATCAAGTTATCGTCGAGATATTGCTGCAACCAGTCCATAGGCGGTAATTCAAATGATACTGCATTTTGTATGTATAATGTTGATTTGATGAATGTAAATTTTAAATTTAATTGAAAAAAACACTTGCTCCACAACTGCTGGAAAATTTTCAAAATTACAAAAAAAAAACGATGCAATCAACTTTCTATCATATGAGATAAGGCGTATTATACTGCTTTTGTAGATAACACAAGGCCGAAATGCAATTTCACTACAACCCCACAAAGCCAACGTATGTTAGAAACGACTACACGAATTAGACATAAGATTTCATAAAGTTTTTACAATTTATATTTAATTTAAATTAATAGAGAGCCTCGTTAGTGCGACTAGTTGAATTGTTTGTTAAACTAAAATAATTAAAAAGAATTTTACTTCTGAGGAGTAGATGCTTATTGAAAATCAATTTATGAGTTCAATTAAGTTGTTTGAAAAATAATTAATATCCAATGTCTGATGTTTCTGTATCGTCATTCCATTAATCAAATTTCGGGAAAAATGATTCCCATTCATTCGATGAATTAATTGGTGACAAGGAAGTAGTTTGAATGCAGCAACTGTTTGGAAAGTTTTAATTTTTATAAAATAAAATAATTGTAGTCATGGCAATCATGGACTCAAAATAATAAATTAAATATTTTTAAGTACTCTGACTAAAGAGAATAACATAAGGAATATTTTGGATTTACTCGAAAAGGGTCAAGGAGAACCATTTTATAGCATTCGTATTTAAAATTCAAAAAGTACCAGATTAGATGAAGTAAAAAAGTGCTTCTTTTATAGACAAGTTGACTTTACTTATAGATACGAGTAGAAGTTTCGGTAAATGAGATAAAACTTCTCATTATAGTTCCAAAAATGCTGCTTGACCTTTTATATTTAAAATTATAGAATAATTTTTAGAAGAAAAATGGGCTGCAAATGAAGTTGACCTTATGACATGGTAAAAAGTAGTCAGGCCAAAGTGTGGAGTTTGTTAAGCTATAGAGAGTAACATTTATTCACACCTTCGCAAGTATTCCAAGCGGATGAATATTTGGTAGTGCTGGCCTTATTATCAGTACCTCATTTTAATTGGTTTGATGGATTAAATGCCCCGAAACTTGAGTTGTTGCAGATGTTAGTTAATAATTTGCAATTGTGCATCAATTTATTTAAAATTTGAAAATATTTATTTATTATGCATATTTTATTAAACATATTTTCCCTCTCGACAACTGGAGGTACTTCCCTTTAAAAAGCTTTATTAAATTGCATATTACTTTTCATTCGCTTTGCTTTTGGTTGAAAAAAATAATGTAACGAAAAATATAAATAAGTTGGCTGGTTTACACTTCACCTACGTTTGAAAAATGAATTTTTTCCACGCCTCCATAGAATTCCTACATTTTTCTTTAGTTTCTGTAGCTGTAAATGCCTCTACGCATTTTTTCCTTTTTCCACTTCTTTTATATTTTCGACAATTGTTATATTTCACACCATATAATCATAAAAACAAGAACTTTACCCAACAATAAAACGTAATATACATTTACTCTTACGTATAAGTACAAAAATAATAACAACCATAATAATTATTATTTTTATGTTGTACATTTAAGGAACAACATCTCCACTAGTAGCGGTAAATGCACATCCATACATACAAATACATATATACTCGTAAAAAATAATAACAAGACCGAAAACCAGAACCCAATTCAAAACAACAAGAAAAAAGTATAAAAAGGATCTTCTTTTAACTTGTTTAAAACAGGGTACCCTTGTGTCTGTATATAAAATGTCTGACTTGCCCAAGTTTGTATGTTTAAATGCCTCCTTAGGATTAAGTGTCATGAGAAGCTGTTGGAGTGTATATATGTTTGTGTGTATGGCTGTGTGTGAAAAAAATACATGGCCATGTGTTAATGTTTTATAAAATAATTTAATGTTTGCGTTTATTATCTTGTAAATGTAATTAAATTTGATCACTTTGTGCTTAAAAATTTCCATAATTTTTCGTTATTTTTTAATTTTTTCAAAAGAAGAAAAAAATTAAAATAAGAATAAACAAAACATAAACGAAATTTCAACGGCACTCAATTACGTTAATATGCTAGAATTTTATTTATGAAAATTGTATTTAAACTTGGCAAGAATTTAACTGCTCGTTATTACGAGAGGGATGAGCTTGTAAATTTTGTATGCCATTAATGCTTCTTGCAGTTTTCAAATAAAATAAATTATATTATAAATATTATTTTAGAGAATCTTAACATCTTATTAGAAGGCGCTATTTGCATAAAATTTTGTATAAAATGTTATTTCTCAACGAGGAAATAGTAAGGCTTAGTAATAGTTAAATAGATATCGAAAATTCTAAGTAAATTTAAAATTAATTTTACAATGATTTCAAAGAGTTATCGGAAAAGAGGGAGTAAGAGTATTGCATTTATAAACATAATTAATTATAATTTAGAAGCATTGTGCCAATTAGAAAAAAAGATTAATATTTTACTCGTGTTTTGGATTTTTTTTGCTGCTAACAAATAATATTATAATACGAGTATTATTAAGCAATTGGTAGTTGTTTTAAGTTAAACTTAAAGTTTTTACTTTGAATTTAAAAACAATCAGATAGTTCAGATAGTTTTCAATGACTAAAAGTCATTAAAGGATAAAGGAGATACATTAAAAATAATAATAATAATAATAATAATAATAATAATAATAATAATAATAATAATAATAAAAAATCATATGGAATCAAGTAGAATACTTTGAAGCGACTTGGGTATGCTAAAATATAAGGTGGTCCAGCCAAAACGCACGATGTTAATTATTAATAAAGCAAAAAGTTTTTAGACAATTATCTTAATATTTTTTTATTATGATAGAAGGATCGGGCAAATGCTCGCCATGGCTTCGGTGGTCCCTATTTTGAATGACTCTGAGATATAATTGAGATTCAATGTCGTTGATATGCCGAATTATCTCCTCCTTTAGCTCTTGAGTTATTCTTGGGTTATTGACGTACACTTTTTCTTTTAAATATACCAAAAAAAAAGAAGTCCAACGGTGACAAATAACATGATCGTGGTGGCCAATTAACCTCGCCACGACGTGAGATAACAAAGCCATTAAATTTCACGCACAAAAGATCCATTGCTTTGTTTGCGTAATGGCAAGTGACACCATCTTCTCGGAACAATATATTATATATTCTTAATTTTTGGCCTTAAGAAGTCCGTCAACATCTCGCGATAGCAAACATCATTCACGGTAACTGCTTGACCGACCACATTTTCGAAGAAGTACGTCCCAGTGACGGCGCCAACCTATAAACAGCACCAAACAGTCACTCTTTGTGGATACATCGGCATTTTAAGAATCACTTGTGTATTTGTATTTGCCAAAGTGCTTTTTAACGAATCCACTGAAGTGAATGTGTGCCTCGCTGAAGATGATTTTCTTTGAATTGAATAAAACGCATTTTGATTTGAACGGCCATTTTCGAAAAGATGTCTTAACGCGTTGCTCAATTGTGTACCTCTCCATAATTGAATTTGTCAAGCACTGAAACAAAGAAATGTCAAATTAAGTTGGGCAAAAAAGTTGACGTTAAAGAGTGACTCATAATTAACATCGTAGATTATGTTTGGACCACCCTTTATATTGGTACCTTAATGCAAATTAGACATACTCAAAAGTAATTTTTTTGAGTTGTTAATAACAAGCATGTTCATACTAACTAAAAGTAAATTTTTTTTTTTAATTTTAGTTCTTCAGTTTTTCGACTGGCATAGTCAGAAAACTTTTATTTTATTAGAACAAAAATTTTCCTGACGATGTCAGATGAAGTTTTGGCGAAATATAGAAAGAGTTAAATTGAAAGATATGGGCTTATCAATTAATGAAAATACGGATACGAGTATTTTCATAAACAAAAAGATCAAAGTAAATTTAAACGCACGATTTAATAAATATTTCAATATAATAAAAGAATAAAAATCAAAATTATATCTGAAGCTTAACTAAAGTATTTAAGTGGCCTTTAAATTAGACTACCTTATCTCTCAAAATGTCAAAATTTTTAAATCATTAAAAAAATTACATTGAAAATTTCTTATATGACTATGTATATAAAATTTTTGTGTTTTTTTCAAGTTCATTATTTTGTGACATATGTGTACCTATAATAAGTTATAGGGACTATATATTTCGAAGTCTAGATTGATAACAAAATGCTCGTTATATTCTTGATTACGAAATAATTCAACGTATGGTACCATTCCGAAGTCAAAGAGGAAAATTCAACTTTAATTCCAATTTATACAGAACGTGATTAGAACGTTGTTTTCAGAGGCCATTTTAGTAAAATTGTATATTTTATGGCATTCAGGGAATTTTCATAATATAATTTTTTTCATCAGACACTTACGAAGTATTCACAAAAGCTTTTCTGGTTTTTATGCTAAAATCATTTGAATGACTTCAAGCACAACTCCCAAGTTTTAAAGAAATTAAATGACAAATAGCTGCAAATCTATAAACCGTATGGATTATTTCGGCAAAAAGGTCTCAATTTATGATTCCAATCAAAATAAGTATAGAATTATCATATTTTTGAACGTGAATACTTTGAAGTGAATATTTTGGTGTCGAATCGCATGGGTTATGTTGGGTTTAAGAGCCTGTGTAGACTTTGGTTTACTTACTTGCATCATCTGCGATTTAGGAAAATTCCAGAGGAAAAGGTCTAACGTGGTCAAATCGTACGATACTAGTGGACAGTTAATATTATCCCCACGTGGGATCACCATGACATCAAACTGATCTGATATCTAACGTGGCACGTAGTGCCATCCTGTTGGAACTACATACTATTGGTGTCCATATTGTCCAATTCAGGCCAAAAGAAGTTGGTAGTAATTGACATATAGCACTCGCCATTGATGGTTGTGTCCTGGCCAACGACCTTTTCATAGAAATATGAACGAATGACGCCTCCAGCCCAAAACTCACATCAAACAGTGACTTTTTCTGGATGAATTTAACGCTGTTTAATCTCATGTGGATAGGTAATGTTCCCAATTAGATCATTTGTCTTGTTGACATAAAATGGGTAAAGCTAACGGAAAGTTTTGCGAACAAAACACCCACTTTAGTGAAATAATTTTGTCATTTGCACATGTTGTTGAACTCTAATCCAATCTAATGTCACCAATGTAACTCCAACAATATGGTCGTTATGAACTGTGAAACTATGAAAGTCCCTCTTGGTAGACTCTTATGAAAAACATCATCTTGTTTTCGCATGATAATTAATTGCTTTCCCAAACTCTTTTTTTTTGGGCAATTGAAATGTTTTTTTTCTGCAGTAAGGACTGCAATATACATTGAAATAAACATATTTTGTTATTTCAATTACCTCCCTTAAAGTTATTACAAGTTACAGTGAAGTAATTGAAACAAGATGTTATGCCCATTTTTATGGAAACAAGTCAAAACAACGATTCAAAATTCCAATTACGAAAGCGTGGTAAGCAAGTACAGTTAAGGATAATTATCTACAAAAAAACAACCACAAAGCCCTCCATAAAAAGCACACTTTCTCTCCTTATGTACCTTTACATAGAACTACTTACAGTGCTAAAGCAGTAGTGATTTGATGGTTAAAAAGCCGCTAAGTGATGCTGAAATTGCTTTCATTCTAAAACTGGCAATAATTCATCTGTATGCATTTTTAAGGTATAATAAAATGCATTTGTAAAGCTTAAAAACTCAGTTACCAACACTCTTCAGTTCATGTAGTGACTAAAGTTTTAGCAACAACAGCTGTAACGACAATGAGAACAACAAACAACATCAAATCATGTACTAAACGATGCCATAAAGTGGGGTAACCATGTTGCTTTTTGTGCGTATGTTGTTATGTTGAAAATATTAAGTAGGCAGCAGTATTTAAAATATGCATCAACAATGTGTTGGGAAGTTAGGAATGGTTTTTGAAAAATTTTTAGGGTTTTTAAACTGTTCTAAAAATATATACTGGGGCCATATTTTGTCCCATACAAAGAGAGCGTCCGAATGTTTATGAAGATCGCAGATGATTTTCATAAGTTTGTCGTTATTTTCGATAAAAATCATCTATGAAAATGAAAATGGATTCTCGGTATTTATTTTCATTCCTCAAGAAGTTGTATTGTGCTTGGGAAAATAAAGCCCTTAAAATATTCAGGATAAGCATAAGCGTGTCGATGCCTGTAGGATTTTTTTAAAGTTTTGTGCATTGTTTCAAGTAAAACTCACATCGATTATATACATGTATTATGTGATTATTATAGGAATATGTTGTAAACTACTCGTACGAAACTAAAAAAGTTTTTACGGATTGGCTTACTTTTATATATAAAACAAATAAAATATTTCAAACAGCTATTTTAGCATGTTTCATTATTTTTTCATTACTACAACCGATTATAGTTGCTCGAAGTTTCTGTTTATTGCAATATTTCTCTGTGAGCCTTTCTGCTACCGATTTACTGAGTTTTTTGACGCCATATTTAGTCTATTCTATAAAGCTTTAATCTTTCAAATGCATAAAAGTAAAAGCAATATCGAAAGGTATAGCGGTGTTAGTAGTAGTAGTAGCAACTGTAGTAGCAAGAGCAATATCACTGGCACTACATATTAGTAAAATAATAGTGGTGATAAGAGAAGAGGAAGTGGTGGGAGTAGTAATGATATCAGTAGTAGTATTAGTGATAGTAGAGGAAGTACCAATACAGTTTAATTTTAACCAGTAAAAATTTAAAACTTCAGCAGCAGTTTTTTTTCGTTTAAGCAAGATTTTCTTATAAATGCTCATTGTGTTAGAAAAATCCATTTCCCTTAAATAAGTTCGCCACTTTTAAAATTTTTCATTTGCACCAGCTATAAAATACACAATTTTTACCAAAAATATAAAGAGATATATGCTAATTTTTAGTCCAGGTTTTATCGTTTTGCATATAGAATTTAGGATAGTATGGTTGTTCGTGGAAGTTAAGTGGATACCTTTTTTTAAGTGTTATTTGTTTCATATCGTCTTGCACTTTCTGCTTCAGCTGATTTTCTTTAAAGCAAAGTAAAATTTTTTGAAACTAAACACAAACAAAAAGTCAGTTTCTTTAATATTCAAATTTATCCGGATTATGGCCAAAAACTGTTTGATCTTTTTAAATTTGTTTGTTGTGGCTTTAGCTATTCATATGGCAAACTTTTAGCTCATCGCTAAAACACATCCTCAGTTCTCAAACTGCTTAAAGTCCACTGAAGATGTGGCTTTGCAGCCCATGAAATATCGGCAAACGAACAACTAAAAAACAAATTTTAAAAGGAATATTTTCCTTTAAATAATTTTTGTTCATTCAAATTCAGCTGTATAGGGATAATTTGTAGAGGAAACATTTAAATTTTATATATTCAAATGAGTTCTGCTTTTAAAAGCTTTTGTAAATTAATATGTTTTGTGAACCTGAATGATATATAAATGGTTCATATGAATAAAAATTTTAAGAACAAAGTTTTTATATGTTCTAAAATGTTTTGATATTCCTTTATTAAGGACTAGCGAAAGCGTTTTATAAAGTTAAACAAACCGATTTGCATTTCTACAAGCTTTCATATTTGCAGAGAAAATAGGGAAGTAAATTATGTATTAAAAAAGGGATTGTTTATTACAGAGGAAATAGAGAAGTAAGTTATATATTTTAAAGAAAGAGCTTTTTTATTATATATCTTGAAGGAATCCTCCATTTGCCGATATGAAGTAATATGCCATATCCCATGATGATGGTTTTTACTATTTAAGGAGAGCTCAAAAATAATTAATATACACAAATGATAAGTCCTATGATTTTAATGGTCCCTTATTATGATTAGCAGTGACCATTTATGTTTATAGCACCTGATGTAAGTAGATTTCTCCGAAATCATATAGTACAAGAATTGAGCGATACGATTCTTTTTTTACTTTTGTAAGTTAAGCTTTTTAAACAACAGGATTTTATTATTTCTAATTGCAACTCTTCCGTAAACTTTAACCTTAATATTTGGTATATAAAATGGGACTTTCAAAAATATAATGCAAATAAAAATTTTCTTGGGTCAAGATAATAAAATATATGTACGTGTAAACCCTTACGATTTTGCAGAAGGTCTGAAATGTTTTGCAGACCCTGTATTGAAATTATGTCTATCATAAATCAGAGTACCAGCTGTTACAAATTTAAAGTGTTAAAAATGTATATCCTCCATCCAACCTTTTTAGAAAATTATTAATAATTTTTTTACAAAACTACTTCTTCAGTAGGTAAGTAACTTTATTCAAAAGCTGTGTTCTGTAAAACTTGAAAAGTGTGTGATGTTGAAATAATTACAATAATGTTTTCCCCTGCATAACACCTTCAAAGTCATTAGCTTTTAGTTTTTTAATCCCAGTACGTATTCTGTTTTGTCATTTTTATAGGCAGTAAAATTTTATCAGTTGCAACATGTTTTCAAGTTCTGTGCTGTAATGTTAAGTGTAACACGACTTGAAGATAAAATCTTATTCGGATGTTCTTTATATATAATTTTTTTTATATATTTTTACAAATATTGAAGTCTACTGATTATCTGGTTAGCATCAACAAAGTGATGAGCATATAAAAAATGCATGGCCCATAAAAAATGGCAAAATCTTTTAAGGCCAACTAGTTATACTGTTATCTGAAGAATATTATATTTTTTATATATGTAATTATTATAATTATAATTGGTCTTTTTTAGCTTAAGTTCTATTAGAGAAAAGTTAAACGATTGATATTCTGAACTAATAGCAAAATATATTTTCTACCTGTTTAATATATTTTATCAGTTTTTCTATTAATATGTAGAAACTAGAAAGACATGCAATTTGCCATCTGTGCAGAAGTCTTTAATTTTTTTCTAGGCTGCCAATGGTTGCCAGCGGTTGCCATTTTCGTATCTTAATTGACTGCGGTCGCTGTGGTTAATGTTGCATACCTACTCATTCCCGAAAATCTTAAGCTTAAGTATTCTTCTCCCAGCTCAATTACACTACGCACTTAACGTACAACGCATGTAATTCAACTTGAAATTACACATTACAGGCCTGTGTGTGCCTGTAGTCGTATTCAGTCATTAGCAGAAAAAGTAAAAACAGAGCATCTTAAAAAAGCCACACGACTAACATTAAAATGGAGTTTGATGCTTAAGTACACCAACACTACTTTAGCAATACTCTCTTACACTTCCTATTTCGTATACTAACACAAACACACACCCACACATAAAGAACTTTGATACTTTTGTTTCGTGTACATTTTGTTCTTGCTTTGTGCTTGTATTGGTGTACTTGCCTCGTTGGCTTGGTTTGGCTGCTGGTTGATTTGGTTGCATTATTATTATTGTTGTTTGCTTGTTGTTCCTTGGCTGGGCATATATAAGGAACAATTAGTAGAAACTTAATTATAGGTAACAGATGTCTGGCCATTGTTACCAAATTAAGAAACAAAACGTTATAAAATGAAATAAATTTGATACTTTTATTGAAAGATTATACGAAATTACCCCGAAATATTTGTAACGACTTAAATGAGTTGCGGTAAGGGGGAAGGTGCTAAGAAAATAAGACATAAAAACTTTGATACTATTGGTAGCAGCAAGTGTTCAGATTGTTTAAATTTTATACAGCAATTAGCATGAACTAAGGATATTGAAGAAATTTATAAACAATGATATTAAACTGTTTGGCTTAAATTTTCAATAGTTTGTATATAATTTGTAAATAGCATGAAAGAGTTTTTAAATAAAATAAAATATATTAAAATGTAAACAAAATTAACTGGTTATATATTGTGTGATATATAGTATAGTACTCATGTAATGAAACAAGGATATTGTATTATGGATAAGCCTATTAATATTATGATTTTAGGATATTTTTCTTCATGATTTATAGACATTTCTTATAAAAAGTCTGTGTGGTCTTTCTCGTATAAATAAAATAAGGAACATTTTTGAAATTTCCTATTTTATCACTGTTATACAGTCGCGTTAATCTTACAAGGTGCCATTGAGTGTCAATAACAACAATAGCAGAAACAATGAGCACAAAAATCATAACACTTTCAGCTTAACTACTTAATGGTGATTAACTTACTTTTGTACTGAAACATGAATACATATCGAAGCTTAAACAAGGCATATATAGAACATTTAAATTGCGCAAAAAACATTACCCATCTATCCAAATTTATAATAAAAACATAGCACATCATTGTGAGTTTACCGCGCATAAAGGTGAATTCACCGGTTCGTTCTGAACGTTCCGAACGATTTTTTTTATACGTAGTTTGACGTCTCAATTTTTGAGAGAGTGAGAGAAAGAGAGTAAATTTAATGCGGAACAATTTTTGCTTGAATTGGTTTAATTTTAATTATCGTCCCGAAGGAATTGAACTGTGCTGCCAGATATATAAATTTTTTATGCAAAATTGAACTGAGCTGCCACATCATATTATATGTACATATGTATGTATAATAATATACAGAGTATATTTGTAAGTTTTTCATATTTATTTAACAAAATAGCTATTAGAACAAGCACTCGACTTTCATTTATTTCTATATTTTAGTTTTATAAAAATTTGTTAAATTTAAAACAAAGCAAATTGCAATCAACTGCCACTGTGCTGCCGGCTTGTAAAAGTGACACACAACATTTACAGAGTTGTTGCATATGGTAGCTTTGTTTCTACAGAATATTTGTTCGACTCCGGTGAATCTTCTTTGAGCAAACTCTCAGTAAACTAAAATTGTCTCTCAACGAAAATTTCCTGCAGAACGAACCGGTGAATTCACCTTAAGACCCTCATGAAACGCTGATCAAAATAAAATCGAAGGCTGTTCAAGCGAATTGTCTTATTAGCAGGACCTTTATAGTAAGACTCAACTACAATTTTCCAGTACTCTATGGCCAATATTGTACTAAGGGATTCAAAAATTTATAATTCAATATATGGATCATTATATATAGAAACATTCTAAACCTACTATGAATATGTATTTGTTGTAATTCATATGCAATATTGAAATTCTCATATTGTATTTAATTTATGTGGCATAAACATCCGAGGTTGAATGTTTTCAAACTGCTTAAACTTCACTGACGATTTGGTTTTAGCAACCAATGAAATGTCGGCATATGAAGAGCTAAAGCCACAACAAACTTTTGAGTTAAAAATAATTTTACACAATCTGTTCGATTTTAAGTAAAACTTAGAACTTTTGGAATTTTATCAAAACTGCAAGAAAATCAACCTTAGAATTTCTTAAAGTTATTTCCACCATGAGGACTGTAATAATGTGGCAATGATATCAAAGCTATGGAAGTCTAAATGAATTTAAATTGAATGTATAGAAAAGCAATATTAGTGAATGAATAAAATAATATCAATGTGAAGAGGATGAGAAAAAAGAAGATTCTAACAAAAAAATATCGATTGAAAAAAGCCTTCTAGAGAAATGATGTCTGTTTAATAACACTTATAAAAACCTAAATGTAATAGAGAACTGAGTTTTTTAATTTAACCCTATTTTCAGGAATTAAAAAAATTAATTACTATTTTTCTATCTTTTATTTCATAAATTAACAAAACAAAAAATTTCCTGAAGAAAATTAAGTCTAGATAGCTAAATAAAATTAAAAAATATTATCATATATATATATATATATATATATATATATATATATATATATATATATATATATATATATATATATGTATGTATGTTCCCATTGATCCTGTAAGGAGTATAGGGTTTTAATAACTTTGTTGCACATATTCCTCTCTTGTGCCAACGCTCTCACTTTGGCCCAGGTTTTACCCATTCCGGCCACTTCTACATCAGTTTTCCTTCTCCACGTATGAGCTGGGCGTCCTGTTCTTCGAATTCCTTGAGGGTTCCAGTCTTGAAAAATCACACATTTATATAAAATAAAATATATTTCTGGTGTAAATACTTTCCAGTATTTCTGAGCAATTTCTTAATCATATGAAACAAAGTATAATTTTCATTTTATTTAATTTCAGTTGCAAATAAGCAATTGATATTTTTCGATATCCTTCCAAATCACATCATTATCGACTTAAAATGCCAATTGGTGCTTATTGCCGAAATATCTGGAAAACTTAATGGTTGTGAACATCTGTATGTGGATGAAAAGTCACATGGCCATGAAATTAAACTATCCAACGGTCTCAGTGAGCGTGTACTTGTAAATGTGTGTATGTGTAATTCGGGATATACGTTAGAACGTAGTTAGAAAAAGAAGATAAATTAGAAAATTTACAACAGAAAATCCAAGACGCAAATCAATTTAATTTTAATTCAGAGACAAACAATATTGAAACTACATAGAAAAAAATCAAAAGTCTAAAAAAAGACATTTCCTTTGAAAGTAAGACAAACAAAAAGCAACACAAAATTTAAGGAAATGAAATTACTGGAAGAAGTAAGCAGAGCAGAAGGTCTTCTTATTGTTCACTCACACACATAGAGAGAACCTTAAGGTCAAAAATGAACAAGAAAATTCTTTACTATTTCCTTATTTCTATTTTTTTATGGCACATGAGCATAAATCTTTTAAGCATGAAGGACAAGCAATGAATATAGAATAAATGATCATAAAGGTGGTGGTGGAGCCTTGTCGATTTTAAAATGTGAAGGAAATCGCTTTAATGAATAGGAAATAAGCAAGTTAAACAAAGATTAAAATGAAAAGCAAAGTAATTTAAGTAAATAAATTGAGTATGCATAACAGCTGTGGGCGAAGCACTAGCACATATTTTTAAATACATTTATTGAAATTGAAAATAAATTAATAAAACTTTTCATGTTACAATCTGAGTTTGTTGTATTAAGCAGGATATAAAAAAGCAAAGGCCTCGATATTAAAGTAGACAGAAAAGTTCACTTTTTTAATATTTCAGTGTTTTTTTTTAAATTTGAAAATATAATTCCTTCTTCTTTAATCTTCTTAATCAATTTTTTTGTTAAATTAATTAACAAACACACACTGCGGAGCTACCCAAAGTCTGCGGCAGGAGTTGAACCTGCCACCTTGGTACTACTAGTCTACTACACTAGCTACTACTCTACGAAGGCACTTTGTACTAGAGAATATTATATAATTTATCTGAAAAGAGAAAAAAACTAAGGAATAATAAAAGCAATAATAAAAGTTATATCATCAATAAATAAGACAGAGCCTGAATACATTAGAGAGTTTCTGTATTTAAACATGTGCTTTCATTTGCCACAAAAAATGCGTTTTAATAAAATATCCAACAAGACAAGTAAACACCAAAATACAATTTGAAGTTAGTGTGAGAATTTTGAATTTCTCCTTAGAAATTCAATTTTATTTAAATAAGTTTTTTTATTATTCTACGTGTAGTCTCCTTTACCTTAATTCTGAGTTCAAAAAACAATTTTTTAATGCTCCAGTGCATGCACAATATTCTTTTCCAACAAAAGTGAACAAAACTTCACAAAAGAAAATGAATAAAAAAAAATAAGAAATTGAAAAGTATCATGCAAAATGTTTGTATCTCTCTAAATACAATATAAACAAAAATTAAATCTAATATATAGCATTTCTAAATCCTGTAAAATCTTGTTAAGCCAAACAACCCCAAACAGCCACTGCCAACAACAATTATAAGAAAAGCAGAAGGACATTGAAAGATATTTAAAGGTTACTTAAGCAAAAACTGGAATGGAAATTACAGCTCCACTGGAGGGAGGCAGAGACATTTTCTTTAAAGCCCATGAATACAAAAAAAGTATTTGCAAAAAAATAATACAAATTAAAAAAAAAAAAAAAACTAACAAACACACATTCACACATATACACAGTGAACAACATGCGAAAAGAGTCTTGAGGCAAAAACAAGCCAAAAATAAAAATAAATAAAAGAAATTTACAAACGGAAAAAGGATCCTTTTTTATGGTGCGTAATTTCGCATTAATCAAATGCAATTGCCAGCAGCTCTCCATATATTAATGAAGGGTAACTGAATAAAAAAAATATAAGAAAGTACGAAAACTACAAAAGATTTTTTGAAAAATATCTACCCTTAAAGAAAAAAGTTAAGAAAAAAGCAACCGGAAATATACTGGTGTGATTGTAATTGTATTAAAGACATCCTTAGGGGTGCTTAAATTACAAACAACTAAAGGACACAATATAAGCCGGGCAGACACACAGACAATCCGTTTATACAGCAGATTGATTTGTAGGCTTGACCAAAAGCTTAACTGTTTTGGGCTTTGATTAAATTAAATGACGCAAAGAAACACAACTACAAGTACAATCGACACAAGATCTCAAACAGTCAATGGGCTTTAAATCTATTATTGAATGCTTTTTTCCCTTATAATATATATCATTCTCAGTGATTGTATAAGTTAAATGAATATGTATTGCAAACTTAGTTGCTATTGTTGTAAGTAAATGAAAGGGATGCGTTTCTTACTAATTTGTCGTATAACAAATGTTTGACAATTTGTTAGGAATTTAAGTTTTTTCTCTATACGAAAAGGTTTTCTTTTTAAGGGGAATCTCTTAAGTATTTAATAAATAATAATGTCTTTTTCATTTTTTTTTAAGCGAGAGGTAGTCAAGGCTAAAATAATTTTGTCTAAATATCAAGTTGTAAGAAATATCTGATAGTATTTTAAATAAATTTGTCATAAACGCAGTTCAACAATTGAGCTTTTTCTATTTTTGGCTATGGGAAGAATATATTACTGTCCCCTCACAGCCTTATGAAACAAAGATACAAAGATGGGTCCCTGACAAATTGTGACATGAAAAGGTAAGTTTAGTCTTGGGCTACTTCAATATATAGAGGCAAAGCAACATATAAGCGAGAGGGATTTTTTTTTAGTAAACACAACATTAATACAGCATTCAAAACAGAAAAAACTTCAGTGGAATAAGACAGAACAGCACGAACGAAACAGACCCTCTGGACAAAAAATATAGTTACATCGACAAACAAGACGAAGGATCAAAACACGGGAACACGTGAAGGTCTACAACAGTAAAGTAAACGGACCAGAGTCGACACTAAGACCGGATTCTGTGAATAACATGTTTGATTGGAGATGTACAGCAACACACATTGTATAAATAGTTGAATTACTGCATTAACAACATAAAGTACGACAACTTAACGTACTAGGTAGGATAGAGGTATACAAACGCAATGCATTTGATGAAAGGATGGACAAAGCATCAGTCATGATATATGAACCATTCATATATTTTGACACAAAACAGAATAATGGTTTAATGGGGGTCACTCACGCAACAACACATGACCAAAACCAGAGAAGGAGCCATAAACGATATATATTACTACGCGAATACGATATGAAATACCAACATGTGGATGAATAGAGAAAGAAATGGTTAGTAGTAAGAGAGAGAGAGAGGGACGCAGGTAGGGACCTCTGTCCCTAGCCGAACGAGTAAGGACGAGGGAGTGGTACCGAGTGAATTGGAAGGTATACAAGGACACACGAGCGGTTACACACAACCGAAGTAACTACATAAAGATAACTGAGGAAAGAAGGACATACTAGTAACAGAAAATATACTAAAGAAGCCACATGGCTGAAACTGTTCTTTTTACAAACCAATTTTGATGTGGATTGGCGGAAAATCCTTCCAAATTGTTAAAGTGGTTTTGATATTGTGGAACAACAAAATTTCACTATTCAACAGAAATAGGGTTTCGTGGAGTACTACTTCTTGCTACAATATTTGCACACATACTTGCGAGTCCATGAAATTTATATGGCCTTATCAGGAGATTAAAACTGTTGAATACGTGGCTGCATGCACTTACAAACATTTGAATTTTTTCTTTTTTTCTTTTATTTTCAACAATTTCAAGTTTTTGATTAGAGCATTTAATTAAACGCAAACTTTTTCTATACACTTTGTTGAAGAAAGTGCAATTTGTGGTTTTTTAAATGCAAATTCTACTATCTTGTCACAAAAGTTCATTTCTGGGAAAATTTAACCAATTGTAAATACGTCCACAAAACAACATTTGTATTAGAATGCTAAACATTAAGTAAATGTTATGTGATAAATTGCAGATAGTTTCACAAAAGTAGAAATAAATAAAATTACGACTACAGAAGCATAAAATCTAAAATCATCATTAAGCTGAAAGCAAAAACAAATTGTAGTGTATAGAATTAAAAAAAAAGGAAATTAATACTAAAAATCTGGTAAACAAAAGCACATGTAGGTTAACGAAATGAAAACAGAACTAAAAATAAAATCTATATAAAATTTCTTGTTAATTTTGAAGTCATGGATTAAGGGAAAAAGAGACTAGCTGCTTCAGGTGAGAATATAAAAGCGATCTATTTTTAACATCAAGTGTAATAAATGTAAGAGAATACGTGTATATCTATGCAGCTCAATGTAATTTATGATATTAAATAAAAGTTCAGATTACGTTTTTCAAATGTAAAGATTGCAAGAAGTCAAGCAAGTCAGAATAAAATACCTGTTTTTATGGGAGACCGGTGTTTTAACAAGACGAGGACAGGGTTAAATAGGTTGATTGATGAGTATCCAGTTTTAATGAATAAAATTTCTTCCATGTGTCGCTTGAAATGTGAACTTCAAAATGAAACGTGTTGAAATCTAATAACTTGGGGATTATTTCGTTTAATGTTTAAGTGGAAGAGAAGATATAAATTAAGTGTGAGGTATAATAAAAAAAAATTCAATAGAAACAATATATATTGTTACGTTTTTACCTTTTTAAAAACGTTTTCCGTGGGTTCTTTTATTGCAATGAAATTAAACGCACAATTCTATGATTTTCAGTACTTAACATCTACTACTTTATTTAATTTAATACCACTGTACTATGCTCAAAAGCAATAGTAAACACTTAATACACTTTACACGATCACGGTAAAGTCTAACTACTTACTCAGTAATTACAGACTCAACACTGTCTGTCTGCTGACTGAACTGAACTGACTGTTGATGTGCGCGGCTTATATACTCTTAATGATCATTTCTAGAACAATCATAATGTTTGTAGAAGCTGCGCACATCATCGTACACTTAAATTAAACCCAGATAGCATTTGTATGATTGAATTTTTAGTAGTCATCTTACTCACTCATTTTTGACTAGTTTTGGTGATTAAAAACTGAGTTTTCATATATTTCATCAAAAAGAACAGTCAAAATTGTCTATTCTTTATGATTAAAAATTGATTACAATAATTTTTATCATTTAGTTGAGTTCTTTTTGGCTATTCTTGGTGACCAAAATGTGATACAATTCGGTAATCATCCTACTTACTCTTTTACCCCCACCATTTCGCAAACATTCAAAGCGATCAGCATGTAAACAAGTTCAAAGGAAAAGCAATGCAGAAAACATTATATGTAAGTAAGTATATTGTGTTTTGATTGCATAGTGAGAAGTCCTGTTTTTGATTGCTAAAGTGAGAATTGGTTTTTTATTGAAAAAATTAAAAAAAGTTAATATAATTAATAAACAAAATATTAATTACTATTAAAAAAATTAAAAAATTATAAAATTTAAAAAAATCAAATAACACTATGTCAGCCCAAAAAATTTAGTCGTATTGCTAAAAGAGAAGATGAAAAAATTATGTCACACAATTTTAGAGGTGAACAAAATGTGGAAAAGCAGATTGAAACTCGGTCAGAAGTAGATAATAGCTTTGAGACATTATTTGAAAGTAATGGAGAGGAAACCGTTTTTTCCAGCAGTGAAAGTGAGGAAGACGAATATAATATTTGTGAAGAATTGGGTAAATGGGCAAATGCATTGATATTATTTTAATATTATTTTGTTTTTTAATTAATAGTATATGTACATATAACTACAGCAATGAATTTAAGAAATTATTTTATTATTTTTTTTTTGTTTTGTAAATGCATAAGAATTGAATTATAATAAAAATTTTATCTTAAAACTATACCAAATTATAGTCTAATTTCTATTAAAAAAGGGAAGAAATATTATACATAATATATCATAATATGACTTCGAATTATGAAAATATTCGTTTCAAAAATTTATCGAATATCATACAAAATATGATCATTGAACGATTTCAAAAATGGGTCGAAAATGATGCAGAATATGATCATATAATGACTGTAAATTCAACTAAAAAGTGAACAGAAAATATTATCACATATGATAACAAATGTACATGAAAACTACATTAAAGCAGAGATCATAAATGACTATTCAGGAATAGTCACATGCAGGGTACCATTTTCTTCCGATGAAAGAATCATTTATGATTAGAAAATGATTGCATATTTGATAGTTTTAATCAACTAGAATATTCAAATGTGACTATTTTTTGACCATTATTTTCACAAAATGCTAGCTGGGAACATAAGCACAAGATACACACATACACATGCTCCAATCAGACATACAAATGCCGACGGACAACAACAACAATAATTATGAGCCCATTCGCTGTTTCAATCACTTAGCAGCCGCGCGTATTCAACAAATTTAATAATTTGGTGGGAGCGGGAGGTAGAAGGACCACCCTGCAGAGTGCTGTTTTCATTATCATATATTCTAAAAGTTTTTAAAGTATGAGTAACCAAATTTTTTATGCCGTAATTCAAAGACAAAATGCAATAAGCTCTGCGAATAGGGATGAAAGAAGTGCTACATCCCATACAAAATAATAGATATTTATTTGGTATCGAAAAAGCTACCACTTCAAGAGTCTCAAAATTTGGTACGATATAATTAAAACACATATGGGTATCGTGGCAAGAAACTTAGGGGACAGAAACAAGGAAAGAAGTACTCCCCATAAAAAGTAATAAATAATTATATTATATTTGGAAAGCTATATAGTAACAACCTTTGTGTTTTCTATGAATTAGTATGAAAAGAAGATGGCAAGTCAAGCACATAATTGTGGGAATAGGAGCAAGGGGAGGGGTATCATCTGATTTGAAGTTACAAAATCAGGTAAGAACATGGCGAAGAATGTGCGAGGTAAGGGCTACCTCCAAAAAAAGGGGTGGTATTCATATTTGGTGTGAATTAATAGAAAGCCTAAATGCGGAAGTCATGTAAAGCATTCTGTACCTGCAGTTAATGCTCAAAAGTTATTTTCAGGGTAAATTGTAAAAATATGAAAATATATAGTTTAAACAATTAAAAAGAAGACATTTATCATGCAATTATAATTATTAAATTGATTTGTATTAACTTAGCTGATATATATTCTCGAAAGTTTCTAGTAAGTTGTTGCCCCGTTCATACTCAATAATTTATCCAAAAAACGTGGGGTATTTTTCGACTATATATAGTATATATCACTTTTTAATTATCTTCCTGCAGAAATCATGAAGTATGAAATATATATTAATTGGTTATTTTATAGATTTTAGTACATAAGACAAGCAAATCATTTAGTTTTTTAAAATAAATCATTTTATTGAGAAAAAATTTATTTTTTGATTCATCAGTAAAGAAACAAAATTTTATCACTCTAGTAGCAAGAAATAAATTCAAAGGCATAACAAGAGAATAAGTAAATTTTTCGTATATAAAATAAATAAAAAATTATCACCAAAATTATTGTATTTAGACTTTTTTTAATTCTATCCCTTAAATGGATTTTATATAGATTTTTCTACAACTACTTGACGGACGAAAAACAGAATATTGATGTAATGATTTGGTTTATAGTTAAAAAAAATTTTTGTTTTGTTTTAGCAAAGTCCTTAGCATTTCACGTCACAAACTTGCATAAAAACTCTCAAACAATAAATGATAATGGCAAAAAAGATATCACAGAAATAGCACAACATGCAATTTTTGTTAGACATACATCTTTTTATTTATTTAAACACACTACCCTGAGCAAATATCTGAGGAAAATAGCCCCTTCATATTGCTTTAAGCTTAAAAACCAGATATTAAACACTATAAAATTAGTCTAATTGTCTCTAGATTATAAAATTATTACTTAAGCTTTATTATACTATAATTTAAACTGTTATATATAGTTTTAAAACATGTAAGTAGATTACGATACAGTAGAGCCCACTTTGTACCACTTATTATTCTAAGATTCCTCAGGACTTTGCAAGAGTGTATAATATTTTAGATTAGATAATATACATAAAATTCCAATTGTTTTAAGAAATTTTTTTTTTATAAATTGAATTTATGCAATTTGCAATTGCGTTTTTATTGTAAATTAAAACGGTTTTTACCACTTTAAATCCTTAAACTATTTGTGAGATAATTTTTCATTTAGGGTGACTATAAGTATATTTAGTAGACATATGTATGTTAGATTTAATTTGAAAAATGTGGGGAAAGCACATAAGCATATTAAATGAGTTCGAAACTTTGCTAATGTAAAACATAGGACTCATGCACAATTATTTAGGCTTTGCAATAAGGAAAAGCTGAGCAAGTTTAGTAGCAATAATAAAAATAAATGTTAAGCTGGAAGGCTTGCAATTCTGCGTAAATGTATTTGTTTGCAATTGTTTGTAAATATAATAAAAACGCGCAGCATATGCCAAACTAGGAAGCCTTTTTACATATATAAACGGGAGAGTGTGTGTAAATGTTTGGTTTATTTAATATTTGAATACTGTGTTTTTACCATTTTAACTTTTGCTAACATGAGATAAATGTAAAGTTTTAAGCGCAAATTTTCATTTAATTTAGACCACAATTGCATTTATATTTTTTGTGCAAACTTTTGCCAGTACATGTACTTATGTATTTGGCAGTCACTTGAAAATTTTCACGCAAAGGCATCAACTAACAATATTATATATCCAATCGACAATAACACTTACGAGGACATGCAATTTAAATCAAATATTTAAATATTTGAAAATAGTACTCTTGTGAAGACTCAGGCATATTTTTGTTGGTAGTAGATCTTTGGAATTGTTAATATAAAGCATACCGTTGAATATTATGAATTTTACATAATTGTTGCTCGAATATATTAAAGTTTATTTAAAATAACATTAAACGCGACAAAGTCCATAGTAGACATGTATGGACCTAAATACTGTATCAAAGTACTATGAATTTTTTTAATTATTAAACACGTTAAAAACGTTAAAACATATAAGACATTCAATAGCTTCCTAAAGTTTTATTTGCTGTTTTAGTTTAAACACATTTTTCTCATTTTTGGGAATCTTCATAAATCAATATATTGATAGGAATTTTTATATAAGAATATAATTTTTAAATTGCTGATGTGCTCAGCGTATTTTTGTATAAATAAAACATACTCGTAAAGAAAAAGAATAATGGGAGATCAATTGCTCTTAAAGAATTACCACTGTTCCTTACTACAGCTGCATATCTACTGGTATTACTCCTAGAATGAAATTGAAATGAAATGGTTAAATATACCAATATAAATAAAAATCTATTTTTTCCTGAAATTCTTCTACAGCCAAAAACTTAAATTTTGATATAGAAGTAGTCCTTGGTAAGTAGGTAAGCAAAAAATTTTATTAATGAAATTTTTTATCTATTGGCACGGCTGTGCACCAGTACTTTTTTTATACCGATCTGCAGCAGCAGATATATATTTTTGAGCTATTATTTGTAATAGACATTTTTAGATAATTAGCTAATATTGTTGCGATGAAGTCATAAGTGAAGACAAGCATGTCTTGGATTCTCAGCGCCCCCGCAGTGTTTGAAATTTTTACTAAATGATATAATCTTTCTCAGCATTAAAAACCTTAGCCGCCTAGAAAAGTTCTCATCCCTTGCATATCCAAAGTAATCAATGAAGTCCTTAAAAATATAAAAAAAACTCTTTACGACTCCAACTAAACTTTAAGTCAAAAGATGTTTTATGAAAGTGAAAGCATTAGAAAAAGGACACAGATCCTTACAGAAATATAAATTGGAAAAATTGCTTATAACATTAAGCTTTTAAAAATTTCTAAGATCTCAACTTATTTAAGAGTTAGGTGCTTTTATTTGTTTAATTATTTATTATTTATTTAATTATTTACTAACTAACATATTAGTTATATAAACAGTTTAATTTACTTATATGTTGTTAGTTTATTTTAAAAAAGTATGGGACTGTAAATAAATTACTATACAAATAAGGCCATCTACAAATGTCCACCAATAATAGTACTGAGATCAAAATTCAACAATTCTTGCTTGGTTCAAATCCCATCACTATAGTTTCCTACAAATAAATTAAAATTACTTCTTAAGAAATCCAATTACTATCGTGAGTGGAGTAGCTTTCGACTTTGCCTGTCACAAGTGAACGACTAGGAAATATTTAGAATCAACCATAACTCTTAACGTTCTAGATTTCATTGCAAGATCCCTGGTTTGTTGTAATAAGTGCGAGATTTTAAGAAGCTCCAAAAGAAGAAGTCTATGGCTGTTGGATCTTCAAAATTGCTTACTACTTGACCTGAAAATTAGTGTCCAAAAATCTTCAGCGGTAACTGTGCTGTGTTAGCGGTTGCTTCCTTCTATTGAGACCAACACTAATCGAGACCCAATACTGCAACTAGCGGTAAAAATCACTCGTTTTGTATCTGCCTGTAACGTTTGCTGATGCCTAATTGTGTGCCTTGTCTTCTCGTTAATTATTTTTGGATTCTTTCTGACGTCGTTGGCAATAGCAGCGATGTTGTTGGTGGAACAAGCAATACGAGGCCGGTCAGTTGTTACGATAACAATAATTCTACGCTCTTGAGTTGTGTATCGCTTCGTGGCTTATTGACAACTAATCCTCTGAATATCTGCATCATAAATATTAAAGCACAGTGAATTTGGCGCCATCTGCAAAGACGACAGCCAATTCTACGTATATCAATACTTTTGCGCCACCTAAAAATCAAATGTGATGTAGAGATTCCTGAAGCATTTAATACTGTTTTTCTAATTGTAGCATATTCAACCAATACAGCTTCGTATCTTGATTCCATATATATCTTCACTACTTTGTTAACACCATAGTGAGCTTTTATTGGGAATGATTTTCCGTCATCCAACGTCAAATTTTGGTTGTAAGCAGGTAAGTTGCTGCTGTCTGCCATCTTCCGTGATCTTTTTCTTAGGAAAGCCCAAAGCCCAAACAGTTCAGTTTACAAAACCAAATTTAACGTGAGATGACGGCATATCATTCCTATTTCCACCAGAATTTTTTAGATAAATATACATATTATCATTTGTATATGTATATATTTTGTATAGAGAACAGTGGGCCTAAAACAATAATTTGGTACTAGCAGATATAAAATATCTTATATACAATATATAAAATGCTTTTGTATGCATTAAGGATCGAGCACAAAACTCATACGTTCCTCGAAAATATCGGATCAGTATTCCGTGATTAATTTTTTTTCAATAAACATAACAACTGAAGGAAATGGTTAGCAATAAATATTAAAAATATTTCACGACTTGTCGTTAAACAATTGAAAAAATCATATTCATTATAAAATTCATTCTTCATCACTGCAAACATTTAGGAAACGTAGACGTTAAGCAGAGAGCTGTTTCAGAGACCGTGTGGAAGCAAGTTCGTGATATGAAGGAGTTTATTACAGAATTTGTATCATGTTTAACCAAGGCTGTATTAAAATAAGTATTCGTTAAGCGAGGGCTAACTGTACTTCGAAATTTATGAAAATCACTCGTTATATTCTGCCAATTAATTACTTAAAGACTTTGTTATTTAAAGGTAAAGTCCTATTACTGAGCACTAACAAAATGCAAGCAGATTAACCCACAACAAAGGACCAAACTTTTTAAAATATTATATTTTTATTTTTATACAATTGCTGATTTAAAACAAAATTAAAGTTCTTCTATGTAAAACACTCGTACTGCATATCGAATGGCATAAATATACAATAAAATATATTCGATACAATATTTAACATATTGATGTAAAACAATTCGATTAAGGTTTACAGAAATCAAAGTGGGTTGAAGGGTAAAAAGTAGAGTAGGACGAAGCAGGAGTACTGCAAATATTTCATCAATAAATATAAGGGAGGTTTTAAATGTCGTAGGTTGGATATATCTATACTCGTATATTTGTAAGTACGATAGTACTATAAGTATTCGCATGTTGAATGGCAATTTTGTCGTCGTTTTGTTGAGTAGAAATAAAAATGTATGTCTTTTTGCCTTTCCTTGTATACATACATGTATATATATTTTTTTGTGCAACCACATTTTATTTAAGTTTGTTCTGTTGGTATTCGAATGTGGTATTTTCCATCTACCCTCATTCGCATATGCAGACGACATAGAAATTCTACAATTTCATTCTTCATTTATTTCACTGAATATTGAAGGATTTTTATCTCACAGTTGTTTGATGGTTTATTTGCTTCTGGGGTCCTTCGTGATTTTATCAATTCAATAAAAACGAAATAAAATCACAACAACAACAGCAATAAAATGCAAATATTTTTAATACTCCTATATGAGATTTTTTTGTACTGTGAGGTTTTCATTTTATTTGCTTTTTTATATAAACAGGATGTTTCTTAAAGGAATAAAATCATTTACTAGTAATTTTGTCTATTTTATATTTTCCTCGCTAAAATATGTAAATGGGACATTAACAAAACTACTAAACAAAATTTTGTAAAATTTCACTTTTATTAATACGATTTCATGATTGCACGATTTTTGAATTTCCAAAACTAATTTTTTTTTGCCAGGATTATTTTACTCCACCATAAGTTCCCCAATTTATATGCAATAAGTTTAGAACCACAGCACATACGAGTAGAATTTATGTTTACTGTGTGAGCTGGGCAGGAGTTAAAACAGCGGATAAAAAATTTTTTAAAAATATCTGATTAATTTTATTTAGCAGATCTAATTTTAAGGATATATACAAGTTTTCGTAATTTCGTTTCGTTAATCGAAGATTTTCAGATAAGCAGGTCATTAGCCTACTGTATCCTATTTTGATGATGAGGCTGCCGACAGACTGGCTGAGTATAAAATACATTTATATAGCAAACATTTTAATATAAGAACAGAATTCCGCTTGCAGCCACCCCAACTAGGAGAACAGACGCTACAGACGCCTTTCACAATTCGCCAATGTTTGACAGGAGTCAAGAACATGGCGCAGGGGCAACCAAGTGGATGTTTGTTAGTCACCTTGAAGTGTAATTGATAGGAATCACATCAGAAGATTTGCCTTATCATTATATCCTTTGGTCACCAATAAGGATATATTTATGTTTAATATTTTAGTACCTTACAGCACTTCTTGTATTGTTTGCTAAATAACTAGTAAACAGTTCCTCAAATCATATAATAGTTTTGTTTAGTCCTTAAATTAAATATGAATTTTCTTTGATTTTTAAACTACAAGCTAGACATGAAATTGAGCTTTTTTATAAAAAAGAGGTTTCATTGAAAAACCCCTCAGATAATTGTAACAAAAATATTTCTCTTCTCATAAAAATTAAATATTTTTACGTGATAGGCTTACGATACAGTGTAGAAGTATAATACCACAAAAAGACTCATATTCGTCTTCCATCCCTGGCAGTTTTATTAGCGACTAGCAAATTGACAGATGTGACTTAAAAATTAAAAATATTTTGCTTGAAATTGTTAATGGTAAATTGAAAATACTTTTTGAAAAAACGCGCTGTATACATATCTGAGAGCAGTGTTTTCCTTCCGATGGTGTTTGCTTGGATTTGGAACGATTATTCATCATCCCATGCGTGGTAAACTATTATAGTTCATTTTTGGCTGATAAAAACAAGAGAAACAGCCAGAAACTAATAATTGCAGGTTACTATGCATATGAAAGGCAGACACCAGCCGATAACGTCTCTTTGCATTGAAATGGGAAATATAAACATGTGGATCAAGAGAATAACTAATGATGAAGGGAGAAAGAAAAACGGTCGACGAATTAATCTTCAGTGCTCCCCTGTGTAATTAAATAACCAATATAAATTTTATAAAAACAATTACAAAATAATAATATAAAATTCTAACAATGAGCAACATACCACAGGTAAAAACCACAATTTATTATTTCACATTAACCTAAAAAAAATCAATTGACTACATATATGACTATATAATTTATTATATATACATATGTTGCTTTCACTCCTCGGTAACGTTTTTTTTTGGTTGAATAGTTTTTATTTTTGTTTTGGTTTCATTAATAAGGTTTTATTTTAGACCTACGGCCGATCCTGGCTTGCGTCTGCTAACAGCGCCACCAGTTGTACAGAAGTATGCAGGTACTTAACTATATAGGATATTATGGTTATCCCGCCCAAGGTCAGTCGTCAAAGCCTCGTTAGCGCATCAGGGGACACCAAGTCTTTTAGAGTTGACATTAAGAAAGGAGCGGCTGTAAAGACAAATTTAAAAATTACTTGTGTTTTACTTTCTCATAACACTCTCAATATATAATTATTAAATGGTTATTAAACTAGAAATTGCAACGCACATTCCATTGCTCACATAAGTCTTGATTTTTGAGAAAAACTTTCAGACTCATAAATTCTAATACTGCTACATAGTATAACATTACCGCAGCAACAGTTGCCAGGATGAATTTAAGAAAAATTTGACTGAAGCTGTGCCGGCACCGGTTAGAATTATTTACAACGACTTGTAGCATAATTGATCCCCCAACAGAGACAATAACTTTAATGGGAAAAGTTGTGGTAAGAAACATTTGAATAAAACAACAAGACACATAAAAATGTATTTTTAAACATTTAATTGTTGTTATATATCCTTACAGTTGTTCACATCTGCTCTATATGGCCTCTAAGAATGAATGAATAGCAAATATACTTTCGAATATGTAATTGTTTTTTATCTAAGTAAATTTATAGGATTTTTGGTGGAAGAGATGCTAAAAGTAATCCTCTGCAATCCTAATGGAAAATCGTTCTCGGCAAATAAATACCTCGGGCTATGCTGGTTTGTTAAGCTTTCTTCCAAATAGACATTTTAGTAAATATTCAGGCCAGATTGAGTGACACTTGCTGTTTAGCTCAAAGATATTAAATAAAAATTAATTTGTGGAGTACGCATTTATTTTACTCTGAGTTAAATTTCTTTAAATCCAAATTTATATTCTAATGAAAAAATACACCTTGCGATTATTTATGCACATGAACATATATTTATGGTTAGAAATAAAGAAAAATAAGTTTTTTTGTAAAAATATTAAGCCTGAAAGATTACAAGTTTGTATAACACAAACTTCAAGAAAGAAACAAAAACTCAGGAGAATAACTTTAACTTTTCAATCGCGATAAGCCGAAATACAATAAGATTTCCATTTTTTCATTTCCCGTAAGACAATAGAAAGGCAGAAATACGGATGGAAATATGTATGTAAAAGGAGATGCAAAATTTTTTGTTGTTGCAATGAAACATAATTTCTTAAAAGCAAGAGATAAAAGAAAAATAAACTACTAGTGCTATATATATATATATATTTTTTTTTTTGAAATAGCAATTTGAATAAAGTTTAGGCAAGTTATAGGAGGAGGAATGTATTAGAAACACATTAGTTGGTGCTTCGCATATCAAGTTGTGCAATAACCGTAAGGTTAAGATAGGAGGGCAAATTTGATTTAATTTCTCTGATAAGCACGTCATATTATATTTTCTTTTGGCGTTGAGCTTGTGGTTTATAACTTGTTGGCAAAAGATTGGGAACGGTTCTTAAATTTTAAAGAAATAACAACGAAAATAACACCAAAAATTTGATTGGCCTTATTGAATGTATTCAAATTGAACTGAATGTGTTGTTAAAAAAATTAACCTTATTTTTTTTGTGGGATAGAGTTTAAATTTTATTAGATCTCATTGGAGAAGAACTAAAATTTATTATATGTTTTGCCAAATAAATATAATTCTGAGAAACGCAAAGGACTATTCTTTTAATAACCATATCTTAAAAAAGGCCAGCAGTTTGCCAAGAAATCGGACGGTAACCTTCTGATGAAAATCTATATTTAATAACTTAACAGAATTCTTAAAGAAACGTTCATATACAAATTAATTGTCGACATTTTTTATAGCATTACTTGCTCTTACATTTGTCTAATCAAAGGGAATTCAATTTAAGCCAAATGCAAGTAAAATTAGTCGAAATAGGATTTAAATGTTTTTTGTTTAAATAAATTCTATTTGAATATTTTGTAATGATATCGTTATTATTCGATTTTTTTTTATCAATTTGTGAGCAAGCGGCGTTTGAAATCAACAAAATCATGCCTGTTATACAACTGGTACAATTGGTTGTCTAAAGCTTAGGAGGATAATTTTGGTTTTAATGTGTATTTAAAAATTAAGTCAGACTCGTTTCAAGGCAAGTGGCACAGTAAAGGTAATTTAGAGACAATATTTAAAAGCAGGAATACGACTTCAATTGCAACAATCAATAGTAGTGGCTTGTGTTACGATAGCAAATACATATTTACTTATACTTAAATATCTGTCCCCTCAGTCCTAGAGCAAAATACTTTTTGAGAGCTAAATAGTGTGTTCGCACAATATTGGATCAAATGAACCAGTATTAAGAAGTACAAACTGTTATTGAAAAGAGTGTGTATTCAATTACAACCAGAAATTTTTTAAAGTAAACTATAGACCTGATTCTGAAAATTCCAAAAATAACCTCTTAAAAAATTTTGACAACATATACTTTTAATGACTTCCCTAATATTCAAATCCATTGGTATGGTACTCCATAAAATATTTGAACTTTTCATAGGCCTTAGCTTTCCATATGAAAACATTTCGTTGGTCGCTAAAGTAAATCGTCAATGTACTTTAAGCAATTTGGAAATATTCAACCCCTAATGTCTACGACAAAAAGGATCAAATATAATATAAGAATGCGCTTTCACATTTGATTATTATAAAATATATAATCATGGTAATCATAGAATGCTCTTATACAAACGACACCACAAAAACTTATATTCAACGTGAGCATATTTTATTTTTATTGTAATATGTATACAGTTAAGCGTCCGTGGGGTATTTCTTTAAAAAATGTAGGAGTTACACCAAAATTTGCGAGTAAAAATTGTGAATTTTATTATTTTAGTATTTTTTAGACAAATTTGATTTTCTTCTAAGCTGCAATTTTTTTTTTGAATTAATACAAAACAAAGGATAACTTATTCACTTCTTCAGAGATTTTGGTAAACTTACATGTTTTAGAAAGCCAACATAAGCGTTCTCTTACAGAGAACTCAAATATATATTTTTATTATAAAAATCAAGTTAGAGTGTAAATAACATAAAGTTCAATCGTAGCTCGTCTATTTTTGGAAGGACTTTGAAAAATCTCTTCATATTTCTCAGACAATAGTAAAATTTTAAAACTGTCCTTGAAGACAACAAAGCTAATACTGTTGTTTTTCGAATCAGAATGGATCATGAATTGATCTATAAAATATTTATACTCTATAAACTCCGTCCTTAATTTTATTTCACTTACTCTTGTACTATTATTAGGACTCTGACCGATGAGGGATTCGAGACAGTCTGCTATGCAGATGACGTCATGATACTTCTGAAGGGAAGGGATCCAAATCATTTGTGCAGGAAGGCCGAGGAGGCATTAACCCTGGCACACAACTGGGCTCAACCAAGAGGGTTGAACGTTAACCCAGGAAAAACTGAAATTGGCCTATTTACAAGAAAGACGAAGATAGCTCCATATGATGAGCCGCGCTTTCTTGAAAGGACAATAAATATTTCCGACAGGGTGAAGTATCTAGGAGTCATTCTCGATCGGAAATTAAAATGGAAAGACCACATAAACGAAAGAGTCAAAAAGGCTCATATATGTTGGTCAATCTGTAAACGGGCCATAGGCACAAGATGGGGGCTGAATCCAGAGATGACACACTGGCTTTATAGTAGCGTTATCAGGCCGATTATGACCTATGCTTCTATAGTGTGGTGGACGTCGATGGAATATAAATGCAACATCAAAACAATACAGAAAGTTCAGAGAACCTGCTGTCTTGGTATAAGTGGGGCCTTCCGAACGACATCAACAGGGGCGATGGAAACAATATTATCTATCCAGCCAATCGAAATTCGTATAAAATACGAAGCGGCTCTTGCAGCAAAACGACTAAAGGTGATGGGTGAGTGGATCGATCAGGAACACGAAGCGCATCATCAACGAATCTTTACGGCCATAGGAGAGTCCATACCGGATAATGTTGCAAATGACCGCATACCGGAGACTAGACTAGAGGCCAACTGGGGAACATTGATCCCCGACATCCATTCCTGGTTGACCGACCCTTGGAACCAGATCCCCATGGGGCTTCATTGTTACACGGATGGATCAAGGTCGAGAGGGAAAACGGGACTTGGTGTTTATATAGAAAACACCACAGAACTGTTTTTCCGCCTGCCGGATTATTGCACAGTTTTGCAGGCGGAAGTTCGGGCAATAACGGAGTGTATCAGGGAACTCGACGTAATGGGGAGGTCAGGACTTGTGAATATATTCACAGATAGTCAGATGGCCATTAGAGCAATCTCAAAGGAACGCACTAAATCACGTACAGTTTGGGATTGCAAAAACGCTATTAACAGTTACTCGACACATGGTGAAGTGCACATCATATGGGTGCCAGGGCACGCGGGGATAACTGGAAATGAGAGGGCAAACTCACTTGCTTCTAGGGCAATAGAGTTAGGTAATATAAGCTTGGAATGCGCGAAACCCTTCGATGCAGTTAAATCCGAGCTAAAGACTTGGGCACATAGGGCCCATTCAACTCTCTGGAATAACGGAACCATGGGAATCAATACAAAAATTCTATGGGGAGATCCAGACGAGAGAAGAACGAGGGAGCTGCTGAAACTTAGTAAGCTCGAACTAAGTAGAATAATGGGAGTTGTCACAGGGCACTCTCAGCTACTGGCACATCTTAAACGCATAGGAATAGCGGGAGGAGATGAATGTAGAGCATGTGGGGAGGAGAGCGAAACGTTGGAACACTATTTGTGCCAATGCCCCGCCTTCTCACAAATAAGATCCCGATATCTTGGGGGTGACATCTTACCGGACATAAGCCGATTACGGGGAATATGCTGGAGGAAATTAAGGAACTTTGTGAGTGACACGGAGTTTCTCTAGACCTTTGGGTCAATGTGTTATGGTTAAAATCAAAGGAGCGCACAACAAGCCTTCACTGGCTTAGGTGTATGTCGTATGACATGGGCTGACAATACCCCTCCTATCAACCTAACCTAACCTAACCTAACCTACTCTTGTACTAAAGTCTAATTATTTGGAAGCATATTCCCGAGTTACTTTGATAAAAACTTGTAAATATATTTAATATTTGTGCTTCTTCAAGAGCGTTCCGTGATATTAAAAAGTATTATAAGTAAATCCAACAAACCTTATTAATATAAAGTTTTTATTTATGCTTTTAAGCACAATTTGATATTTCTATTCATAAATCTGTTTTTGAACATCATTTGGCATATTAAATCCCCTTTGTTTGCAATTTTTTTTTTACTTTCTTTACACTTTGAACTTTTATCGAAGATGCTAAATCTATATCGGGCGAAAGTTTTTTTTTATTTTCTTATAAAAGTTTTGTTAATACTCTTTGATTTTATCATTATTATCAGTGAAAATAAATGTGAGTGTAAATTCTTTTACGCTCCTAGATTTGAACGCAAAGCGTGAGCAGTTTTTGCTAAAATTACTCCTTGTGTGTAATTACTTAGTGGTGTATGTGTAGCTTAAGGGTATTAAATAGTTTTGGTAATACACAAAATGTCTAATAAATAGATCCTAGATATAAACTATATTAATAAATTTTTGTGAAACTGTTGGTGGTATAAATATCTGGAACATTCCCTACTATAGATGCGGTGAACTGTCTCTTTACACACGTATACTCCTTCTGGCCATTAAGTCATGTGTATTACATGTGTGTGCATGTTTTATATGTGTGTTTAGTTTTACAATTTATAAGATGAAATGGGGTGATTGTGGCTAGAAAGTCTAAGATGCTGCCTTTGAGATAAAGTTTAAGTTCATAAAAATTAAGTACTTTTGTATATTTTATTTGAATGAATCTCTATTTTTCTGTTGCTTTTGCTTTGCTTGCAGCTTTTCCCTTCTTTCCTTTTGACATCTTTGTTATTTTTGGCTTCCTGCTGATTTTAGGCAGAAAAACAACTTCTTACATTTGTTGTACACGTTAAGTGCCTAAAAGTATGTTAACTTTTAATTAAAACTTATAGTCGGCTAGAAGACTTCGCAAACTCATAAAATCTCAACAAGTAAATTGAAATATTCGGTTTAATCTAATTTAAATTTTGTATAAAAAATTGTTCACTTGATCATTTCTTAAATTTTTTTTTTTCGTTTTTTCATTTAATATATAAATTAGAATCTTTTTTTTTTATTTATTTCTTAATTTCAGTTTCAGTTTGCAACAACTTTACTACTTTATTTCCAGCGTGTAATGGCTCTTTTTATAAGTGCAGACCAAAACTAATGTAAAAAATATGTTAAAACTTATTTGAGTTTATATCTTTAAAAATAAAATTTTAAATTATTAGCTTTAACAAAAGTTTTCTGGGATTTTTTTATGGCTCATTAAAAAAAAAGAATTCGTAATGTTGTGGAAATTTTTTTCTATTTATAACTTTAAGGCAAGTGATGCTTGAAATGAATGGTTTTTCTTTTAATTTGTCCCTTGATGCAAAGAAACATAGAAAAGACAACTTTTAAAGGAAGAATTAAGCCAATATGCTTTTTATAAGTTGTTGTCAATAAATATAAATATATTTTTACACTTTGGAGCTAAAACTACTTGTTAATTTTTTTGGAGATCGGAGTTGGCCAAGGAAAATTTCTAAGTGTCTTTTGTTATTCATTATTATACATTTGTATGTGTCGCCTCTCAGGTCTGCATACAAAAATATTTTCCCTGACCAATGGCTGCATTTTATCTTAAGAGTATTCGATAACTTGTTTTCATACTTTATTAATACATTTAAATTTCCCTAGCAGCCTCCGAGCATATAAGCTAGGACTAATGTGTCCTTATATGGTTTATTTTTTGAGTAAGCAGTACTATAAGAAAGATATTAGTATATATCTGGAAGGAATAACACTGCAAACCTTCAACCAACCAATACGTGGACTTTTTTCTATTGCCTGCAAATGTATTAAACCTTAAAAATTAGGATATGGCACAGTAAGAGTATCCAAAAAGGCCATTTATGTCTTTTTTGTAAAGCTGCCTTAAATGTTTTATCTATTTTTGTTATCACTATGTTGTCATTATATTTTTTAGTATAACAATAATATTTTGATATCTTTCGATATGTAATGAGTAATTTTTAAAAGCCTTTGTAAATCAGGCTCCCGAGCCATCCCAGCTACATAGTTTCTTTAACTTAACAGGACTAATTATTACCGCAGGGCATATTTCTCGATTAATGTGACATAATTATGCATAAAAAAGACTCATGATTTCGCAGCCACTTTCGAAAGTGTTTTTAATATTGTCTTTATTTAAAAGAAAATCAGACTCATATTTAAAGCTAAACCGAAGTAATGACTTCTGTCATAGTGGTGATCTCACTTAATGCTAATTCAGACTTAATACAAGGTTCTGTTCTTTCTTCTATATGACCTGTTGTGTTCCTTTTTAATAATCTGCTAAGTTGAACTTTAAATCTTTTCTTTTCTTTGCGAATAACTGCAGCATTTCCATTTATATTTATTTATCAAAAGGCCAAACAGTCAAAGATTGGGACCATAAAAAATAATATATATGATACACTTAGTTACAATCTTGTGAAAGTCGCCGAATGATGTGATGGGTCGACTCTAATACTGATAAGAACCAGCTGATACTTCTGTAAACATAGGTAATGTATGCACAGAGGAATCACAATGTCTTGATGTATTTGACATGAAAGTCCTGTCCAGTTCAATGTACTGAACACATATTTCATGTCGCTAAAGAAGCACTTGCTATTTATTTTACCTTCGTCTGTTCCAAAATTGAATAAAACTCTCATATGGGTCGGTGTTTCTGACCCTATTTTGAAATTACTCTACAGCATACAGGAGCGCAAGAAGAAGCTTATAAATGATACTAGTGTAGCCTATTTTATTGATTTATAGACACATATTCACAGTGTGGGTGTCTTTTGTTGTTTTATCGTTGCTTCCATGTAATGTGTTCTTATGCGATTAGGAAACTTCTTCCTGAAACCGTCTCTCTTTTACGAACAACATGTTCTTTATTGTGAGCACTTTCTTTCCTTGTCAATGTGCTAGTGAGTTGCGTTAAGTATTACAGAGAGAGCCCTTTCACTGGACAACTTGTATATGAAGAGGGGTTTTTTCTCACGTTCAGAGTGCAGAGATTCAAATCAAATATCTATAGAGGCTGCTTCATCTATCCCCTTTCCCAAAACTTTTTTTGGCAGTTCCATTGCATTTTAAAAATTTAATTGAATTGGAAAAAAAATAAATAAATAAACGGCGAGTTATTTCTTAATGTAACAAATAGCTCCGAATATGTATGACATTTTTGGGTCGCGTTAAACTTTTGTATTATGAACGCTATTTTGTACAGCCTGAGAAGATAAGGATAAAAATATGGCTTCGAATGAAAACATATGAACAATTCTATACCAACAGTATATTGTATGTAATAGAATATAGAAATCTTAATGTGTTAAAAAAATATAGTTTAAATTAGATATCGGGGGAATATATAAATCTTCTTCTGTAGAACGTATAGTACAGCATGAGAATTTCATAGTCCCTATTTCAATTTAATACTTTTAATTAGACCTATGTGTAGACAAATTTAAACTTATTATCGCTAAAAAAAACGTATGCTTTGTTCTCAAGCACACAAAGTATATGGTGTGGCACGTGATTAATAATTCCTCATACGCCGTGATGTCTAGTATTATTTTAAAAATGCTAAAAAGTAGGCAACAGTTTTCTAAAATAAAAATGATTATATTGAATAAAGAGACTTACAGATATGGTCAGGCCTGTGCATTATCGCCATTCGCGCACTACCGAAAATACCGCTTTCACTTACAGAAAGTGTAGCTTTTAATCTGAATTTATCGATTCTCCGGCGTTCTTTACAATTGGGCTTATCTTACAGTAAGTAAGGCTGGCTGACCATTTACAACTCAGTAGATTTATCAATAGGTGGTTACGCCAATAGGCGAAATATTTGCATTAAGTGCACAATGAATCCAAAAAAGATTGTGAAAAACCCATTGCATCCGAAAAAGTGACTATTTGACTATAGTCTGGAGGTATCAAGTGGCAGTATTTGTTTCAAAACGACGCTATTACCGTTGCATAAGAACGCTATGGTCGTATGATAACCGACTGTTTTTGGCCTGAAATTAGGGCTAATGAACCCAACAAGACGTTACCACGAGCCACATGACACAATAAATTTTAGCATTACTATATGGGAAGTTACCAGAACGTGTAATTTCCTGTTTATGCATTTGACGCTGCTAATTTTTGTTTTGTAAAACTATGGCAGAGACCATGTCTACGCGGATAATTTTTTAATGTTGGAGTATTTAAAAACCATTAGTCAAGTTATCGCCGAGATACCTCGCAAAATGCACAAAAAAGTGATCCAAAGCTGCATAATAAGAATCCACTACAATCTAAAGATAGTCTTTAAATGATGTCGAATTTTGAACGTAATCGCGAATTTAATACATTGCAGTAAGTAAAAAATTATGTAGTTAATATAACCAGGATTGAAGTAAGCAGGCATCATTTTGACGTTATTAATAGGTGCAATAGAAAACTTAATTCCAAAAACTTTATTTTATGCTTTTATATCGATTGATATTGTGGTAGAGTTGTGGTTGTTCTGTTGCAAAAAAGAAAAAGTTTTATTTCCAGATCCAAAGAAAAACAACGTTTATCATTTTATACATCTTTTGCATAAAAGCGCTGCTTGGCTTCAATAATTAAGGTTGGAACATCCCTTAAAATTAGAAACAAATGCTTCTTGACCTGAACAAAAATGTTTAATTGGTGATCAAATAAACTGGTGCAATTTAAGTATTTCAATTAAGTCGTAGTCCTCTATAATTTCAATAGCCTTGAGTTGAGAAAATCATTTCACTACTGATTTTTAGTGCATTTTAAGTATTTAGTTGTATTTAAGTTCATATCGATTTTAATGAATAGATAGTTTACGTAGCGTGAAAAGCATTATATTTGAGTATAATATCAATATGTGATTAATATACATACACCAAGGCTAAAAATGTAGAATTGATTTTGAGTTGCCTTTCCCAGCGGCGGCAACAAATAATATATAGAAATTTTTCATCCTTTCAAAATGAAGTCTGCAAATTAATACGAATAATTTAAGTCTTTTATTAGTATGTTTACGATGAATAATTTAATTTTAATTTTTAATGTTATTCAACGGCCAGAGAAATTGTTCGCTGAGTTAAGAAAAACATTCACTTGCAATAGTAATAACAAACACCAACTACCAGGACTTCCTGCCTACTCGTAATATCACACATATTTATTGCTTATCGTATGTCAAACTTACAATCAGCTAAAAATAAAAATAAAATACACCCCACGAAAAATTGTTGAAGTGTAAAGTAAAATAATCAAGGAGCAACTAAAAAATAAACAAGTGACGCAAAAAAAAAAAAAAACACATAAAAACCGATACACTCCCATACATATTCCTGTGAATACACAGAGTACGACAGTGTTTGAAACAATTGAATTAAGTGAACAAAAATGACACAATATTTTTGTTGTTGCTGAAAATAAAAACGAATAAAAAATTGAGAATAAAACTCTTAACAAACTATGTATGTTTGTATATGTATGAAGCTTAACGTTTGTATATCAAAAACAAAAAGACAAAAAATGGCAACAGTAAAAATGTCACTTCAACAGAAAATGACAAAGAACCCTCGGTAGAAAAGTGACCAACAACACGCAATGGAACGCAATAACCATACAACTACAGATGAGTGAGTATCCTGTTGATGTGTTTTTAATGCTGCCTTTGTTGTTATTTTTACTGCTGCTGTCATGAGTTGAATGTCAAGGCAACTCTAATTGTAAACAACATACTAAAGGTCTTTTATTTTGTTTACTATTTTTATTTTTCTCTTCACTTGCTAATGATATTACAATAGCGGAAAAAATTATATACGAGTAAGACGTAAAATTTTATTTAAAAAGGCTCTAGTATTTACTATACGAATATTCACTGAGCGAGTAATAAACAAAAAGGACGGATGTGAAAAACCCTGAGGAGGTAGAGACTGGAAAATAGTGTTTCGAATTTCATAACTTTTAATTTTGAGTTTTGTGATTCATACAATTTTGTACTTAACGAATTAATTTTATTTGCAGATAATGAAATTGGACTGAAGTGTAGAAGAAAACTCTATGGTGACCTGGAAAATTTCAATGAAATTTGCGAGGATCAGGTTAGAAGGACAATATGTGACACATAATTGAGAAACAAAGATCAGCAACACTACATCTTACACTGATGTTCCAGAGGTATAAAATATACTGTGTGAAGCATTACAAATTACAAGATGTCTTGTTAATATATCATTCAGGAAAACTTGAACCTTAAAACAAGCAAAGAGTTACTTTCTGTTTTAAAGTACTACAATGCCGCTACTTTTTCTGATTTTCAGGTCATTCCTACGGTTTTAGACTGAAAAATCATTCAGAAACCCACTGACATTTACTTGGTCTCTTCTATTACTTAGACTTCTATGCAAGAGAGTTATCCACTGAAAATGATATTTTCTGAAGGCTATTACTAATTTCTTGTTTACTATCCTTCTCACAGATATAAAAACTTCATGACGAAAAAGGTGAATTTTTTTCTATTTTCATGAAGGGTTCATCTTATGTTGTAGTAGTCGTTCACCTCACTGATTTCTTTGTCACATTATTTTCCACGAAATTGCATAAGTGCAACAAAGTAAAAGTCATACAAAGTGACATTTGTGAAATTCACTGAAGTGCTGTATCGTCAACTTGACTATTTTTTCGCGCGTGTAGAGAAACAAACATTTGTCAGACATGGTGCAACATGAGGCAGTATATACAACATACGACAAATTTATACTACATACATGTATATGCATATGTATATATGTATGTTGTTAAATGGTCACAACATGTTGTCAGACATCAGTTTCTGCTACTGCTGCCATTTTGCTATTTAAGCCCGTAATACAATTTGTTAAACATGCAAAGTTAAACAGGCTACAATTTGTTTATTGAAACTTTATACGATTTACTTATTTCGAATGTTTGCAATTGTTAATTTGTTTTTTTTTCTTGTTTTTTTATATTTATTGTTACAGAACAAATGCTATAAATTTTAATTAATTGAATGAGTTTGAGTATATTGTGGTTAAGAAAGACGTTAGATTATTTGTAAATTTATAACAAATGAATTTTGAGCGATAAACATGTGTATGCAAATAAAAGTTGCATGAACAAAACTCAAAGTATGATTGTTAGATTAAAAATTTAATATTAATCATACGTTTTACACGTTTTTCTAAAATATTTTTAATTTATTGATATAAAGATTTTATCATGGATTGGTATACTTGCACATTGTATCAAACCTAGTCCAGTCGATTGACCAATTGAGAGCTTGAGAAAAATTTATATAATCTGTTGAGCAATATAAGGTTTTTTTTGAAATTTTTAACAAAAAAATAAAAGAAATTATAACTCACTTTTAAAAATTACGGATTAGAAGAGAAAAGACGTAATGAAAACCTCAATAAAGGATAGCTTGAAAGTAATTAAAAAAATAAAATATTGATCTTTTAAGTTAAAATTTGTAGACGAATGTCAATCAAAATTAAAACCGGAGAATCGTTATTCTGAAACATACTAACTACCCAATAATACGAATGTTTATGTATTTATCTGTAAGAAATAAATTTATTTTATTTTGTAATCCTTTTATTTTAAATTTAAATAGGCTACTTAGTTCTATCGTATTTTTATAAGCCAAATTACATGTGATAGTTATCAAAGAACAAATTACACCAAAGACACACGTGTAAATCATTCTGACAAACACTAGCAGAACGGAACAACATGCTGTTTTCGAAAGCCGCTACACTTTCATCATCAGCGTTCTTGTGTTTGGTCCACTTCTGTGGTGTCAGTTGATGTATATTTCAGCTATTTATACAAACTTTTTCACTGTAAATAGAATACGTGAATTTTTTTGATTCATTCGTATTACAATTTGTGAAAACTTTTTTTGTAATGGAAAGCAAAAATTAATAAATATACATACTTATAGTAACAAACCAAAAAAGTTTGTCATAAGTTAAAAACAAACTAAGCAAATTAAAAAACATGTGTATAGTTGGTAAAGAATAGATAACAATGGTCACACTGTTGTAAGTTAGTGAGGTGTAATTTGTGCTTTCCATTACAAAAAAAGTTTTCACAAATTGTAATACGAATGAATCAAAAAAATTCACGTATTCTATTTACAGTGAAAAAGTTTGTATAAATAGCTGAAATATACATCAACTGACACCACAGAAGTGGACCAAACACAAGAACGCTGATGATGAAAGTGTAGCGGCTTTCGAAAACAGCATGTTGTTCCGTTCTGCTAGTGTTTGTCAGAATGATTTACACGTGTGCCTTTGGTGTAATTTGTTCTTTGATAACTATCACATGTAATTTGGCTTATAAAAATACGATAGAACTAAGTAGCCTATTTAAATTTAAAATAAAAGGATTACAAACAAGAAAAATGTTCATAAATAAAGAGAAATCTTAAACCTAAATTATTTTATTTTTATTTAATTAATTTTTCTATCACATTTTAGTACTTACAACAGCTTCACCTCCATAGACTAGTTGCTAGTTGTCTAGACTATTTGTCTTAAGGTTGCATGATCGTTTCCTGCGTTTGATTCTGGGTATTTCAAGTTCATGCATCATGTAAAAATTTTCTTCAATATTCAATTTAACATATAGATATTGTATCACCTTAAATTAAAGCTAAAGTTATTGGCTATTAGTAGGAGCTTATTGCTTTTTTGCATAATGGAAAATATTAATAAATTTCACAATTTAATATAAATACACAAAATATTAGTAGAAATCTTCTTAGTGATGTACATGTTAACGCAAAAAACATTGATTAGTTTCATAACGATTTACCAATAATTCAATATGCTGGCACAATTGCAGATGGTTGAAACAGGGTAACAATTTATAAAAGTTTCAAAAGAGTAACAGCGCGTGTCATCATGATTACCATGCAGTTTTATATCGTTTTAAGTCTCGCATTCTTTTAAGTTCAATTCGAAATTAAACTAGGATTGAGTTAGTTATTCAATTAAGTCCTTTTTAGTGTGTTATTATATAAATAATTAGTGTTGAGACAATAAAATAAAAAATATATTTTAACTGCTATATAATAACAAAATATACATAAAAAACTCATAGAAAAATACATAAGCTCTAGTATTATGATTTTACTTCAAATTAATATTTTTTGTAGTTGTGACTACTGCAATGAAATTTTAGTTGTTTTAAACACATCATAATCTGTACAGAGTGATTGATTGCGTTGCTGTTTTTTTTTTTTGACGGGTAAGGTTGGTTTCAAAATGCCTTCGCACTTATAGTGACCGTCGTCAATTGCGTTGTGTGGTGTAGCCAACAAAACACTTCCTTCTCCGTTTCTGGTGGGATGCCTTCCCGGAACTGTTTTCTACATTACTTCGGAAAGGCCCAGAGACTTCGTCCTCCTAAGAAGGACTTTTCTCGAAACCCCCACGTCTGTTTCCGCCAGTGTTATGTTGCTGGCTCATTCTTGCTGAGTCTCTATTGATGGGGACTCATTTTGCCGTGAATCGAGGTCTCTTTTCTTTCTTCTTAAGACATACTCGATGTAGCACCCCATGTATTTTCGCATTCTGTCAACTATGTTGGCAGGGATGAAATCGCCAATCTGCCCTCTTAATGCGCTTTTCTCGGTATTACATCTGATGCAGTTGAAAAAAATGTGTTCTGCATCATCGATTGTTGCATCTCAGTAGAAGCAATTGGAATTTCCTGTTTTACCCATACGGTGCACCGCGGTGTACTTCCGGAAGTATCCATGAACTGAAGGGAACTGGGTCAGGAAGTAGTTAATCTCCCCAAATTTCCTTTGGGTCTACTTTTCTATGTTAGGAATGAGCCTCGCCGTTCATCTACGGGACGGTTACAAATCTCTGCTTTGCAGCACTAATACTAGTTTCCGCCCCTCTAGAGTCTCGTGCCTCTATCCGTTTGCGCGCTAAGAGATCAACCGGAATCTCTCCACTTATCACGAAAACCGCCGCTACTGATACTGTACGGTAGGCTGAAGCAACCCTGAGTGCCGCGTTGGATTTCTTCCAGCGTCTTGCGCTTAGACTTTGCTCTCAGCGCATCTCCCCAAATTTCGCTCTCATATAGCAGAATCGAATTTGTGGTTACCATTACTAAGGTTGCGTTACTGATAGAATTACTGAAATTATGTAATAATTAAAATAGTGACATTTTGAAACACGACGTTGCAAGTATTACAGCCAAACTCGGGATTTAGTCGAAAGACGCTCCAGAATACTTCAATTGTAACCGCTGCCTGTCCGCGACTGCAGCTACTCTGCATATTTACAGAACATAACATTATACGCAGCCTATGACGCATCCCATAGCACTCAATTGTGCTTCCCATTAGCAGCGTCATGACAATGTATAATACCTTTTATTATCTGCAAGGGCGTATAATAAGTAAAACATAGTATGTATGATATTTCTACACTACTTAAATTCTATAATCTATTACTCTATTAAATTACATGTATTCCACATTGTTTCCTTTAATTTAAGAGAAAAGAAATTGGTGAAGTTATAGAAAAACTTTTTGTGGAAAGAGTTTTAGTTTTAACGAACATGTCCTTAATGTAATAAATTATCGAATTAAAAAAATTGACTGGTCGAATCAATTTTGTGTTCATTAATATAACAGTTTAACTAATTTGCCTAATTTTGGTATTAAGGTTTTACAAAATTTCATCATTAATATTGCCTGTGAAATTTGTTTTACTGAGTAAATTTATTACCAATTCATCACATGCCGTCTCACAAATAAAAAAATATCCATACAATATCTATTTTATAAACCACTGATAATTATGGTTAATAAGGATTAGATAATCTAACATATCATATGACAGAAAACTCTAATGAGATTAGTCCCACAACGAAATGTCTAATTATTCCCTTTTAAAGCGCGTAATACAGTTTTTTTCTCTTAATTTGTGACTATTTATGTTGATATCATTATCTTGTATCATGCAAATAATTTTCTAAAAAGAAAGTCCATAAAAAATTTCATATTCATAATATTTTCTCTTAGTTTCTACAGCAAAACAAAAAAAGGAATATTCCATATTGAAATGAAATTGAATTAAAATTCAATCTTGTATGTAATTATTACTTTCAGCATAGTTTAGATTAGATTTATGAGAATTTCATTAAAAACAAAATTTAATAAACTTAATAAAACCATAGAAAATATAGACAAAATAGAAAACAACGACCATAAGAGAATAAGTATGTTCTTAATACTAAAAATATGCAAAATTGTAATACAAGCAACTAAGGCATATGGATCCTTTAATGCAACATAGACGTATCTCAAAAATTACGATTAAAGTGTTTACAATTTTCGTTTCCACGTCAAAACTTTTAGGTATTGGTTTCACAAATAATTTTGATTTTTCTTACACCTACACTAAAATAAACAAAATATACTAACTTTTAGTAAAAAAAAATTCGTTAAATTACTTCAAGTATAATTTTCCTAAAATATAATAAACTTTGGATTGAAAAATGGTACACAGTTTTGAACAATGAATTTCCAACATTTAATGAAAAATTATTTTCTAAAATTCATTAAATCTATATTAAACTTGACGAATTTGCGTCAAAAAATTCAAAAAAAAAAAAATTCTTTTAGTAAAAAATATTTGCCTTAGGAAATGATTTACTCATGAATAGTTTATTAATTGTACATACTCAAGCCTGCAAATGGTTTAAAATAATTAAGTAAATTATAAATAAAAGAAATTTATAAGGGTTAGTTCGTGAACGAATTCAGAGAATATATGATCACAAAAGTGGTTCATACTTATATTTAAAATTAATTATTTCATTGCTAATGTACCCGTATATTGACTTGATAGACGAGAGTTTATAGGCTGAGCAATTGCTGGCTCAAATCTATCACGGTGTGGGTTAAATTTTTTTTTAATATTCCTTATCGTACTGTATATTTGAAAAAGTTGATAAAAATTATTGTTTCCGTGGCGGATTCCTCATTCCGTCAGTAAAAAAGTTCACTTGATATAAATAAAATTAAAGAAATTTATAATTTAGAATTTAACAAAAGTTACTCAAAACAAATCAAAAAATTCTGTTATAAAAAAACATCTACCCCACAATGCAAAGATATATTCGGAGAATATTAAGGAAATTTATGACCTCTAGTTTCGAAAAAATGACTAAATTTGACTTCATGGTGTTATATTAAAAAAATTAAGGAACAGATTTTCTTGTGTAATTTAAAAATTTAAGGTGTTTGATAATCGTTCTAATTCAAGGCCAGATCGATACTTTTTGGTGCAACTTTTTTTGCTTAAGATATGATTACAATTTTTTTTCTACATATGGTGTCCTTCAGTAAGGACTTTTAAGCCTTCGCAGTTAATAGCGGGCATACTGTTTAAACTACATCTGTATATTTGGTTGGCATTTATTTAATCTCTTGTCTCAAATGATAAAATTGTTTAATAAAAATGGGTGTTCCCTGCGAATTTCCATTTTACGGACGATATAGTCGTTCTTCATTTCTGGATTATTGTGCCATCAACAAATTAACATTGTTAAATTTGGGGCAATACCAATCCACATGAAATTCAAGAGCGTCCAAAGTATTTCGGAAAAGTCAATGTTATGTATCGTTTTGTAGGCTGGTGGCGTCAACGGTCCATCTTACTTTGATTCCGATGTTTCATTTAACAAATTCTTTTGGCATGAATCGGACTATATAAACTCCAATGATATAAAGTTTCAACAAAGCGATTCTATGTGCCACACAGTTCATGCAACATTGGACACTCTGAACGAGCGATTTGAGGGCATGGTTATCTCATGTTAAGACGATATGAGCTGTTCACCGAGCTTGTGCACTTATAGCCTGCTAAACTTTTTGCTATAGCAAACCCCAAAGCCTTTGTAGTTCATGCCACCGGTAAAATTCAGTCTGCTTCATGAGCCTATTATATTTTATGCATAATATCATTAATATCCCTTTCAAATAAATAAAGAAAAACGTTAATAATAATTTATGCACACTTAGTTTTGTTTATATTTAAAGATAAAAAACGCTTCATAAATTAGTCACCATAAAAAAGGATAATGAGGAATAATTTTGCATCAATATTCAACTAAAATATGGTTTAAAAAAGGATAATAAAAATAATGAGATATGCCGTTGTTGCATAAAAAGATCGACAAGTGTAGCAACAGACATAGGACGTACATACAAATTTGTTTCTACATACATGCCACAGAATATGCAAGATGCATATTAATATTTCTCGCAAAGTGTCGTATATTAGAGCGGAAGAAGTTGATGTATAAGCATAATAGCCCCAGGTGATAAAAGTTTTATCATTCAAGCGTATGAGTTAAAGTGAAATTAAGACTTTTTAGGAAAAAGTATATAATAATATGTCAAATTTAATGTGCAGATATTCAGACCTGCCACTATAACTGAAGAGGGTAGATAAGTTTTAACTTTAGGCGTATTCATGCGAATATCTAAGACATATAAATTTTTAAAATTTTTAAATTTATTTTAGTATTTTAAAAATTAAAGTAGTAATTTCATATGCTTGTCTGTTTGGTATTGAAATTACTGATTAATGTATATACCCACTGCAAGTATTGGAAACTTATTTGCATATATGCGTGCGGGTTAGATGATATAAAATTTGATTTCTTTCGTTTTGTAAATATAAGACATTAAGTTCATTTGGAAATTAAGGAAATTTGTGCTTCAAGGTTTTGGAAACTTCTCTGGGCACTAAAGAACCTTTTTTGTTGTAAAATCATTGTATTTCTGATGAGTATGAAAATATTTTAAGCTAAAATTTTATACCGCACATTAATTTTTATCCCCAAGAGGCATGTCAACATGATCTTAACTTAACATTTTTGATGTAAGATTATTTACAGCTTCCATCTCTTTCACAAAGTCGGTTTATACTTTGTTGCAGGCTTAGTAGAGGTTGCAAATTAAAAAAAGTTGTATTGCTCAATTTGTGTATGCCGCACTTGTAAAAATATCTCTGTGGTTGCAAAAGATAAAGTTTAAAGTTTTATCAAACTGTTCCTGTATGAAGTACCATTTATTATAAAATACTCCAAAAGTTTAATCTAAGCAGACGTCGTTAAAATATTTTTAAGTTGAAACAACCGGAATAGCCAGATACATATATTTACAGGAAGATCTCAACGCCTTTTTTACATGGTGTAAGGATATATTTTTGGAATTGAATTGAACTGAAAAACATGTAAGGACATGTATTTCTGTAAAAAACTAGATGCCGTTGATAGTTAAGGCCAATTATAAGATTTACTTTTTGTTGCTTGATAGTAAAATTTTATTTAACATGTTTAATACAAAAATAGGTGAACTATATGCACATCCCAAAGGTTGGTCCATAGAATTTAATGATTATCATGTAACTATACATTTTTATTTTTTAAGTAAAACACTTTCCTAGGTTATTACTTTGGCCTTCGAAATCCCTACTACATTATACACAGGAATCATATAAAGTCTGTAAAAAAGTTGTTACTCCTTATTTTACGGAGGATATATCTCAATCCTATATCTTATTTGGCATAAAATTCATCTAGACTGCAATAAATCAAACTGACCACATTAGAGAGTCATAGAAAAATATTAAAGGTAATATTTTTTTTATTAATTATTTATAATTTATTCATTCATTATTTGTATGAATTTAATTTATAACTATTAATTTAATTTAACACCGCGAAGCTAATTGGCTTTTCTGTCATTCGTGACCAAACTCATAAATTTTACTACCTCTTCTAAGTATTTATTAAATAAACTAAATTTTGACATAGCCCGTTGTTGTTTTGAAATCCGCCCGGGAGGCACGGATTATACATTTTGTCTTGGTGGCTTGGTGTTGTGCTTCCTGGAGTGTAGAGTTATCAGGTTTCCGGACCTAGCCCTTTTGCTGATAGCCCCTAAAAACTTGTATGTTGCTACCTAATCCCTGAATTAACAGGGGCGTGTATCCAAGTAAATTATAGGAAAAAGTTGGTTTGCTCGCTCGTCCGGATGGATAATATGGTCTTTACAGACCTTCACTTTTGGTCAGTTACCCATAGATCAATCCCTGAAATAATAGGGTAACGGGCGTGCATATAAGTATTTAACGTAATAGCTTTGCCTATGCTTGTCTGGGTAGAGGTGCTACCGATACCTCAGGTTTGCACGCGACCTAAAATCGGAGGTGTTTTTAACACAAGGCTAATCAGAGATCCTATCTGGTGCCACGGGAACCACTAGCCTCTAACACTTGTCGTAGACTGGTTATTGGTGTGGGCCCTTCGGGGAACACGTGGTGGCTGCGGTTAAAACCCAAAGATATGCGAGAAGAGTTATGGGTCGGATGAGTGTGTCTGCAATATGGTGCTAGTGATCTCTTCTGGCCATATATCTCTAGGTGCTATTGCTCTTCAACAGGACTGCGCTGGCGAATGCGAGGGGTGAGTGGACCATGATAGTGAGACTTTTTACTGGCCGTTTGGGGTGGTAGGAGGTTGGATACCTCCAGCACTTTAGCAAGGTGTCTGTACATGGTTCTTCAGCCTGTACAGAATTTGCTACCATGTCGTCCCTATCAGGGGCTCACAATTAAGAATAACGTTGTTATTAGATGAATAGGATCAAGATGAAACTTAAACACTGATTTTAGACTCATTGTATGAACGAATCAAAAATATAAATAATTTCTAAATTTTTCCATTATAAAGATTTTAGTTACAAGTAAAATCATTGATTGTATTTTGCAATGTTTGGAAATACATTTGATCCTTCATACAGGATTATAATTTTCTTTAATTTAAAATAGAAATATCTTCTGCCTTATTCTTGTTTTTGAAATACTAATAGCAACATATCTGTGGCATACATGTGCTTATCATAAACTTGTTTGTCTGAAATTTTTCTTTTGTTGTTAATTATATTGTCATAATCATGTGTTGTTGTTTCAAACGATTATTGCTTTACAACACGCAATATTAACGTGTCTTAACAATACCCATCTGTGTATTTGATAAAATTAAATAACATTTACTACAAATGCAATTTCATCAACAAACATGCGAGACCCAGTTGTACAATTCTTCATACAAAAACAAAACTAACTCCAAACATGTACTCACTGCCTTCACATACAAATACACAAACACTTTAAGTAAATCATTTTAATATTATTGCTTTTATTTTCACAATGTGCATTTATTGTTCGTCATTCTACCAAAACGGAACAGCAGATGTTGCTGCTGCCTTAAATTCCTCGAGTACAAAAAAACAACAGCACTCATCCATATAAACATGATCAAGTTCTCTTAAGAAACATTAAGCAAACAGACACGAACATTGTTATACATTCAGATAAGCACACAGTTACATATACATGCAAAGGAACACGTTTAAAATCACAGCATATGCCAATGTAAGGCATCTATAGAAAAATTGTTAAAAATCTTAGCATGTACTTCCGCCTCCTGTATATTTCCTCCTTCATGTGTAAACTTTATTTATTATTATTTATTTCCCTAATGTTAGCAAGCCTTGAACTTTACTTAATAGATTTTTTAAGATGCTAATATTTTCTTCACTTTTTATTTTCTAATTTGATGATTTTGTCTGTTTTAATTATTGCAGGTTGATTGATGTAGTATATGATTTTTAATTGAACTGCTAATGGTTTACGATGTATATTATTAAATCTAATGCTGGAAACCCACGAACTCATCTGTACTTTGATGGTAAAGAAAAAAGGTTGGATGAAATGGCTGAATAACAGTTTAATATAATGTGAAAATAAAGGTTTATATGCATACATATATTAGAAAAAGGGTCTTTCATTAAGCCCTTTCTATCTTCAAATTTCTATAACATACATAAGTGTGTATTAAAACATTTTTTATTCATTCAGAAGGGTATTAAAGACACCGTGTATGGAATATAAAATCGTGCTAATGTCTGCCGCGACTTTGCTGGGTCACATGAATTTAAAATGTTAGATTTTCATATGACTCGGGCTCATAAATAAAGCTGAACTCGATCGCTGATATCGGTTACGTCGACTTTGATGGTCGCTGTGACTTGTGATTTATTTGCATAAATTTGCGACTTAAAAAAATTCTACTAAAACAAATCAATTCGCCTTATCTCGGTAGCCATGCTTTCAAATCGCTCTTGCAGATTGTCTGTTGTGGCAAGAGTTGTGTAGAGCGTAATGCCATCTTGTTCAAACCACGTATTGTTGCTATCCATATCATTCATTTCAGGTTAAAAATAGTTGCTAATCATTAGTTTAAAGCGCTGCTCGTTGCCTGTGATGGTCTGGCCAACATCGTTCTCAAAGGAATATGGACCGATGACACCTCCAGCCCAAAATCCACACCAAAGGGTATATTTTTTGAGACGCATTGAACGCTCTTGGTTGCATTTGTGTATTATTATTATCTCAAATTCGTGAAATTGCTTTGTTGATCATTCAACAATGAGACTTATTACCGAAGATGATTTTTTTTATAAATATTAGGGTCGAGCAGGGCACCAAAAACAATTTTATCTTTAGCACGTGTTTTTAACGATTTTTCCGTCTCTGATAATTTGGCAAAGAAAACTAAAAGAATGGCAGCCAATTTGCAGATGTAGCTTCAACTTTTAAAATTTAAAAGTCCTTAATTGAGGACCTGTTGTTTATACACGTGCTTAAAATGCCATATAAACGTTAAAAATATTCGGCAAACGATGAGTAATCGTTTTTATCAGTTTTGGTGCCAGAAGTTTTAAAAAAGCCTTGTAGTAAGTTTGTTGTTTTAAAATATATGAATATAATATTAGCATTTGTCAAATTTTTAATGTTATTCCTTTTGCACATTTTCTTAACTTGTTTTCATCCCATTGAACTTTACTTTAACTTAATACACATACTCATGTTTGAAAATAAAGCGGGTTCTCTTATAACTATTTTTGTTGTGTTTCCTTTTTATCCTTCATTTTATTTGCTTCAACTACACGTGCATTTTTTATCCGTTTAAACTTAAATTGAAAATTTTGCACATTCACACTAAATTTTCGTTTTATTATAACAATCTGTGTATACACGTGTACATATGCTTGAATAAGCGTTACACATTTGCGAATACATTTTCACGTTTATTGTCATACGCACGTATTGTCATTAAATATACATATAACTGCATCACTGTTCACGCACCCTAAAAGTATACAAAGATTTTTGTTTATGTAGCGTACAATACATTTTTTTATTCTTTAACAAACTGTAAAGATTATAATGAATTTAGAGTTTTTATGATGTGTTCTGAATACGAAATCAAACGATGTCCTACGCTGAGATTATTTTAGGGTAAATCTGTTTATTGATTTTTTTTTGAAGGTTTAACTTTGTCTTATACATTTTTCAGATTTTTTTACATGACAAGTATAATGTAAAGAAACTTTCAGTTTTCTTTGTTAATGTGCTTAAAATGATTTTCAAATTTATTATTCGTGATGTTCTCAAAATAATTATTTAAAAATGTATTGTTTGTGGTAGGCTGAATTTCGTTGTTGTACTTTTTAAGTAATGAAGCCATTGCACTGGTCAGTGAACAGTACTCTTCTATGCTAATCTAGACCAGGGCGCCATCCTTCGTAGGTAATCATAGCAGAATTGTCGTCGAAGTAAAGAAATTAATAAAATTATTTCACATACGGCTTAAGAAACTTAATGCGTCTGCTTAATACCAGAGGCGGCTGCAACTTTGATTTAAAAATTAATGAAACATACAATAGCAAGCTCTCTCTTCTCATTTCATCACCTGTCTTTTCCCTTCTATCTCTTTGATAAGGAAATAGCTCTTTAATTTCCTGATTGTTACTTCTCTTTGAAAGAATATTTAAATTTTGCTTTTAAATAATATAAAAATTTTGCAGATAGTCTGTTACATTCACTTTATATTCTATTAAGATGTCCAAAGCAGTAGCTGGATGAGTGTTCAGATAATTCCAAAATATTCATTTGCAAGTGCTTAGGCCTAAGTTAGCGTTTAGAGTAAACCATAAAATTCTAGAAGTTTCTTCTTGCAACTACCACACCTCTAATTTAGTTAACAAGTAAAAAATAAATGTGAATTCTTATAATTTTATAAAAACTTTCAAGAAATTATTTTTAATAATATAAATTTGTTAAAACATGATATTAATTTAAAACTTGTATACTCGTATACCCATTGGCAAAATTTTTCAATACAATAAATTTTTCATTATGAAATCGTTCCATTTTATTCAATATAATATAAAATTTACATATTAATTTAGCACTGGATGAGTATTAGGGTGGCATTATTACATCTAGGCAGATCTTATTGTCGATCTTTACATTTTAATAAATCTTGGTACATGAGAAAAGTATTGAATATTATATCTCTCTTAAGTTTTTGATTTTCTAAGCTTTTGTTGGTAAAAACAATTCAAGTTGCTAGATAATCAAATCATGAAAAAGATAATAATAACAATAATTTTTTATTCGTGATCTAAATGATTTTCCCAATCAATAATTTACGTTCCATCCAATCGTTATTATATCATCTGCAAAATAAATCTGACAATAACATACCATTTTAACGACAAAAGGTTGTTTTGGAAAAAAAAACACATAAAACTGAAATTGCAATCTATCGCGTAATCGAGTCTCACACTCCCCAAAACACATCTAGTCACTTGAATGCAACAGAAAAAGGTATGTAGATCGCATTGAAATAAATAAAAATAGAACTTTGCCAACTGAAATGGTCACATAGAACAATAAAAGAAAGCAAAAACTGTTTGAATAAAGAACAAAGTTCTTGTTGTTGTTGTTAACCCTTTTTAATGCGAGAACACAAAACCAACTACAAGTTTTCTGTTCCACTCAAAACAAGAATGGCAAAAAAAAATTGAAAAACAATCACGAACTTTAAAACTAGTAAACAGAAAAAACAAAAATTGAAAACTTCTATTTGTTGCAGAGAAACTTGGCAGAAAAATAATCAATTCAAATAAACAAAAGAAATAGTCAAGTTCATTAACAGGAGAGTTATGAGACATTAAATAGAAAGAAGCAAGTAAGTGAAGGCTGTTTTGAAAGGAATTTTAAACAATCCAAAGCAAAACATTGTACAGCTGGTACACAAATAACGAAACCAGGCTCAAAACCTTTTATAAAATAAAAATAGTATAATGAAAAATAATAGTTTTTAGATAGTTATTTCATATGTATTTTTATTAGAACCACATCTTTCGAATAATTTTTTCATAGAAAAAATATTGAACAAAAGTGGTCAAACGAAACAAAACAAAAAAATCTAGCAAAAATATTATTTTAATGACGTGGTTTTTGATAAAAAGATATACTCGTATGATAGTTGTTTGAATGGTTACTGTTTGATGAGTGGATATGTATTCAAAACTCATTTAAAAATTTAGGTTCTACCCAGCCCCTGAAAAGAGGACAACGATAATGAACATAAGAAAAGTAGAATTAGGCATATTCCTGTTCGTGTAGATATGAGTAATTTTAAGTTAATTATTGTAAGCTTTATTAAATATTTGGATTAAGTGATTATATACTTGCATTTCATTGGCTCTAGCCAAAACAATATTAATTTTTGATAAGCATTCTAACTCATATAATTATACAAACTAGAAATATTATTTGGGAATTCTAAAGAATTCAATAAAATTTTTCCACTTGGGGTTTATAAAACCTGTAAATAAAATTTTTCTAAATGTCTATTTAATTTCAAAAATATCTCGAATAATGAAATTAATGAATAAAAACATTAAGTTTAGAAAATTTTGAAATTTAATAAAAGAACACAGCTTTAATGGTAGCAATGGGGCACGAATTCGGTAGACAGTTCACATCAACTCCACAAATCGCTTGTGCAGCATGTCAAATGTGGCATGAGTTATGTGAACCGTAATGCAAACTGATTGAGATCTCATATCCATACCAAACATTTTAAGCCAAAAGTAGTTACTCGTCATCAATCTAAAGCACTGACCGTTTACTGTGATGACTTGGCCAACGAAACTCTCAAAGAAATATAAGCCTATGACCCTGCCAACTTAAGATCCACCCTAAATAGTGAAATTTTTGGGATGCATTAGATGCTCTTTAATCTTATGTGTATTAGTGACATCCCGAATTCGATAAATTTCTATTTTCAGAAATCTGTTCATACAGAAATCGACTTCATTCAAGTTTAGATGATGTCCTAATAAAAGGCAGTTAAAAATGTCAATGAGAAAGCGTGGCTTACGCAAAGAATACAATACGTTTTTTTTTTCTTCAAAAATATATTTTAAATGGAAAAAGTTATACGACAAGATTTAACATATTTATAAATGTTGATTTTTTAAGACTTTTCGGACTTGATAAAAAACATAAAATTTATAAAAACAATTTATGTTTATTTTTAATCAGGTTGATTTTAAAAGAAAAGAGCGACTTAACTCAAATTCCTGATGAAGAAAACCGATGATGATCGAAATATTGAATAAAAAAATTAAAAAGTGAAGAATAAAATTTAATAAAACACAGGACTTTTACTTAAATTAATGAATGATCTAGAGCCTGAATAAAAATAAATATAAATTACGTACCATAAGGTCGATGAAATTAATAATCATATATTTAGAAAAATATATGAAATATTTATTTAAGTTGATAGTACTTTTTATATAATTCAATATTTAAAACGATTTTATGTAAATGTTGGCCGCGGCTAGGCCTCAAATGGGTCATACGCTGGGTTCAATTTTGGCATAATCTATCCAACATATCGCTCACTTATAAATTGGGTTTCAGTGGGTCTTGTCGCTATTTATGTAAGCCTTAATATAGCCGTGCAAAAATAGTCTAAGCGGCCAATTGTCGGGCTCCAAACGTAAAAGAAACTGTTCATCGAACTCGCCTGTCAATTGGAGGATTGTTTCGCATGCTGTCTGGCATGTAGTACAATCTTGTTGAAACCACATGTCAGCCAAGTCCAGCTTTTCTATTTTGGACAAAAAAAATTATTTTGTAATCATTACACGGCAGCGCTCGCCATTTACAGTAACATCACTGCCTTTGTCGTCTTTGATGCCACCGGCCAATAATCCACACGAAGCAATGAATTTTTAGGATGCATTGGGAGTTCTGGCAATGCTTCTGGCTGCTCTTCACACTTAATACGTAATTTTGTTTGTTGGAAGATCTATTCAACCAGAGGTGAGCTTCGTCGCTCATGCACGATACACTTTCTTAACCGAGCCAAAAAAAAAATTGGTAAAAAATTTCGATCTAAGATTTAGTAACTTGAAAAATTTTTGAGCAGGATGAAAAATTGATTTATAAATGAAATGTAATCAATTCTATTTATGTGATGATATTGATAAATCAAGCTTATTTTAAGAAGACTGACCTTAAGACTAAGCTGATAATATAAATCTTCAGTTGTGCCAATGTAGGTCTGAAACAGTTGCCCAAATTGTCATAAGAAGATCACTCTTTTCAAAACTATCCTTCAAAATCAACTTGATTGCTTACATGCCATTTTAATAGAGATATACATGTACATTAATAGATTAAAAGATACACTAGCTAAATTTAAGTCCGAGACAGTTCGCATATTGTAAAAAATATAATAAATTTCTTACTTTATTATATTTTGAATCTGGCACAGTCCTGATTGCAGTTATTATTGCCATAAATCATTAGTTGCTTGAAATAAAAAAACGGAAACATTTTGAGTCTGCCTGCATGCACACATATAAATATCTTTTCTTATCTGCCACTTATACCACAGAGAATATGACCAGGTAAACTTAAGAACAACTTTTTCCATTGAATATCTGTTACAAAACATACAGAGCAAAAATTAAACAGAGATGAAATCAAACTCAAAATCGAGTTCGCTTGCAACGGTTATATGATTTCGAAGGAAAAGTTAATGAGTAACTCTGATAGATAAAAAAGCTACAGAATTGAAGATAAAACCGAAAGAAAAGTTTAGCAGAAGAAGAAATACAAATGCTATTTTGTTTTTGCTAAAGTTCTACTATAATATTCTTTGGCAAAACTCAATCACGCGTTGTAAATAAGCCAACAGTTAAAAGTAGACTGTTACTTTACAACTGATATTGTGATTGCGACTACTTTGGCAGACTCGTAATGCTTTTACAACTCAATGATGAAGTTTTAACTAGAGCAGACATCTTCAGAGAGCAGTTAGAGAAATAATTTGAGAACATAATTTTATAAGAAATCTATTCTATTTTAAAAAAAGTGTATGGATTGATGAGATATTCGTATAATATCTCTTGAGGTATTTGTAGTAATTTGTTGAGTTTGAATTTTATATGTATTTTTTTAACAGTGTATATCAAAAACATTAGAAGGCAACAAAGTTCAGCAAAATCTATGGGAGAATTTTAATTATGTCTTTTGGTGTATTGTATGATAATATATATTGTATTTAAGTCTATAGAAATGAGTTTCGAAGCAAGATATTACAGATTTATGTACATAAATCAGGTATAAAGAGAATGTAATCAATAGAAATTATCAAAGGTTTTGTTTATAATTGTTATACAACTAATAATACGGCTAATATATGGAAAATATTTGAAATATATAAACATCAAAATACGTTACTATATATACTGAATGCCGTAATAGATGGATATAAAAAGTTTACGAGTCCCAATCTGCCGTTTTGGTTTCGAAATTTACCATCATTTTAAAATTAAAACTTTAAAAATATTCTTAAACGCTACAATTTAATATTTGAGCCTCTAAATTGATTAACAGCTTAGAATGTCTAAGCTAGAGCGGACTAGGCCGCTCCATTGGTGCATCATAATTATGTTCCTGAAATCCAAATTTTTTATTTATTGAGGAACGAGCATTCCTCGATAACATTTTAAAATTTAGAATCCAAAGAATCAAAATTATACCTGAACCAAAGCCAAATTTATTCCAAAAAGTTTTGATGTGGCCTTTAAATTAAGTTATTTTCAATTGCAACATAGTCAAATCAAAAGAAATCAAAAGTTTTAAATTTGTTAAAAAGAAAAATCTCGTTTTAAATTTTAGTTTTTTCTTCTTGCTTTTAGTAAAAATCATGCATAAAATTCTTAGTACGAATGAATGAAAAACTATCGAGTTATTCTTAAATCAAAGACAAAAAGTCTCAACTCTTTTATATGTGTATTAACTTTTTGCTCAAGATATTTAATATGTTGTTGTAGTTGAGGATGTAAAATTGTTCTCTTATAAAGATGGCATTAATATGAAGGTCTGGTCCTAAAACCAAAAATTATATTGATATATTAAAAAAGAAAAGTATTGCTGTGAAAAGATAGGTGTTGATTGAATATTTTTAAATTAAGTTTGTGCCAGCATTGAAATAGGAAGAATCACCTCCAGTAGAATCTTTCGAATTATAAGCGAAATACTTTTCTCATGAGGAAATAATTCGTTGCTTAATTCAAGGAATACGGCCCCATGATCCTTGTAGGAGTTAAAAGGAACATACTATGCTTGCATTGTAGTGGTAGAAAAGAACTTTTTACTTTGCTAAATGCCGTAGATTTTGTGATCCTCATTCAATCGAGCCAATAAAAATGTCAAATGACGGTGTTCTTTGCACTGTTTTAAGCCGTTTCCTACCGTTCCTGTCACCCCTTCCAGAGGCACACATTGATTGAGGAGCACATGTCCCCGATAGGAACGACATGGTAGCAACTTCTGTACAGGCTGTATGACCATGTACACACACCTTGCTAAAGTGCTGGAGCAACCTAACCTTCTACCACAACAACGACCCGGCAGTAAGAAGTCCCCCAAAGCTGAGGCATCGGTAGCACCTCTATTCAAACTAGCATAGGGAAGCCTACTTTTTAAATACTTATATGCAGGCCCATTATCCTGTTATTTAAGGGATTGAGTATTTAGATATTAAGTTTTATGAGGAACTGTCCAGGGTCTGGAAAGACCATATTATCCACCGGGCCAACCCAATTTTAACTTTAATTTACTTGTTTGCGCACTTATTATCCTGTTATCCCAGGGATTGGATAGCAACATACAAGTTTTTCAGGGGTTATCAGAGAAAAGGACTAGATCCGGAAACCTGATAACCCCATACCGCAGGAAGCACAACACCAAGCCACCAACACAGAATGTATAAGCCGTGCCCCCTTGGGGAGAATTTACCTAATAAATTGACATAATATTCGCCATTGATTCTTTTATTTTTTCTAAGGTAGTCAATGTGGATTCTAACACCTGCTTCACAAAACACGGTCGCCATCTCTCTGGCGCCGATTTGCCCCGAGAAATCCATTGCTTTGACTGTTATTTGATCTCTGATGTACTATGGTTGATTTACGTTTTGTTCCAAAATTGCAAAACTGTGTAAAAAGTTTTCCATATTGTGGTCGAATAACGCTAAACACTCCTGCGAAATTATCACCCGATTGCTTTTATAATTGATTGTGAGCAAACGCTGCACCCATCTTGCGGAAAACTTTCTCATACCGAAGTGATCATTCAAAAAATTGAACCGCTGAGTCATGTGATATGTCTTTGAATTCTATAATCTCTCGTACATTCAATTTCTGATCGATCGGCCAACACCATATTGTGAAGTTTTTAAATTCATTCGGATGGAGAGACCTCAAATGCAAATTGACCTCAAATGCAATTGAGACCTCAAATGCAAACTGTTCTGCATTTTCCTTGCTTGTACGGCCACAATGAAACTCAGTAAATAATTTTTTACCATTGTAATCGATGGTGTAGAATTTCTATAGTATTTATCAAGCTTGGCCTTAGTTCGAGTGATGGCTTTTTTTGCCAAAAAAATAATGTTTAATGAGCGCATGAAATTAATTTTTTTTTAATTTTCTCCTCAAGTCACACGGTATCAATGGCTGTCAAACGCAATCTAAATGAGGCAGCTTTTTCTAATTTTGATAGAGGTCAACTGACTGTGACTCAATAGCAATAGCAATAACATTTTTATTTCCGAAAAATTTGAGAAAATTTAAAATCCTTGATGGACAAAACTAAAACAACTTGAAGTATATGAGTTGTGAATTTTTAAGCTTTTCCATTGCGAACGATATTTTATTTTTTTCCGAATTAAGAAATATGTTTGGGAAATTTCATATATTTGTTTGTCTGGTGGCTTATTTTTGCTCTTTCTTGTTTACATTTGAGCCGTCAGGTGTTCAAAAGCACCACTTTCATTTATTTTCTACCGGATTGTATGCTAACGTTTTCAGTATTTGGCTAGTCACCCACTAAAGTTGTATATAATAAGAAAAAAGTAATAACATATATTTTATTTACAGCCGTTTTCAAAACAAATTAACTTTTGTGATTATAGTTTATGTCTTATTTACATATAATTTTTTTAAGTCTTACTTAAGATTTTGCACGAAATGCTAATGTCATTATTAATTTTTTTCATATGATATTTTAATGAAAGCATTTGACTACAACAATTGATGAATTTTATATTATTTATTTATTTTTATATCATTTGCTTAAAGATCTTTTAACTTTTGTCACAAGTCAAAATAAATATTTGATTCCTTTATTTATCCTTTATTCTTTAAAGGAAAAAAGTATAAAGAAAATGCAAATATTTTAGTGACTGAGGAGATAAAAACTAAAAAGCTGAACATATTGTTGATATATTTGTTGTGGTTTTTCTGTTTTGTCTGACCACAATTTCTTGCAATAAAACATTGTATCTTCTTATATTCTCCCGAATATGTAAAAATAAGAAGAGAACAGCTTACCAGGTCTGCATTTGTCATGTTAAATGTTGCACTTTGTTGACAGTTTAAATTTTTATGTTTTTTTTTTTTTAATACATTTCATTTCTATTGATTTTACTACAAAAGGTAAACCTATATATACATAGATAGACGCGTCTACAGATGTATTTAAACATATGTGTGTATGTACTTGATTTGTGTATAGATTTGGATATGAAATTATATACAAGTGGTAAAGTTTTGAAAAAAAAAAACTGTCAGGCTAAAAATGTTTATAAGCAAAAACATTTATATACCAATATTAGCTAAAGTTAATACCGATCAATTACGGCAATATTTGCTTCTCATACGCTTAGCATAAAGCGTCAAAAACATAAGAGTATTTACAGAACAGTACAAAATTTCAACGTTTACTATAGAAGTGTATTATATTTGCTATTAATATTTCTCATATATTCCCTTTTGACCATATATTTTATTAATTTATACTTTACAAATAATTTTCCAAAACTATGAAAAATATAGTTTATATTGCAATCAAACGATAAAGTTTTGCTTTCATGTTCTGCATACATACTGCTTCTAAAATATTTCATTTGAGTTGACGTCTGTGACATAGGCTGCAAGGACCTTCAAAGATATTTTATTTCACTTTTAAATCCTTTCGCGTAATTGATAAAAGATCCATAGAACTTTATGGTTTAAATACAGCTCTATGAATCGCAACATTATATTATATTATATTTTATTATATACATCATTATATTTATATTTGATCTGTGATATTTCAACTAAAGGTTTGTAAGTATTTGTAAAAAATAAAATGAAAACTTATATCGCCCAAATATATGTGAAAACCAAAACGAAAAATACTTCAAGAGAATTATTAAAAGCTGTTTTCTAGAACGTAAATTTAAGCACTCAACTTGAAAGAGAAATTGAAACGAAGGTCGTTTCAATTAGTGAAAAAATTTGAGTGTATTAAAACTTTAAAGGCAAAACTTGATTGTAAAGCCCCAAGTAAATTAAGCTCAAATTTAGTTCACAAAAATATATTTTAGGTCTTCTTTGTCATAGAATAATATCTATATCAACCCTAGTAGTTTCCTATATCCTTGAAAATTGACGACGTACAATTGTATGCTGTTCAGCATTGCCTTTGGCAGAGCCAACTAATCCTTTGATTATAAGATCAATAATAATTTCAAGTCATTGCATTTATATCAACCCAAGATTGTTTCACAATTATGGCAAATGTGGATTTTTTAAGACAAGTTGGGAACGCTTGGCTCAAGAATGGAATTCTCATTGATTTTGAAGAAAAACAAAAACTAAGTTCAATAGCAGTAGTCTTGACTACAAGCATAAACGATTGTGAAATCAAAGTTTTGGCTTATAATGTAAGCAAAGCTTTTCTTATCACTCTTAGAAGAGGCCTTATGTAGATATTTTTCTCCGATTTGTTTTACTCATTTGAATGTGTGAGTGACATGGCTTATACCCGTAAAAATATGCTATTAAAAACATCTTAAGTCAAAGGATAAAAAGACTATTTGGTGCTGTTCTTTTCTATAAAGATAACAAACCTAAATTTGTTTATTAGTATATTTTTAACAGATGTTCTAGTATTTCCATACAATATTTTAAACATATTCTCACACAAGATATCTGGATAATAAATTTAAAGGAAAGAATTGGGTGGCCAAAAGAGAAACAAGTCTTGTCAAATTTATTGAAAGCTTATTATGCTTAAGTATATGTTCCAATAGGAAAATGCTTTATACCAATTAAGCTGAACTCTTTGAAGTGTAGGAGTAACGCTTCAGATAGTCTATATTGCCATTCATACTTAAAGGCAGAGGATGACACTAAATATGGCTTCTTGCTTGTTTATGTCAAGTAATTATGAATAGATTAAGAATACGCCAAGTTAAAATTCATAGTAACAGAAGATTCCATTGCGAAGAAATTGTATAAAGAGATGCTAGATAAACTACAAAAGTAATAAAACTCCTTTTTGGCATATGCAGTTCCTTAGTAAATTTGTAGACTAGTAGCTAGTGTACTGAACAAGAATTCCAAAGATCGCAGGTTCAATTCCTGACGAAGAGCCTGGATATTTCCGGAGACAAGTCAAATAGCTTTGCAGCTTGTGTTTAATTATGTTAAAAAATTGTATTCGTTATAAAGATGACCATGAGGTGTCATTTGTCTAACAAATTAGTAAAGAAACATATTGTTTATGATGAGTACTTCCCTATTTTGCAATAAATCTTGGCTTATGTATATATATTTTTGACATTCGAGTAAACTCTATTGTTTTTGCTATTGTAGTTGTAGCCTTATTATCAGGTCCTTGTAAAACTATTTCACAATGGATGAGTCCTTTCAATGTACATAGTTTTAAATAGTATATATTTTCTCATACAATAATATCTTTATAAATCAAAATTAAAACAAACAAAATATTACAAATATTATAGTAACTATTGAAAATTGTTTTTCCTATTAAAACTTCCTATCCTTAAATGTTAATAAGTCCTTTAACTTTTTAAGTTAATCTATTTTAAATATTTATAAATTCTGAAAGAAAAGTTTTTGCAGTTGGTGTCAGCTTAAGGTTATTGTTAAAAACTTATAAATAAAATATATATTTATGTACGATATGTGAGAGTCATGTTTAACATACGTACATATGTACGTGCACATGTGATGAGGGTTCCATATGAATATCTGAATTTTTGAGAACATGTTTAAGTGACCTTTTGCTTTTGTGTCAGTTGGCTTGTTATAATGACTGGTTAGCACTGGCTGGCTATAATCAGTGACTGTTAAAAGTCATAAACTTTTCTATAAAAAAAATATTAATTTGCAAAATTACATTATTATGGTAAAGTTTTTTAATACAAAGTCCATAAACATGGATATTTTATATCTATGCATGTATGTATTTAAAACATATTGTTTTGTACGGGTAGAGTTAAGCATAACCCAGTAAAATATTTTTTCGGTTCAAATATGTTGCCTTATTTTTGATAACTCTTTGAGGAGATTGAAGAGGTTGAAAAGTTTTTTAAATTTCCATATAAAGTTTGATTATTAGTTCTTCATTAATAATATGAGTAGAGCTAATAATGTATAGAATATAAAAAAAGTGAAAAAATATGACAAATTTTAGTTTTGGAAATATTTGGAGTCCTACAATTTACTTAAGGACTTAAAGTGTAATTTCCATAAATAACCGTTTAGTCCTTTCAATGAAATGGTGTCTTATTTGTTCATCTCGAGTGAAGACAAGAATCTGCCCTCAGAAACACAGTATTTCATCTAGCGTCAGTTGTACTTAAAAAAATTATAGTTTTAGAGTTATTATATGAGTAATTTAAACTTCTATTGGAGATTGAAAATTGTTCGGCACTTTTCCTTGAGAATTTCACTAGCAGCTTAAGATGTAAAGATATCTAATGTCTGTATAACATACAGAATGTTTCATATTATTCATTTGACATTTCGCGAACGTTAATTGAAATCATGCAATGTCTTATGAATTGTTAATTAACTCTAATTCATTCGATTGGATTTAAATTGGGGGTGTATGTTAGAATATATTACTATTAGTGCAAATATATTAAAAATTATATGCTTTTTTTTTGATGACTACAAAAGTGGCATCGGTTTTTTTCAGTTCCTCTTACTTAAAAGACCTGAGTTTTTATATAAAAAAATCCTTGAATTTTCTTGTTCCAACTAAACCCCCAAACACCTGACAACTTCTGTGTCATTAATATAATGGCTACAAGGATGAGATGCCTGAATTATCGAGACTTTTTATGTGGACTTTGTAGTATTTATATCGTTACACAGTCCCCTAAATCCCTAGTAGAGGACATGTTTAAAATTTTGCAGATCCTTGCTATCTTGGCTAGCATTCAACTTCATTATTTTCGTTCAATATCAATAAAAATACTGCAGACTTTGTTATAATATTGCATTTTTCTTAAACAGATAGTACATTTTTTTTTGCCTTCAAACTATTTAATATTTTATTTTAATGTGAGTGTGACAAGTCCCAAACTATTTTATACAAGCAGAAAATTAGAAGAAGTGTAAAATCCACTTCTAAGAATTTCAGGAACAATTAAAGGGATTGCTAGTTTTTTCTTCATAAAAAAGTTTATTTTATTGTTTATTAGATATATGTATGCCTTGGGGAGGAGAGCCCATAGGGCTAAACTGAAAAGTCATAATTTTGAAAACATGCAAAACATGTAAGATATCCCGAAGCACACACCAATTAATGATGCCAGCCAGCACTCTTAGTTTAATCAAAATTAAAAATAAAATTCTAAATAATTTTTGGCCTTCCCCTGTGTAATTGATATATTTGTGTAGAAATCACATTGAATCTTTACGATTGGAAATCAATGTATTAACAATCTTTTTTGAATATTTAAAAACTTATTGCTCATATTTTGATATTCTGTTACTAAATATTTCGAAAAAGTTTGTTGGGACAGTCACTAAATAAAAGAAAAAAATGTATACCCTTATATTTTAGAGATTAAATTATAAATTGTCTTGTTTATTTTTCCTGGACTTATGGGAGCTTTAACACATGGCCCAAAATTCAGTTTCCGTTACAGTTTCGTGTATAATAGTATGTACATAAGTATATAAGTTTGCATATACATACATACTGATATTTCGAAGTACTTCTCACAAAAGCCTTAATTGATATTTCATTGTCATAGAAGTGTGTGCGTGTTAAATGTGGGTGTTGGTTTCGTACAACAAGCTTCTGTTATTTATTACGTTATTTTTGTTTTAAGAAAATAAAGATAATTAGATTTTGATGCGAAAAATACTAATTAATCAAAAATAATATTTGTATAATCTGCTTTAGTATGTTTTTAATAAAATTAGCAGTAATTCACTTACGTATATGCATGATTATTTTTGTGGAAGTCCTAGACATGAGGTGTGAATATTGAAAACGTTTCCCTTTTTAATTTAATCAAATCACGCAAACAAGACATCAGCATCCTGCTACCAGCAGGTTTGGAAAAAATTCTTATTCATATGTAAAACACTCAAGCTTATATCATATCAATCAAAAATAACTCTTTGGGAACAATAAAAAGCAAGTATGCGTATAAAGCTTTCCCGCCGGGCTAATTTTAACACTCATGTGCTAAAAATAGTATTTAAAGGGTGACTGGGTGCCTGGTTATCACCATATAAATTTTATAAAACTTTAAATTACTTTAAATTAAAAATTTTCTGTTTTTTTTAAAATTATGGTTTTGAAAACATTGCTAATTTCTCAATGTTAAGAATAACTTAAATTTATTATACGAGTTGAAATATACATATTGTATAAACATAAAGTTTTACAAATTAGGCATAAGGATCTAAAAAAGAATAGCATTCGAATTTGAACAAGGTGCCCATAAAAAAGCTTCCTAGAAAGCATTTATAAAGCTATTATTAATTATTCATTAATGAATAGTAGAATTCCCAAAACAAGGAAAATATCTTCTAAATTACTTGAATCGTGTTTGAAACTAACATAGAGCTTTAAGAAATCGGTGCTTGGCAATATCAGCTGTTTTTGTAGTTATTAAAAATTTTCTTTGAAATTGTTCGAAGGTCTTTTCACCAATTATTTTGCCTTACACTTATTTGAAATGATTTGTGTTTTAAAATTTTAAATATTATGTATATCCTTCGAAGGAAATTTATTTTATATAAGCGAAAGGATTATACTAACCTTTTCATACAAAACATGAGTTTAATAACCCGGAGCATTAAACGAAAAAAGCAGTAGATCTGCATAAAATTGCACATAAGCTTTTTCTCACCATTTATTGTTATCATACATGATATTTTCTAAAAATTATAAAATTGAATCAAAAATCGCAATAAAATTTATATACATTTTGGTATATATATGTATTAGCTTAGTGATGTACGTTTATGTATATAATCAAAACAAATATAAAATGTTCGATATTTAAATACACTCTTTATTTGAATGATATACTTATAATGGTGTTTCGTAACATATAAATAAATAAAGAAAATACAAGTATTAAAGAGGTGTATGTAAAACAGGGATGAAAACTAAAATAAGAAAAACACGAAATTCAAAGACACTCTTCAATCAAATAAAAATTGTCTTACGAGTTCTTCTTGATTCGTCATACTGCAGTTGATTTTATTTCGTAGAAAAATTTATATGATCTGCTCTCACGACGGACACTCATAACTTATGAAAATGAATTTATTTTATTTCAAAATAACAAGTTTTTATTTACATATCTGATCACTTTATTGAACTATAACAATTTTTGTCCGCCCTTGTGGATAGTATGGTACTTTTAAGACGATGCATGATATATTATCCTCTGACGAGAAGCACAGCTTAGTGCTACTGGACGTGTAACGATTACAAAGGGAGAGTCTAGGAGGATATTTCGAGTTCCCACTAAATGCCGAGTTCGCCTGTGATCCTTGTGAAGACATGGTGAGCAATTGGCGCCATCCAAATATCTAATGATGGCGACCATGGCGTTATAAAACTCTTGGCTGCATGGGCTAAACCCTTACGCAACTGCGTACGCCCTGGCCTGATCAGTCATTCGTTTTAAAGGAAATCTGATTACCGAGACCGGCCCTATGCTCATTGTAGGAGCTAAAAGGAAAAAATTTATATATAATAATTTTTGCACATTAAAAAGGTGCAAAGAACAATAGCGTTGTCTATAAAATTCCCAAAATCATAATATACGAGTAGTTCGAGTAGTATGTGCAATACGATTTCTTAATAAATGTTTGGTAGGCCCAAACTATTTGTCTTATAATTTGAACTTTAAAGGGTAAGTAAAATTTTTTGTGGATAATGTTTATTAATGCCTTTTATGAAAACAGAAATATAAAATATGATAAATAAAGCAATATGGTGGATAAAAAAACTATACTTTTCGTAACAGATGTTATTTAATTAGAATGTGAGAATATAGATTTTTCTTTTGTTGACATGTTAATTATTATAATGTTTAAATATTTTTTCATTAATAAAATTAAACTTATCTGCTTTCTACAATAAAGATGTGCAATAAGAAAATATAAAGTACTTAACAAATTTAACAGTCTATTGATTTTCAATATACAAATTTAAAGTCATCCTTAAATACATAATAATGAGAGTAAACAAACAGAATCGTATAAAAGAGCACAGACCCAATTGTTGCTTAAATACATAAACTGATAAAAAAGGATCTATTCATCTCAAGCTGAGCACATACATACATACATACCAACACGTATACTCGTGTATATGAAATGTGTACTCGTGTATGTATATTTATGTATGTGATATATTTGTTGGTTTTGTCAGTGTGTATTGATTACATTTGTTATAAAATTTATTTAGAGGGTTTCAAATGCTGGAAATGAAACTTTCTTGTCTAGGCATTGTCATGGTAAACATCCACTGTCTGTCAAACATTACCGCCAGTCAGTCATTTAGTCAAATTCAATGTAAGACAGCAGCATAAAATTTTAAATACTTACATGTTGCTTATTGGTATACAAGTGGTTGTGTGATTGTGACTTTCTTCCCTTTTTATTTTGGTGTGCTTCAGAGACTCTTTTCCTTTTTGTGTTTTCATTTAATATGATTTTTTGTAAAATTTTATACAACAATCAACATCCTTCCATCCGTTTATCCTGCAGCATTGGTTTCTATTTGTATACATTACCAACAGCCATTGTTTGCATTATGGATTTTGTGGGCTTACAAAAATTGGCTTCTTCTTTAACTTGTTTTTTAGTTTCATCTTTATTCTTCCTAGACTTTGCTGTCGTATGATTGGTTGCCTTTTTTTGTCGTTTACATACAGAATCAATATTGTTATTTTAAGGCATACTACTAAGTACCAAAAGTATATTAATTTTACTAGACCATTTGAAATGTAAATGCTTGAAGAAATAATATATTAAAAGGTTTGTGGGTGAAAGGTGACTACTTTAAAAATAATGAATATGTTTATCAATATTTATTTTGATCTTAACAAAAATATCATTCGGATTTAACACACTATTGCCAGATCCTTTTTAGCACAAGTTCATTAATTAAATGAATACTCTGCTGATAGGATAAAAAATCAGTACCATCTCACTTTTAGCCAGTTTGTAGCTAGTATACTAGGCTAGTAGTCCGAAGTTCGCAGGATCGATTCCTGCCGAAAAGTGTCTGTATCACTGCAAACAAACCAAGTAGTTTCACGGTTTGTGTTTGTTAAAATAGTACAACTTGGTAAGGAACATTAAGGGGCAGAATAAAACACAGAGCAAATTAGTAAAGAAAGTGATGGTAACAATATGGTCATTACATCTTCAACCATGGTGATGGGCTGTCGTTTGATGGGTATTTAAAATTTTTGTAATAGTAATAATTAGGCGGGTGAAGTTAGCTGGGTAAATATATTAATTTATGTATTTTTTACTAAAGCTTAATAAACAGTGCCAGGTGCCACTATTTATTACTCGTAATGATAAAGTAAAATAGAGCGTCCAGCACTTAATTTCTTAACTTATAAAGTGGGGGTACACTCTCTTAAATATTATATTTTTCATGGAAATTTGAAACTTATTGAAATTTTGTCTGCCAATTTCACGAAGAAAAAAATCATAATTTTAGTTTTTAATTTTTTTTTGCTCAAATGCATAATCTTAGTCAGTTGTTGGCCGATCTCAGTCTCCGTCAGGGAACTCTAAATTTTATAAATTATTATTTTTTTTCAGAATTGACATTTCAAATTCTACTTTTGAAATTTCAAACAGTTTAGCATTTCTGATTGCAGTCGTCAGTCCCTGCATTATGCCGCAAGAACAAGATTATTTTAATAATTTGTTTATTTTTTCTAACTACCCACAATCCTCTCTATTATAAGCTAAATTTCTCACTTATTGAGACATCCTCCTTTTTATACCACACAAGGATATTTTCTCCATCTCTCGCTCTACCCTTTCTGTTTTTTCATGTTGAAACAGCCTTCCTACCTCTTCTTTCGTCGAGTTACCCCTCAAGTGAGCTGAATATTGCCTCATTTCATCAGCTGCCTGATAATCTAACGCACAACTGTCTTTTGCTATCATATGTAGGGTATATATAACTTGACGCCACCGAATATTATATTCCAATAATTTAAAAACGTTGTTGTTGTTATTTTGAACTTCATTTGTACACACTTTCTGTGCGATATGTTTTCAAAGCTGTTGCTAACTTTACTTTATTTTTCGGCTGCTGTTGTTGCAGCTTTAAAAGTTTACTTTGAGTTTAAAATTTTCCATTGTTTGCTTTTAGTATACGAGTAGAGAAAGCGCGTATCAGTTTTTCCGTCTATTTATTTGACAGTTCCTATGCTGCAGACAGGCAGACGCTCTTCTGTTTAGTTGGGCTCTTGGTTTTGGGCTTTGCTTTGGCTGTTGACGATAAGCTTAATATAATGGTGTTGTTAATACTTTAATTGAGGGGTTAAAATGAGTGTCAGTTTAATTTAAGGTCATACTGGGTGTTTATTCTGCAAATAATTTGTTTATTAAAGCATGACATTTTCAATTCAAGGCATTATTTCGTTAGTAATTGTAACAATAGAGTAGAAAAGGAATAAAGCCATTAAGAGGATAAAATGAATATAATTTTGGATAAATTTTTATGAAAAAAAATTAAATAAATAAAAAGACGACTTGCTTCCCTCCCACATTAATCTTAATGCCACTATAAATTGAATTTGATATTTGGCTTAAGCTCTAAAATATTAAGTACATCGATCTATTCTAAAGTATTTTTTTTTAGTTATTAGAATACCTTATTACAACGCCTTATAAAAATATTGTTAGAGATTTGTAAACCTCTATAAAAAACAATCTCTGCCTTGCAATTATCCAATTCTAGAGAGCGTACCATTAGTATTACGTTCTAAATACCTGTGGCATGATGTGCAAATTCCTGCGAAATAGTTCTCTGCTGGTGTTTTATTATTTTGGTGAGAAGAATTAAAAAATTTTATTTCCTTTATACTCTTTGCTATATCTAAGAAGAATTCTTAGTTGGAAAGTCTAACAAAGTGACTAATAGATAAAAAAAATTGCCCAGCTCAGTTGGGTTCAAAATTAACATCACTTTGTGATACCTGAAGCAGCAGAATATGCATATAAAAATGAGTGTTAAGTGTAAAGAACGATGATAAGTGTATTAGTCAAAGTCAAAGTACATAAACCGAGAGAGTTACAATGACCGTATTAGAAGGGGCCATGAGCTTATTCGCTGCTCCTAATAAGGCAATTATTTCATGTAATCCTTTTCTGGCATTTCAGATGGGCTACTGAAGCAAAATGTTAAGTGGGCGGAACCTCTCAACTTTATGACAGAGATATAGGCGGTGGTAAGTCGTCCCTACCTCCTCTTTATCATAGTAGCTGAATTGATAGTCTTTATACCGGAGAGTTGGCTTTTTGGCATATTTTCTATTGGACACCATAAGGTGTCCAAAACATATTGTGTGAAACTTTATTCTTTGAAAAATGAAACCAGTATTCTAGACATTAGCCAGACAGGTATAGTGTTCCATTTGATTGGAAGCATAGGCTTGCAGAGTCATCATCATTGCGTGTGTACTAAAATGAAAGAGCCAATTTTGTCATAATGCAACACAGTTGTTCCTCTTATTAGGTAATCTATGATAATGTTACCATTATTAGTTCCATGTACACTCATCCACTCATAAAGTTTTGGTGACATCAGCCAAATTTCCTACTTTTATTAATAAAATTGACTTAATTCATTTAAAAATTTTTACACTTTCTCGTTTCAATGTCTCATTTTATTTTACGTGTATATAAATAAAAGCACTAATAATTTTTTTCCAATTAATTATAAATTCTATCACGTATAGACTCGCTTGACTTGTTATCAAACAAACACAGTGCATTATATTTATACAACTTTAATAAATATGTTGTCGTAATTATCTTATGACGTTGTATATTGTGAACGCGATGACGATGTCTTGGCTGTTAAATGTAATAAAATAATTAAAAAAAAAAAAAAATACCGGTTACCCATCGTTTTCAGTTTAAGGCAAAAAATTCTCAAGCTTGATTTTGATTTTCAAAAATAATTTTATTTTCAATCGTTGCTATTGTTGTAAAGCTTCTTACTAAATCTTCAAAAATTAGCAACACTTCATGAATACAAAATTAATGTTGTTCTTTTTTGTTTCAAACAAACGATAAAAATAAAACAACAAACATTGAATAAAAATTTATATCTGTTTAATAAATGCTTAAATTCAGCATGAGTGACTATTTTGTACGCTACTCTTTTAGAAATGGTTGACTGCACAAGTCGATAAAAATGTTTACATAACTATATATCAATTGTAGCATATTGTACCTGCAATTTTTTTATCTGATCATTTTCTTGTCCCTCCTTAAATTAAGACTGTTTTTGGGTATTTTGGGAAGGCCGTGAGTAAGAGATTTTTAAATCTATTGAAAATGCCTTAGAATAACACGTTTAAATGCAGCACAGAATCTCAATTCGTTCATCGACTGTTCTTTTGTTGTTGTAATTATTTATATAATGTGCTTCAAGACATAATTTATGATATTTTCTTTTAAATCACAAAGTTCCCAAAAAGCTCCCAAGCTTTTTTTTTTTAATTTAGTATTCTTTACCCTTTGCAGCTGCATACTTGATACATATAAATTATATTTAATTGCACTTAAGGAATTTTAATTAAATAAAGTGTTAGACTTTTATCGGAAAATATATAAGAAAATCCCTAGTTGTAGGTAAAGCCATCCATCCATATGATGCATTTTATTATAGCTAATGCTATATCATCTACTTGACATTTTATATTTAATTTCTTCGTAGTCTCTCTGTAGAGATGAAATATGAAAACCTATAGGGATGCCGTCACATGTTGTGGCTGCTGGATGGGTCTATCATATAATATGATGTGTAACTATCATAATGGCGGAGAGTGCAAGGTTTTAGTGATGAAGGTCTCAGATGGATATGCCTGGCAAAGTATACCTACCTTTGATTTCAGAGTGTCAATGAGGCTGATATATTTATGGCGTAATATTTGCCCAACTTTGATTCAGTAATAGACTTAATTAACGTTATACCGCCAGCGGTATTGACATCCCTCGTGACAAGTATACATTCCCACTGTTTCTAAATGCCGGTTCAGTTGGAAGGGGACCGCTTTGGAAAAAGTGGGATGTTTGCTAGTGAAATAAAAATATTCAAAGGCTTAATTAACTTTTGTTTATTCCTAACATTTTTATTTTCCTTCTTTTATTGGATGAGATAATTGGGAATATTAATAACAATGAACCTCAATTACATATGTCTCAGAATAATTGAAAATATATACCATAGATTCTTCTATCATAATAAAAAATATTAAGATAATTCTCTGAAAATACTTTGTTTTATTTACAATTAAGATTGTGCGTTTTGGTTGGGCCACACTTTATAATGGTTGGAAGCTTTGCTAATAAAATATTTTCTCTTGCAATTTTTTTCAGTATATTAAATTAAAACATTTCGAAAATTTGGATAATCACTATGCAAACAATGTAAATTTAATCTAATTCTCTGTGAACTACTGTTCATTTGCTTTGATTAGATTTTTGTCCTGTAATTCTAATTTTTAACTTTTTTTTGGTTGCATCTACATCTAGCTTATTGCAAATATTACTTTTTTCCCATTATCTGGTATTTTATATACAACATAAGACCTATCCAACTTGTATATTCTATCATTTGTTTTACAAGAAATTTCAAGAAAGTACTTTTATATTTAAATACAGTGTAAAAATAAGTAGACGAAACTTCAATTTGGAACAAGTTTTTATTTCTGTGTACAAAATGGCGTACAATTGCTTTAGTCCATTTTGGAGGTTTTGTATAATTTCGTTTACAGAACGCAACATAGAGCCGCGCTTGAAATTTATTCATATAATTATTGACTGATAGATCAGTGAGATCAAGTTGTTGCATTTCTTATAAAAAAATTAGCACATTTTTACTATTAGAAAAATACGTAGTATCGCCATAGATGTAATGGTTTTTCTTCAATAGAAGCAGAAGCGTCGTGTATGAAGGTGGGACTGTTAATAATGAAAGAAGGATTTTACAAAAATTATTTTATTGCTCCTCGAAATAATTTTATTTAGAGACTGTATACGTCACTTATAATCTATAAAGACATATACAAAATTTTACGCCCAAGGCAGTTTATTTTTAAAGGACATTATTACTTTCGTGTTATGATTCAAAACAGCTTATATGACAATAAAAAATCTTTGTGACAACAATTTTTCTATTTTCTACTTTCATCTTTATCTATCCGTTCTTTTTTTTTTAAAAGTGTAACATGTTGTTGATAGACTTATAAAAATATTTTTTGCTCTACTTTGCTTTGTCTTAATTCTAAGCAGTTCATATATTCATCACATTGTTATACGTTTTATTTTATTATCTAAAAATATTCGTAAAGAATTTTTAAAATAAAAATATTTTTTGCAACAAACCAAATTTTAAACTAAACTGCCTCCTAAGATTTTAGGTAGAGTAACACTAGTGGAAAAAAATGTGATTAAGAAACTACTCAACAAAAACGAAATAATTTTGAAAGCTTTAACAAAATTTTACACGACTTGTGAGAAGAGATTAAATGTAAAAACCCTTTAGTTTTATTTTTAAGTGCAAATTTATTTTTTGTGTGATTAAACTTCATGCCAGCTTCAGTGCTGTGGCAACTGTTATCGAGTTTGGGCTTAAATGGTGTGTTTGTGAAACAAAGAAATTGAAATGTTTAAGTTAAATATTTGTATAGTTTTGTTTTGTTTGCTGATAACCTTCAGCGAAACGAAACGTGTTAAACGCATAGTGGGGGGACGTCATTCCAAGGCTCCACCACCCGATGATCCGGTTGTGTTTACACGCATTTTTAATCGTGATGCACGCGTAGAAGGATTTCGCAATCCCGTTACGAAAGTTTATTCATTTTTAGGTCTCTATTATGCTGAACCGCCCACGGGATCGAATCGTTACGCAAGACCTGTATTCAAGAGGTTGATGGGTGATGTAAACGCCACAAAGTTTGGACCGCCCTGTATACAACCAGATCCACGTAACCAAAGACATATTATTGGAGATGAAAACTGTTTACTGCTTAACATCTATACACCACGAATGCCTGATGAGACATCGGGATTGCCTGTCATAGTGTGGCTGCATCCAGGTGGTTTTCGTTATGGCTCTGCAAACCAATATGATGCCACGCCAATGGCTCAGCAAGGAATTATCGTGGTGGCTCCACAATACCGTCTGGGCTCACTGGGCATCATAGGAGATGGTACCAAAGAATTTGATGGTAATTTGGCCATCTTTGATATGGCATCAGCCTTGAGATGGGTCAATGATTACATATCGCACTTTGGTGGAGATCCAAAACAAATTAAAGTAGTTGGACATGGCTCAGGAGCCGCCAGTGCTATGTACTTGTCCATGTCGAAATCAGCACGTAGTGCAGCTGACATAACGGGTGTGGTTGCCATGTCCGGTTCGGCCTTATCACAATATGCAACTGATAAAGAACCAGTTCAAAGTGTGCAAGAAGTCGCAGAGATAAACGGTTGTCCCTCTACAAATGAAATAGAAATTGTTAAGTGCTTGAGAAAGGTAAGAGAGGGAAGACTTTGCTTTTGAAAAAAAAATTTTCTGATAAATTTCTTTAAACAGAAAGACGCCAAAGAAATAATTGAAAATGATTCAAAGATTCAGACCGAAAGATTGGCTGGTAGAGCCATGATTAAAGGTCTTTCAGGAAGCATAGGCTTTCAGCCTCACATCGAGAATGAAGAAGATGGCCGCGCATTGCCCAGTTTGATTGTGGGCGAGCCAGACTTACAATTAAAAAGTGGAAACTTTACAGCCATACCTTTGCTGACAGGCGTAACAAAACATGAAACAGCCAATGCTTTTACATTGGACAATATAAATAAAGTGTATGGTTCAGCAGAGAATTTTTTGGGTTCTCTAACAGACACATTGAAGGATCTTACCGGGTTCTTAAGAGTGGACAAAATAACGGGTCAGATAGCTAAAGCTCAGTTACCGGGCCTGTCAAGTGCTTTAACGCCTACAATTAACGATGTCCTTAAGGTGCCCGAAACATTCAACTTAAATCAAATACTATCTAAGGTGAAACAATTGCAGTTTTATATTAAATTGTATATAAAAAAATGTTATATGTTGTGGGTTAAGCTTTCCTTATCCTGTATTTAGTTGATGTTAATGCCTAATGGTAGATAAAAGGATTTACACCGAATGTATATCGTTTTTGTGTGGCTTGTTTAAAAGTTTTCTTACACTATTCTAATTAAAATTTTCTAATCTCATGCATTATCTGAATGATTAACGCTTTTCAAACAGGATAATTAAAGTCTACTGATAAGTTGGTATTAACATCAATAGTATAAAAGAATATTCATAGCTGAGCCTACAAAAATAATATATATTTTTGTCAGTCAAATGGTAGAATATTCTAATAAATCAAATATACATTCAATGATTTTGTTTTCCAGATAGTTGATTCCACTACGGATGTATTATTTAATCTACCTGCTGTTCTAACCACTCAAGTATGGTCGCAAATAGCTCCAGCTTTTATGTACAGCTTTGAATATAATAGCACCACTTCCAAGGGAATTAATTTCCTACGTGGCCTGCCAATAGTAACCGATACCCAGAACGCCAATAACGAAATAGTAGGTCATGGGGATGAGCTTGGTTTTATGTTCGATTGCAATGATATCTTTGGTAATCAATTGCCCGAAACTCGCCTCAAAACTGAAAAAGACTTGAAGGTGCGAAAGAATTTCATTGGCATGATTGTCAAGTTTGCTAAAACATTTAAAAAGGATACGAAAATTGGCCAAATCACCGATAATCTATTCAAAAGTGTTACTGGCAAGGGCACACCTTTTATAAAAGTGAATACTGATCTTATGGCTGACTCGGATTTCCGTTTTTGTGAGCTGTCTTTGTTCGGAGCATCACTCAATCCACTTACTTCTACCTCTTGTGAAGGCTTAGGAAATATTCTTTCAAACCTTAAGGGATCATTGGGTGGCGTGACTAATATTTTGGGAGGATCTGGCATAGGTAATGTGCTAAATGGAGGCAACAGTGGAGGTAACCGTGGTGGTTTACTCGGTGGTCAATCACTAACAGGCGTAACTCCTCCTGTCGGAAACCGTAATACAATTGGTTTGGGTCTTTTTGGATAAATTTAAATTTTGAACCCTAAACAAATTTTATATACCATATATTATTATTCTACTGATTTAACTCTATATTTTGAAATGCTTGTAAATTAAATCCTGTGTCACATTCACCTAAAATATATTAGTAAAATAAAGATGAAAGTCAATGATTGGGCCTGGTTGGCTTGAAGGATGACATTTTTACATGTTTATCAAATATTGCAATATTATATATATATTTTTCTAGTTTTCGACAATGAACATTTATAACAATATTTATCAAATTTGTTATTCGAGATATTCTCCAAAATAACTATTTAATATTGTATTGTTTGTTGTTTGTCAGTATGCTTTTAGCCAAATCATGATTGAAAAGCATTCAAGCTTGTATACTTATGCCACAGACTACAAATTCTATATGAGAATTCAAACAGAAGTCAATCATAAATTTCTATTTGTAATCAACAAAAACACAAAAGTATAATAGCCTTAGAAAGCTTTTGTACAAATACAACAAAACAAACAGTTATAATTGACCTGCGTCTTCATATTTTTCCTTTTACGCCTTTATAAAATTAATCGAGCTTGAATGCTTTTCAACCATGATTTGGCTAAAAGGGTACTGATGATTTGGTTAGCGCGAATAAAATTCAGGTACATACTCAACAACAAACAATAAAATATAAAATTTATAACAGGTAAAATTGACTGTGTAAATTGTTTCGTTGCTTAATGTCAAAATTGTTTCATTTGTTTTGATTATTTGTTTATTTGTTTTAATTATGAATTCGCCTTTAGTTTTGATATATTTTATGTGTTGTTGGGAGCTTTGAAGTTTTGTGGTTGTAATACTTAATTTCTTAAAATCCTTCCTGAACTTATTTTTTTTGTGAACCTTATATCCTGTTTAAAATAATGTTAAAAATATCGCAGGAAATAAATAATTCAGAGTTTAGACAAAAACATATGGTCTTATTCACAATTGGCTTTAAAGGCTAACAAATGTTTTTTAAGAATTTAGTTTCAAAATACTACTTTATATATTTAATGATTTAGGGAAATTACTTGGTATCACAATCGTTATATGCAACTTAGGGTATACAAAAAGGATAAAAATTTCATTCTAGTAGTTGAAATGATATTATTTTGAAGTATAATAAATTATTTTGAAAAATAATGAGTTTTTATCAGTATAACAAGGGTTTTTAAATTTGTCTGCGAACTTAAATCACAAAACTGTTACGAATAAAGAACTATTAACAGGATATTTTTATTCGAATAGAGAGTGTATTTGAATATCGAGTTATTTTGTTTTGACTATACGTTTTGTTTGTTTGACGTTTGTTTTGTCTATATGTGAATATAAATCACAAAATCAAATGTTTATATATATTTTTCAGAAACATTTCTAATAAATTTTATTATACATATTGATTCAATTGTAGAATTCATTTATATTTCCTATCACGTGGAATTTATAATAAATATTTACTAACAGCCAATACATTTAGCTTTAATTTAAGATGCAACATGAATCTTTATGTATTGTATAATAGAGATATTATAGACAAAAAAAAAAAGAATTAATTTTTGAAATTCAACACAAGCTTAAAATAAGTACTCTTAGACTTTCATATAAGAATTGCTTTGAAATGAAAATTTTGCCTAAACATGGTTTGTAAAGCAGTTGTTTTTTTTTTTTTTTTTTTGGATACACCCAATATTATTTTCATATTGTTTTCTTGGTTTATTTTTTGCTTAATTTTTATATTATCTCTTTGCTTTTATAAAATTAATACTTTGATAAAATATAAAACTTGGGTGTTGAGAGAAAAAATTTCTACTCTCTTGTGGGATGTCAAATTACTGTCAGTTTAATTTGATATTTTCTACACTATCACACTTTCTTATATTGCATGAATTTAAAAAAAAAATATTAATTCTCACTTTTTTTATCCTTTCGTAATTTTCTACATGTACATGCACACATATATTTAGGAGAAAAATACTAATATATATGCTTCTAGTCGAAGCGTAGGGCGGAAACGAACATAGTCCACTGCTGTCTGTCTTGAGCCAATTGTTTAATTTGCTGCCATGTTTTTTTGTGCTTCCATTCTACGTGAACAGATCTTAACCATGCAGTGTTAGGTCTACCTAGACATCGCGAAACCTGTGAGTTTCACTCAAAAGCCCTTTTCGCTATGTCGTTTTCGGCTTTCCGAAGCGTATTTCCTATCCAGCGCCACTTCCGTCGTTTTATTTGGTTTTTTATGGGTTTACTGCCAGAGATTCTCAGTAAGTTCATATTTGATGCAGTAGATGTCCAACATATTCGGTATGTCAGTCGCAGGCATTTATTGATGAATACCTGGAGTTTGCTACATATGATGTAACGTACCTCCGGTTAATCCGGGTTTGGAGCCGGGGTATACTCAGCCTCACCACGTCCTCTTTTGACTAAGACTGAATTGATTTTTTTTCTTTTTTTTATTATTTTTAATATTTTCTACTTATCTAAGTTTATAGCTATAAATGTTGTCTGGTTATACCGAGGCAACCGGTCCCCTAAGAGATTCTTCTACCACCAAATGCAAAACTTGAATTTCTTTTGTTTCACTTTTGTTGAATATAATTCAACGCCTTGAACAGAGGATTTGATCCTCTGACTCTCACCCTGTTCCTCTTCAACTTCCTACCTTGAAGGATGTTATCCTTCTCGCCCTGTTCCTCTTCACAATCTCCTATCTTGAAGGATGTTATCCTTCTCGCCCTGATCCTCTTCAAAATCTCCTATCTTGAAGGATGTTATCCTTCTCGCCCTGTTCCTCTTCACAATCTCCTATCTTGAAGGATGTTATCCTTCTCGCCCTGACCCTCTTCAAAATCTCCTATCTTGAAGGATGTTATCCTTCTCGCCCTGTTCCTTTTCACAATCTCCTATCCTTCAGGCTATGCAGGATGTTATCCAGCACTATTTCCCTAATTTATTCAATGGTTGTAAACCAATGAATTCCTAACTAATTATCTTAGTCGCCAGTTGCCACGTCTTTATTCTTCGGCGTCCCACACAAAAAAAAAGGCTCGATCTCCGCACATCTGTCTGTTTTATACCCTCCATATAACAATCGCTCAACTTCTTTGTCGCTCCCGCTCACAGTACCTCTCACCAGTGTTATTTGTCTCCCTCATCCTCTTATTTTTTCTTCGATGACTCCGTCTTCAGCATTATCTCTCTCTCTCTCTCTCTCTCTCTCTCTCTCGGCACGTCCTAAAAGACAACTACAATGTAGCCTCATAACCATGAGAGTTTTGCATTAACATATTCGCCACAGTTGGCTACCGACGACAATCTCTTTTCTCTTGTAGTCTAAACCCACCATCTTTTCTCTTTGTTTTATTGTTGTCACCACCTCTAAGACTGCAAGTTTTGTCTCATTTTGTCATGTTACTGTGTAGGCCAAAATTCCCTGAACTTTTGGTCCTCACAATGACGTGCGTAACTTTCCAAGTTGCAGAGTCGTGTAATAACACCAATTTTATGCTAGTATTCAAAATTTCAATTCTTACTAATACTTAATTAAATATAAATATGTTATTATTTTTTAGATATTTTAAGAAAATTTCAATTTGAAATGTTTTCTAGTGTAAGATAAGGTAAAACAATTTTCTACTTTTGATTTCATATGAACTGAAAAGATATTAAATAAACTAGTTTTTGGCTTGTATTGCTTGAAGTAGGAAACAAAAATAATGTTTAAAAAATTTTAAAAATTTTGTCTGTTTCTTGTAAAATTAATTTTACAGAAATTAAATATTTTTGTACTTTTTATTTTTCATAAGATTTAGATATTTGTGAACTGCTTGAACTTGGTTGGTTGGTTGAACTATTTACGAAGGCCTTCAAATATAATATTTTAAGTCAATCTGTCTCCGATTTTATTATAATATCTTTTTTGAAATTACAATTTATTTCCTCTTTTTCTTATAGTTTGATTTCTTTAGATTAGCTTGACATTATAGCTAAAATTTATTCCCTTCTATAAAATATATATAGTTTTGTTAAGAAATTATTAATATTTTTTCTTAATTTTTTCTAGGTATATCCTTGACTTTTGCACTAAACTTCAAATGTTGCAAAAAGGAAACTGTAACTAGCTTTATAAGCAATTAAAAAGTAAAAATTATATCCAGAAATGTTTATATATGGCTGCATATCATTTTGTATCTTTGAAAATCGCTTTTATTTAGTTTTCAATTTTTATTATCTACAATAATTTCATTTAGATTCAATTATCTCTGCCATTTTTAGAAAAAATAAGGAATTTTAGAATACTTGAAAAATCCAATTCCAGAATTCTGACAATTATTTTGTGTCAAAGCATTCCCGAACAGTTAAGCTTCTCTCTATTGAAACTTAATTGATTTTCATGTTTTTGATTTTTTATTATTAATTTCGATAAAATTTGGATTTACTTGCATGCTATCATTTTTTTTTACTAAAAGTGATAAATCAAATGTTCGCTGTATTAGTCTTAATAGCCCCAATAACTTTTCAATTGCTCCCAAACTGTACATTTTACACACTGACCTACTTTACTTAAGTAGTTTCATAAACTGGATTGTTAACCTTGACACATACTACGTTTATACGCACGTCTTATTTGCAAATAGAACTATTTGCAAATAACTAATTCACTGTTTATACGGGAAATTGCATACAGAACTTATGTTATTATTAGTGATGCCATGTGACGAAAATATGATTGTTTGGTAAGTAAAACACAAAAAACGTTCATGAAGTGGCAACGTCTTACTTTTTATTTGCAAATAGTGTCGTTATTCACGACTTGTTAAGTGAGTTAATAAGTTACAATAAAAAAGTTATACGGCAACATTCTTCTTTTTTATTTGCAAATAAGACGTGCGTATAAACGTAGTAACAGTATGTCTGCATGCAATGTGTGCCTGCGTGCAAGGTCATATGAAATGTTAAAGAGGGATTTAAAATCCTCTGTGTCTGTACTAAGGAAATTTATTTGATTGTAGGGTAAATGTCTCGACTGAACTATAAACTCACCTCCAACATCACTTTTAAATCTCATTGAATCCATAGGACCTTTTTAGCACAGCAAAGACAGAAACCTGCATGTTGTCTTTAGCAAGAATACAGAAATTACTTAGAATGTATAGATATATTTTATCTTGATTAGGAATACAGTCTAAAGATCCTATAGCAGGAGTCTAAACACAATAAACAATATTCTTTATAGTATCGTATTAAACAATTATTTTTGTACGTATTGAATAAGCTAATTATTGTTTCCGATTGAATCGAATGCCGATTTTCAAATTTAGAGGATAATGCGGTTCATAATATGATTTTGCAGACCGTTATACATTGTGCTGTAAATATGCAAGATGACCGTGTAGAAGTTATAGCAACTTAACCTGTTATTTCTGCACGTGCACAGAGGGTTATTTCATGCAACATACATACATCCTTTGCAACTTTTCTAATAGCGATTCGACGATTCCATATAACAATTTTCCTCACTTTCTCATCGTTTTTATCGGTTTCTAATGTGATGGAGTTTCTAAGACGAGTGTCGTTATTCAGATCTTCTCGACCTTCTTTGAAAAGCTTGTACCAGTTGTAAATATTTTTCGTACTCAAAGTACAATCGACATATGCCACTCTCAACATTTCAAGTACTTTTCAGCACTTAATCCCATTTTCTAAGAAAATAAGCTTGGAATTTTAAGGGGTTAAATACAAAACTGGCATTTATCATAATATCAAATTTATAAACCATTTGCAACAATCACTGAGATCAACTGTGCAGTAATCAGTTATGGACATTTTTCGAGCCTCTTAAGTTAGTAAACAAATAAATCTTTATCTTTGGCAAATTGCAGTCTTGCGAGCCAAAACATCTTATCATCTTTTAATTAATTTTTACTGAAACCTGTTGTTTATATATAAAGTATATATCATCTATATCTACGTCCAAATTAAATACCATTATGGCTTTTATAGCTACTTAGAGGATTTGAAATTTGTCTAAGTTTTGTTGTAAAAAAATTTATTATCCTATAATGTCTACAATTTTAAAATTAATTGCTATCTAATTAAGATAAAACAAATTAAATAATGATTCTCATATGTCCTGTTTTTTTGTTTCTAATTGAATTTGTAATTTGATTAACATCCTCACAAGAGATTTGTTATGATCTTTCTCTCCTTTTTCGTCTACTTGTAAATTTGTATTGCCTAAATGAGATGCGGAAACTTTGCAAATGCAAGAGTAATTATCTACCCAATTCATTTAATATTTAAGTAATGTAAGACTTTGATTCTAACACAGTTTCTTACTTTTTCATAACACTTAATACTTTAAATTAGAAAGAATATTTGTTAAATTTGAATGACATCCTTAGGGGCTACTGCCATAACTATTCAATTTGCTACTCAATCACATATGAATGGCTGAATGTATTTAAATGTTAATTGTATTTGAAATCATCCATTGTGAAGTATTGATATGGGTATGAAAAGATGATTTACGACTCACTATTGATACCGTTGCCTTAAATAATTGCTTTTCTATTGCTTTTCAGACAGCAGCATGCTTAAAATCTAATCATACACTGCATAGATTTTATTAATCGTGATGCACCGTAAGGTACTGGCAAAACACTTAAGAAACAATGCCCGCTAGCCCTATTTCAAAAGGAACTTAATCTTAAGTGTTAAAGCAACTCACATGAGGGATTTAGGCGAGTAGCAGTAATGGCGATCTTTTACAACAATACAAATTAATTCTTTGTTACAAGTCGACTAAGTCAATTAAGAATGCAATAGGGTTGTTTTACAGCATTCTGAAAATTTTCGTTGAAAATAAAGGCTGGTCCAAATTTTTCAGAGAAAACAAGAAGCCCAACGTTGTCAAATTATAAAACCGTGGCGGCTAATTAACCTCGCCACGACATGAGATAATAAGGCCATTAAATTTCTCGAGTAAAAGAGCCATTGCTTCGTTGGCTGTGTAGCAAGTGGCACCATCCTGTTGAAACTACATATTGTTGAGGTCCACAAGAAGTCTGTTATCATCTCACGATAGCGAACACCATTCACGGTAACTGCTTGGCCGATATCATTTTCGAAGATGTACGGCCCAATGACGCCGTCAGCCCATAAACCGCACCAAACAGTCACTCTTTGTGGATGCATCGGCTATTCAACAATCACTCGATCACTATTTCTCATATGCCCAAATGCGCCAACTCTGCTTTTTAACGAATCCTTTAAGGTGAAAGTGTGCCTTGTCGCTGAAGATGATTTTCTTTGAATAGAATGAAATGTATTTTGATTTGGACGCCCATTTTCGTAAAAGGCTTCTTTCTTAACGCTATGCGCAATTGTGTACCAGTGCATGGTTCAGTTTGTCAAAATCTGAAACAAAGAAATGTCAAATTAAGTTGGGCAAAAAAACGTGACGTTAAGCTCTAACTCACAATCAACATCGTGCATTTTTGTTGGACCATCCTTTAGTTTTACTCGCTGACAATTGCAGAAAGGTTCTGTTACACTTACGTGCAAAATACTTATAATAACTTAATATTTATATATAAAGCTACCGAAAATTGTAAAAGGTCTGCTAAAAACAGAATTGAAAATAGGACTTATCGATGATATTTCCCACCCAGTGGCAAGAAAGGATAATCTTATTATTAAGCACGTTTTTTCTAACTTTCAGGAAAATATTAGGAATGATGAATGGTCATGACAGTGAAGGGTGAACAGTGTAAGTTCATCTTTAATTAATATTAATTAAAACCATTGGATGGGCTAGTCCATAAAACAAAAACACATCTAAAGGTAAGAGCGAAGATCAGCAGTGACCAGTGCATAACTAAAGAAATAGAGTTTTGAAATATATTGGAAATAACAGCTTTGCTATCCCACTATCTTAAAATAAATGTCAGTGCGCCAGTTCCCTTAAAGCGTGATATTGATGTACCGAGAAGAGTGAAACTGTTGACTCTATGAAATAAAGGTGTCCATTATTTCCATTTAAGGGAATGTATTAACCTTTAGCTGACATTTACGGTAACCATTAATAACTCTAAATATGCAAAAGGGATGGAGTTATTTGGTGAGCTCCATGTTTATCGCATGGTCAGGCTCACATCGATTGCTTAACCTTTGACTATGGATATTAACTTTAGGCTGGACAGGGGGTCTTATCGTCTCCTATATATTGACAATTTGACAGCAACTATCAACAAAACTAGCAAAGAAAGACTGTGAATAAATCGAGTAGGTATTTAGTTAAACGATTTGAAAATCATATCAGATAAGTAAGTTTTTACTGTATGAAAATGTCGAAACGTAATATCTTTAGTCACCTATAACATAAGATCACTTATTCAAATTTTGTTATGTATGTTTTCCTAAACACGAACATTAAAGTCAAAAATGCAAAAAAAAAACTGACAACGGATAAATATTAGAAGAATTGTCAGCAGTCCTTACAGAAGGAGGATGGACGTTGCAGGGATATCGCCCTGTTCAATATTGTTGTACATTCTTGAGAATACAAAATGCAAAACACGTTTAAGCGAGCTTGACAAGAAATATTTTCAAATACGATTTATGAGAGCGTAAGAGTTTCTTGCCTATCAAGGAGCACGGAGGACTTATTTACTAATTTTTATTTACTCTGCAATTGAGGCAGATAGTATCATATTCGTTACAGATGAGAGGTTTTGGAAAATATGAATTCTATTTAATTTTTAGTGTTTTCCATATTTTGCGGTTGTTTAATTCATGGATTTTTATTTGCTGTCCAGAAAGAAATATTATCAGATAAAATCAGCTAGTTTTATATTAAAAAGAAACTTTTAATCGTACTGTCTTAATCCAACATTGGATTCAGTGAATGGTACTGGAACCAAACTAATGCATTAGACATTTTATGAATCTACCTAGAAAAACTTCTGATAAATGCGAAAGTTAATCTATTATATGTCTTAACTAAAAGTCTTCAATATTTAGTTTTAAAAGTTCCTAGTGATTCTCGTATTTATCTTTATTATGATGCTTAAAGTAATTTATTCAATGTATTCTTCTTTAGTTTATCACAAATTTGTTTTAAAGCATTATTTTATTTTTTCCAAATCTGTATTCTTAGATAACTTTTCCAGCTGTTACGCATTTCATTAAAATTACAAAAGTTTCTTTTGCCCCACAATTATTCTTAAAATAATCACTCATTCTAACGAAATCACCTCATTAGTCATTTCTTAATAATTAATTGCAAAAACATTTAAAAACGGACATCATTTATAAAAAGCATACTTTTGTCTATTTCGATGTCAGTTTAACAAAAGTAACACTGGGAAATATAGAAGTCTAAGAAAACATTATTGAGCATTTATTTTATTGTTTCACCCCCCAAGTTCTAAGATCATCATCATTTGCGATTTAATGACAATAAATCTTAAAGAGATTTAAGGATATTTACACTAATATAAAAGGCAAACAACATTAATCATATATTTTTTATTCTACTGGATAATAAACATTTTATAGATTGAAAAAAAAATTATAACCAAGATGGATTACATTAGAGGGGAGGCATGGGAGACTTTAATTCTTCTTACTCGTCAAATTCCTTAAAGACTTAAAATTTTCTTAGTCTTTTGTATTGACACCAACTTTTCAAATGGTATAGAGTGAAACAATGGATGTTTATATATGACTTATGACTCGAAAGCTTTCAGGTCAAATAAGTTCACCACCAATCATCCCCTCCAAATGAACAATAAGTTTTAACTGGTTTCAAAAAAGTTCTTCGTAAATCTGTTTATATTTTAGAATACTTTTTTTACTCTTTGTTTCTTAGACAGGACATAGTTATGAAGCTTGTATATTATTTTGTTAACTTTACGTTATATAAAGTGGCGCAATACTAGTATCATAATTTCAATTCTATTCTCTTCTTTTTGGTAGATGGTGTTTTGACGCTTATAACGTGGATATATGGAAAAGCAGATCTCAACAAACCATAAAGAGATGCACAGCTTACGAACGTGGAGTTATTATTACTTCTTATTTGATAAATTTTCAATCTGATGTTTTAACACAGCGTGAATTTTTTCATAATTTTTCTTGTCCACTGCAGCTGTTGCAAGAAGTGGGCGACCTCATATTGCTCGATCGGCAAATAATATCGCTGTTGTTGCCAACGACATCAGCAAGAATCCACAAACATCAACGAGACGATGATTAATTAGCCATCAGGAGACGTTCGTTGTTGAAGGATCTGAAAATGTTCCCCAAGAAAGTGCAACCGAAAATGTACCTGCTGACCATCAGATTAGGTGTAATTGTTGCCTTACCCTGCAAACTTGGTGTTAGAAGAGGAAGGAAGATTGCATATAAAAAATCATAATGAGCATCAAAGACTATTTCCACTTAAGTGGTGAAATTAACAAAACAAAATTTGTATTTCTAGAGTACAGATAATCCACATGCAATGCATCCACAAAAATCATTTTTGGTGCGGCATTAGCCGTGAAAAAGTGATCGGCCCTTATATTTTTGAAGACACAGATAGCACGACCATAACCGTTAATGGCAGATGATAAGCAATTTTTTTTGTCGCAAGTTACTCCATTGGGTCTATATCAATACTTGTTTCAACAGGATGAAGTAATTGCTGACACAGCTTGGGTAACGATAGAGATTTCGAGACACTAGTTTCCATATCTATTGATCTTACTTTAGGGCTTTTTAAAAGCTCGCGTTTATCGCAACAAACCACGAACCTTGCAAGTCTTGAAAGCTAAAACAGAAAATGAAATTTCCAATTCGGGGCCAGATGTTTTATGGCTTTTTGAGCGATAAAAATTTTTTCATTAATGTTATCAATTTTATACTTTCAAATAAACTTTTTATGAGAACACGGCTTTTTTTTACTTATAATAAAGTGACAGTCAGCTAAGTTATGACATTACTTATGCACCAGCTTCTATGGTAAAGAGTGCGAATGAAAAACTAGAGCCAATATTTATTTAATAGTTGTATATTGCCTCAATTGCAAAAATTTTAATTGTTTCTTTTGTTTCGTGTATCATTGCAATCGGTATCGAAAAACTATATTATTAAAATTAATAATGAAAATTACCGTAAATATAAAATAATTGGTAAGTTCGGACGTGTCACCAGAGGAAGTGCGCTGCGATAAACTAAAATATTTTTTTGAAAGAAATAATGCTTTTTTAGAAATTTGCAGATGCAATCTGAGGCTGCAATGCACAATTTAAGTTTTAGAAAAATTAAGGTGGCCAACAAATTTCCATCAAAGTTTTTTGTTGCGTAATTTAATATATCGGTCAGTAGCTTGTCGTCTGAAAAAGACTTCCTTAAGAGATTTTCTTTATCGCAACAGTTCCTGCTTTGGTTACCGTAGAAGGGTCTTAATGTTTTGATGTACGCTAAATCGAATATTGGCCACCATGAGTGCTGGCAATGGTTTCCTGAGTGTTAAGTGCTATTACTTATTCATAACAAAGGAAAACCATAGTGCTTCTATTTCCTACAAAAGGGAATTATGAAACACTTAGATTCGTAGTATTCAGAAGTAATCCGATATTGTGATGCTTCAAGCCCAATTTTTACTGAGCGTTAGAGAATCACATTAGCAGCAGCAAATGAAAAAATAAATATTTGAAATTTTTAAACGAATAAAACTATTGCTGTTGAGACAATTTCAGTTCTATTATTCTTTTTTGTTTGTTTTTGTTTGCTTGTAAATATATATATTTATATTTTTCATATTTTAGTTAAATTGTTGCCAAAAATATTTTCGTTGTTGATATAACGTTGACGCTCTAATTTAGCTATGACGTTTGTGCGTCCGCTCTAGGCGATATGATATGCAACGCCTGCTGGCGTTGCTTAGGCTTGAATATAAGAATAAAAATACAATTTAATGTATATAAATTAAGTTTTTTCTTTAGAAATAAATTTTAAAGTATTTGCAATTTGGTTTAATTTTTACGACGAGAAATATGCACAAATGCGTATGTGCAAATTCCCTGTTTATATGAAATTTAAGATAATGTCACCCATACGAAAATCGTCCTCAAAATATGTTTTCCTTAATTTGTTCTTGATTGAAATTTATACATAATGTTCAATCCACATGTGTTAATCTATTGAGTCACCATAATATGCAGCTGAATATAGAACCCAAAAACGAATAAATATAAATTAAAAATTCAATTAAAAATATTAATATTTGTAACTGTTAAAACAATAATAATCAAATAATGAACAAACACTTTTGTAGTCGAGCACAAAAATTCAATGAAGTTGATACACAAACTCTCACATACACTTTTGCATCATAAACATATGCTGAATGTTGCATACGAGTATAAATGTGTGTACATATTTGCTGTTAGTCGATGTCGTTGTTGGTAAGACTTGCAAAAGGTAATTTTCCAGTTATTGAACGTTTGGTAAATTATAAAAGTTTGTGTTAATTAAAACACAAAACGCACTCTCTCCTACACATACACCATTATGGGTTTTGTATGTATATTTTTCTGTAAACGACAGCTGTAAAGGTGTTGCAAATTATTGCAATGTGAGAAGGAAATCATATTTACACATAATGGCAGTTAAGTCTAAGTAAGAGTAAACGAACGAATACTGTGTTTAAAGTATAACAAAAGAGTGGAAGTTACATATTTTTGTGGTTACCAAGATTGCCAATTTTAAGGATAATAAAAAATTCTTATAATTCTATGACATTTTTAAATAAAAATTTCATAATATGCCTGGCTCAAGCCCGAGTTTCAAAATTTATCACAATAAATAACTATTTGTTGCAAATTGAAACTACTTTTTTTAAACAATAATACGCAGTACCACTTAAAAAAAATGCTACTCTCATATTTAACCCACTTTCAATGAAGAAAAACTACAGGACCGTTAATGCCACTTCATTCTTTAATAAGGATACCAAGGCTTTTGTACTACCAAAATTTCCCTACATTTGATATATAAAATAATTTATTTAATAAAAGCCTGGTTTGTTTTTAATGAAAGAAATATGTATCATGTACGCAATCAAATTTGAATTTCCGATTTGTTGTATACAACTTTTTAAAATTTGTACGATTTGTAAATAAAAAAGCTTCAGTTGTGGCTTTATACTTAAAAATTATCTTCAGGTGTGTGATGAAAAACGATTTCGATGGAAAAAGTGTTAAATCAACAATATATGTATGTATATGATATATTTACTTGACTCGTTTTATTTTGTAAATCTCATTTTGTATTTTTTTCCATTCCATTTTTGTCGTTTTTGACGTGTGATATTTATAGATGATGACAGTTTAAGATCATCATTTTATTTTACATCTGCGGAATTTTTAAAGTGCACATATAAATAAGAGTAATTTTTTTAAGAAAATAAGTTAAGAATTAACATAGTAATTTGATAATTTTTTAGGAAAAATAGCATAGAAGTTTTAAGCAGAAAGATGCCATTATAGAGCCACTAACAATATATACTATATCCAATTAAATAGACGTTGACAATCAATGATACATGTTACAATCAGTAAAAAAATTTTAAATTTTATTATTTATATGTATGAATGTATATTATAATGACTTTCTAAAAATACATTTTTTATTTTAACGAAATTTTGTGCATCTTGATTGGAAGGTTTGTACAAAGAAACTTTCAATATAATAGAAGTAGATGAGCCGTGCAATAAACTTACCTCTAAAATTTTCAATATTTTACTTACTCTTTTCCAAATAAAAGCTGCTGCAAGACATTAAACTAAAATTTAAGCGAATTTTTTTTATAAGTTTTTGTTTATATTTTTAACACTGTATATGATACCTAGACTTGTTTTTAAATTTTAGAAAAGTTTTACTAGGAAAAATCTCTGTGGAAACAAAGGGATTGTTGAATATGCAATTATTGCAAATTTATTAAACCTTTGTAGATTTCAAAAAACAATTTACTTTTTATTTCGATCGATTTTTCTAACATAGCTATTATATTATATTTATAATAGACCCATTATTTTATTACAACTAAATGGTCTTTGTTGAAATAAATTTGTATTCTTAAAAACTTAACAACATCTCTACATAAATAAATCTCCTGCACCGGATGGTAATGCAGCACTGGTCCTGAAGCAATCTTGTACGGCGCTAGCTTATTCATTAGCCAACCTTTTTCAGTACATTGTGTCATGCAGGTGAACTTTTATTTGGCTGGAAAATCGCTAATAGAGAGGCTAGAAACCCTGAAAATCACCTCCCAATAGCGATTTGTGAGGCACTTTTTAAAGTGTTTGGAAAGTATCGTTAACTTGGTGTCTAGAGTCCAACAGTTTGCTTAACGACCTCCAATATAATTTTTTATTCTCAATTTTGGTGAAAGTGTAGTAGTGGCCCTTGATATTTCCAAAGTACTTTAACAGGGCCTGGCTGAAGGTATTTCTGGCAATAGACTTCATGTAGCCTCAACGCAATATGTATTGTGTTACGCTGTTTTGTTGTTACTACAATGGATTATGTTCTAATAAAATTAGAAAATATATTCCAGAGACTTATTCTTATTTGTAAACACCACATTTTTTCATTTGGAGCATATCAATTTGTGGTTAATATACCAAGGAATCACAGTACGCGTTACAGAGGCGTTCTTTAGTCAAACGGCTCATATGTATTACAAGCTGCATACAATCGCTAGCACGGACAAAGTCAGATTGAATTTCACAAACACTTTTTACTCTATCCTCCCTCCCATAACTTAGTTTCCTAATTCCAGCATAATACATTGCATCTCCTTAATATTGATCAATCTAAAAAAATAAATATTAATGATAATAATGTGACGAAGTTTTGATTTGTATGAAATTATTTATTTAACTTTTGAAATGGTAGAATAACGCATGACAATGATTCTGAGAAGATGCTTGGAGTATATTTGGTTCAAATGCTACAGGGGTCCTATTTTACTGTTGATATAAATAAATATGTCTACGATTAGATACTACTGAAGAGGTTGAAAAAAATTTTTTTTTGCCTCAGAAACTTTGCTTTAAATTTTGAATCCCGAAATTAATTTTACAACTCCATTCTTAACCCAAAACTGATCAAATTGGTAACTCTTATAAAAATTGCAATCATCAAAACAGATTTAATATTCTTACACTTGCCACTTCAAAAATAGTAATAATATTTCACAAGCACACCTGCATGACACAGCGTAAAAATTATTCTGGCTGCCAGCTAAAGTCATATTTTTTTCTTTTTGCCTTACGAGTCAATACTCAACAGCATTTACCTTCTGTCTTTGAACGAAATTCTCCTAACGCCATCACCATTACCATCACCTTTCTTCCCCATATTGCGTACAGGTAAATACTCTCACTTGTATTTGTAGCTATAAAAAGGGTTTCAGTGGTTTTCCAATTAAATTGAAATCAATTCAATAATGTACAGTTCAGTGCATTTAAAGTGGTTATTATGGCCACACATTATACATATTATGGGAATAAATGTACAGAGATGTAAAAATATTTATGTTTGAGTTTAAGTGTTTATGAATGTGTACTTGAAGAAAATAAAACCAAATGGTCTCTTTCTCCTCTTCATTCACCATGGCGATAAGTGCATACAGATACTAACAGATACAACTATACTTTAGAGCCCCATAATATTTCCATTTAATTGCAAAAAATAAAAGATACGGAGAGTTGCTTGGTTGATATAACTGCAAATATTGAAAATAGGTTGAATAAGGACGTCATTAGCATTTACGATTGGAGCTAAAACAGTTGGATCCAAGTGAAGGAAAAATAAATATTTTTAATAAACAAAATTTTATTCTTATAAGTGCTCTCTTCTCACATATTTTTTTAATAACTCTGGCAATAAAGCCGGCCCAAGTACAATTAACCAAGCGAACAGACTTTAAAACAGACGTAAGTGTGGTGACTCTAAGAGCGGTATTACCCATTTCTTGCTTATATTTTACTCTCCGAGAATATTTAAATCATGTCATAGAAAAAATAAAAATTTTGAAGAAAATTTATCAATACTTCTGTCATCTATTTTGTTAGCTTGGTTCCCACTTAAATTTCCATGGCACTAGAGTACAGTTTTGAACACAAAAATGTTTTAAAAATCTTTGCATAAATAGAGCAATTTGCGTCAAAACAAATGAGAGTATTTGTTTTCAGCTGAGCGATATTTTTTAATTAAAGGGCCAATGCTCAGACAAAGAGTTGACTCGAAAAGGGGAATCTAAAATGTATATAAAGGAAAACTTAATTTATTGGCAAAATATAGTGATTTTTTTTTATTGTCTTCCAAAATTTTTTTTATATTTTTTTTATAACAATTTTCAATATTTCGATACTCATTGAGTATGATCTTCAGGAAAATTGTGTTTGTTTAATTTGCTGAGGCAATATCGAATTATATTTGACCCTATTCCTTTTTTGTGTGAAATTGAGAACCAATTTTGAACAATAGTTTCGTTGGAATTTCCATACTCATCATACTTGAAATATTGTGTCATTCGGTCTAAAATTATAATATATAAATTGCAAATATTAAATGTAAGATTTATGGCTTATAAGTATTAACGAAGCACTATCAAACTAAGAACTTGTTACAACACCTACAATTTTTTTTTTTTACATTACATTACATTATTTATTTGGTCCAAAACTTTCAATTACATTGTTTTCTTACAAACTACAATTATTATTCTATTCTCTTAACATATCTAATGGATATTTTACTAAGACTACTTAACCATTAAAGTACAAAACATTTACAGTTTTTCTGCATGCCTTTCAAAAAGTGTTTAATTCAATTATTAAGGAATTTCCGAAAAAAAGGATTAAAACGGAAGTACATTTCTTACAAGCTAATTCTTAACACTAGTCTTACAAACTAAAACAAACACTTAAAGCTAAAAGAAATAACAAGAAAAATAAAATAAAAATAGTCAAAACAGAGGGGTATATCAACTGACATGAGCTCATATATTATTGGTCGGTAATGTAGACTAGATTATTCAGATCCAGGGTGCCCAACCTTCTGTGGTAGAACAGGAGATTCGCATCCCCATAGAGGAGGCCACAATTATCTAGTGCTAAAAGATCCTCAGGTGTAAAGAACCTAGATCCATCGAGTGACTGTAAGTTGGTAGACATGCGGAAGCAATTTGCGACCAAGCTATTGTTCAGTGAGGAAGCACGTTCTAAAAACTTGATGGCAGAACCCACTAAGAAAACGTCGATCCTCCCGAAGTCTATGGCACGATAGATTGTCTTACACGATGGTCTCCGAAAGATCCCATCTGGACTCATTACGCGCCTAAGTCCTAGGCAGGATGTTAGTATCCGCCTTTCCCATATCCGTAGCCTCTCCATCTGATGGGATGAGATCCCGAACCAAACCGGAAAGGCGTATGATATGAGAGGTCGGATGATCTGTCTATATAAGAGCAGCCTGATCTTAGTGCTGAGCCCTGTTCGTCGCCGAAGCAAGTGGAGGTACATGAAATAAACTTTCTTCACTTTTTCCAGTATGTAATCCACATGGCGGTGGAAAAGGAAGTTCTCTTGGAAAATGACCCCTAGATATTTCATCCTATCGGAGATCGCTATCGTCCTACCTCCTATGACCAGTTCCGGGGTAAAGCGCCTTAGGTTGCGGTAGAGAAGACTACGTTTGCCCTTGATCATAATACCTTCCGTTTTTCCCATATTTAGTCTAAGACCCCATTTCACAAAATACGAGTAAAGAATCTCAAGATAAGAATTCATTTTCAGATTAAGGATGTCTGCTCTTGGTCCGCAAGTAGCTATTAGGATATCGTCCGCATACATCAGCAGAAGGTCACCATCCGGTGGCTGCGGTATATCAGAGATAAAAATGCTATACAGGATGGGACTCAGTAAAGAGCCCTGCGGAACTCCTGCTGCAATAACTCGAGAAGTGGAGAAAATTTCTCCGACCTTAACTCTGAAACTACGATCATTTAAAAAACTTGCTATCATACCGCACGTTCTCCTAGAGAAACCTAGCTGTAGCATCTTGTATACTATACCCTTTTGCCATACAGTATCGAAAGCCTTTTCGAAATCAAGACTAACTGCTATAGTTGCATATCTGTTGTTCAGGCCTCTCGCAACATAGTCCCCGAAAACCATGAGGGCATGTGAGGTTGAATGACCCTTTTTAAAACCAAATTGACAGTCCACATCGGCGTCATGTTCCGCCATCCACTGTCGAATCTCGGATAAGATGAACCATTCGAATAATTTACCAACCGCAGACAGTAGTGAGATTGGTCTGTAACCATCAGCTACTTGTTGGTTTGACCCGGCCTTCGGAATGGGTATGACCAATGCTTCCCTCCATCGGGTAGGGAAGTACCCAATATTCAGGCAGTGGTTGAACAGGATCGCCAGATAACGCCAAGCAACAGCATCAGTCCGTTTTAGGACGATATCAGGAATCCCGTCAGCGCCACTAGACTTTTTATTGGCACGTGCCCTCAGGGCAAGGCTGATATCCCCTGGTGTTATCAATTCGAATTCGTTGGTCTCAGTATTCCCTATGGTGCCATCCGCCATGGCCTCTTCGCCAAAGTTTATGTATGGCCCATGGTTGGCCAAGGTTCTAATTTCTCGTGCTACCGTATCCATAAAGGCAGCGGTGCAAGAGGAAACGCCCCTATCATGAAATCTACAGAAATGGTTTGCTAAGAGCTCCGCCTTTCCAGAGTCTATCGGTATAATTGCCCCCCCAGGGCCGATAAGATCCCCAATTGGTTGCCTACCACTGATACCGGCTGCCCTCTTTATCTGACGAAAGGTCTTGTTGTTCAGACGTAAATTCTGGAGATAATCCGTCCAGTAACTATCCTCAAAGACTGCAATTGCGCCCTGAATGATCCTATCAAGATTGCGGATCTCAGCCCTAATAGTGAAATATCTTCCTGGATCAGCTGTCCTATATAATATTCTCCTGAGCCTTTTCTTTTCCCTTATAAAGTTAAGGATGTTTTGTGGGAGTTTCACCATCTTCCTTTTGCTAGAGGTTGACTTCGGTATTGACCTATCCATGGCAAGCTGGAACACATTGCGCATGGATTCAATACATCTGTCTATTTCCTGACAGGTTACGTTTCTGTTGACAGGAAGTTCACTGTCAGGTAGATTTTGAGCCAAGTAATTATTGAAAAGATTTCTATTCATGCGATTGAAATCGTAGTGGAGAGGTTCCACTCTGCTCAGCATATCACCCCCCTCAACGACTATTTCTACCGCACGGTGATCCGATGGGTAGGTGATTGTTCGGAGACCCCCATTTGGGGTTGGTGCCAAATTCAAATCTGCCGATGACATAAATATGTCTATGTAGGAAGAAGATTGAGCACTAATGCGGGTCGGTCCTTCAGTCCGATGTATTTCAATATCTGGACATGCCAGGAGGAATTCATGTAAAACTTCTCCCCTCCGATTGCAATCAACACCACCCCAATAAGGATGCTTCGCATTCAAATCTCCCCCAAACAGAAGACTTCCTCGAGTAGAAATGTCTATCAGAGATTCGAGATCATTCATCGATAGTGTCCCATTTGGCGGCATGTATGCTGAGATGATCGTTAGGGTCCTAGAGTCTGCCCTAGAAATCTTAACAGCCGTATTCTCGATACAGCCTAGATCCACTACCAATCTATCAGAGCAAAAACAGTTCTTAACAAGTATTGCTGTCCCTCCACCACGTCCTTGAATGCGATCCTGCCTATAAGTTCTGTATCCCTCTAGTTCAAGCTTATGTCTGGGTGACAACTTATGTTCCGCAATGAGAAGGACATCCGGACTGTGCTCTTTCAGAAAATGATTAAGATAATGTCTCCTATGTCTCGAGATGACCGAATTCACATTAACAAAGATTGCCCTGAAGGAACTAGCCATGTTTCTGTAATGAAAAAAGCATCCCGAGTAGAGCGCGAGATTTCTCCTCATCGTTGCTAAGTGAACTATATTCCTTAGCAAAGCCTTTCATCTTCTTCAAACAATCTAAGACATCGTTACCAAGAAGTCGTTTGCAATCATTATTAATAAACTCGAAATCTGCCCTGGCAGATGCCAGTGTGATATTCTCTTCTTTTTGTACAGCTGGGGTCGCCCTGGTGTTGAAGGGACCATCTCTAGCGACCGTTGTCCTAGCAGCCGCAGCGTATGAAACACCTGCAACTATCCTAGAAACAGCCTGTGGGGTCTGTTTTCTAGTTGCTGAATTGCTCCCTTTGGATGCCAATTTCCTCAGTAGTTCCATACGTCTGGGGCATTCCTTCGCGCTTGCCACATGGCTCTCATTGCCACAATTGGCACATTTCACTGGCATTCCTACTTTTCTTTTCGCCTGCCCAGTGGCGGGGTCCGTTGTGAGTATTTCAATGTTATTTTTGTCCTTAGGCGGAACCTCACATTTTCCAGGTCCATGCGAACCTGCACATTTTACACATCTGAAGGGCATATTACAGTTCATTGCAATATGACCGAATCGTTGGCAATTGAAGCACTGAATGATGTCCCTGCGGACATGCTTTTCAAACTCAACCCTGCAATGGAGGATATATCTGAGGCTCCTGAACCCTTTCATATCGGATCCCTTATCTAATTGGAAAAGCCACCTGTCTCTCCCTAGTTTATGGAGCGAAAGAATCTTGACATTAAATTGGAGTCCTGTCATATATTGCATTACCTCCTCCTTTTCATAAGAGTCAGATAGACCCTTGATCATGACCGTAATAGGTCTTTCCGCCTTCGGCGTATGGGTGTAATAATGTACCCCTTCTCTTGTAAGCATGGTTTTCAATTTATTGAAGTCTTCTAAAGTACAGACCCCTATATTTGTGACGTTCTTTCCTAGGATTTTGATATTAAAATCTTTATGTCCTAGCGATTTCCCTAACTTAAGGCTAATATCCCTAACGTTAATATTAAATGCTGTTACTACTGGAACAGACTTACACTTTTTCCTGTTGTTCGTTGTTGCTGCTGCCGCTGCGTCCTTCTTACATGGCGTTTCCACCTCGGTAGTTTCTACTTCTGTGGTACTGGAAAGGACAACCACATTACGTCTCTTCCTTGTCGGTGCTGGTTTGAAAGGTATTTGCTCTTCGCGAGCAGCCATTTCCTCCATCGTGGGCATCTCTTCTGGATCCTTATCTTTATTGTAAAGTTGTCGGGTCTCCTTCTTAAGTTTCTCCTGCATCTCCTCGCTGGAGACGGATGAATCGCTGTCACTATCGTTGTTATCGCTCTTCGACACCTGGGGTGTGTTGACTTTCCGGTTCTGCAGGTTCAGAATTGCTCTACGTAATTCTGCATTTTCCAAGGCGAGCTCGTTCAGCCTTCTGCTGAGGACCTCGTTCATCTCTTGCAACTCCTCAGGAGTAGCAGTGGCTCTTGGCCTTTTGTTCGGATGGGGGCTTTCGCCCTTCTCCATGTTCTTCGCTCACTTCCTTCGTATATGCTTTTTTTTTTGAGAAAAAAAGACAAAACCACGATTGCCGAGCAGGTAGATCGATACGTGTATGGAATACCCACACACACTGCGAATACTGATTTTTTGTTGTTTTATTTTGTTACGCACAGTTTGTTTTCCGAAACTTGTTGTTCACTTGTTCACAGTCAATCAGTCTTCTAGAGTGAATCAATTTCTTCGTAACCTACAATTTTTTTTAGTTTATCGTTTACATAGTTTACTTCAGCATGAACGAAAACAGAGAATGAACGAATATTTATGAATTATTGCATGGGCAGAATACGAAGCTGCCTTATAAAAATGAGAAGTGAATAGAAAGCACTAATTTTTAGAGTGTTTGTTTACATATATATATATACCAACTTGAGGAATTGTGAGAACTGGGATGTACTTATATTTTGGTAATAATAATAAACTTTTTTGGAATTCATTGCAAGAATTATAAATTTTCATTGCTTCGAAAATCACTTTTTTGGAATTAAATTTTCTTTGCTTTGTTAAAATCAAGAGACTGATACATATTTTCGACTCCTTAATAACTATACTTTATTTTCAATTGGAAAAGCACTCTGGAGATGACCCCTATTTATGCAAAGAATTGTGCTGGAACTAGGAAAATAGTTTATGGAGGCGAGGATAGAGGAAATAATGTTTTTAGATTTAACAATTTGATCCTCCCCGCGATAGCATGACAGGAAAGAAATTTTTGGGAAGTGGTATACCATCGCCAAATTGAAGAAATCCAAAGTGCCGGGAATATTGGCAGAGTAAGTGTTAATATAGGTATAACATATATGGAAGAAGAGTATAAATTCTTCTCCTTTTTTGTGCAATGAAGGAATCAACAGTAAAGAAAAAATTTCAACATCTTGTTAAATGGTAGAAGATATCAGCGTGATGGTACATATAATGCATGAAGAATTAGTAACAAGCCGAAAACTGACACAATCACACTCATAGTATAATATAGTCAATGGGCAACCACTATCATGTTCTTACATACTATGGTATATTTTGCTCTTAATACATGAAAACTACTTTAGATAACATTTTACAAAATCCCACTAAATAAGTTCCTTTTGTGTAAATGTACTTACCATCACTGATAATTATCTATTGAGAAAAACTAGAACACGACCATTTGATGTGGTTTATTGATTTAACTGAGTCTCAAGACGCTAACAACAACGAAAAGGTCAAATACGAAGTTGGTGATATAATTAGCCAACGTAGCAACTAAGGCAATAACAATGAATAATTTTAAAGGCATTAGGGTGGATACAATTGTCTAGGTAGAGACAAGCTAAAAGTAGAGTATGTTGCAGCCTCCATTTTTTTCTTTCTTATTGACTTTTAGGAAATGATACTGCAAACTTTTTGTTATATGATGTAATTTTTTTTAGAAAAATGAAAACGTTTATATAGGAGTATTTGAGGAAGCCTGTCGTACCTCAATGGTTGATTCACATAAAAATGGCCAAAGGAAAAGCTACAGAAGCTATAACGAAAACTAGCGATGAATAACAAGTCTGTTTTTAGTGATCTACTCGACGTATGCTGGCTTAGACTTAGTTGATTTTCGTTGAAGAGCAAAAAAATCTAAAATTATTATCTTAAATGTTTTTTTTAAAGAATACTTCACATACCATAACAGAAAAAAAATCGTTTATACATTTTGCAGCTTCTAAATAATCCTTAAGGCAAATGTCAGTACTATTTGCACTTTGAATTTTGTATATATTTCTGAAAATCTTTTTTAAGTGCACTGTAGTAAATGCACATCAATTTTATATTTTTAAAAGTTTAGCTTTATTTTCAGGTCATAATCAAACAAATTTCATGTAGGAATACGCATAAAAATAAAAAAATAGATTCCTTTATCTCTATGGTAAATCAGTGACAGCAAATATCCTTTATTAAGACCAATCCTTGATGTCATTTGCTTTCAAGATATGCATGATTCTTATAAGAGAAGTTTATTTACTTTTAAATCTCTAGCGGCGTGTTTTTGTTGGTGAGTTATATGTCTTTGGAATTATGATATGAGGATGCATGTATTTAATGGATCAACACGGGCAACTTTAAAAAGAAATAGAAAACAAAACGATGAATAATCAAGACTGATTGTTACTGTACAACGTATATATTGCCTACATATTTTGAAACAAATTGAACAGCAAAGGACATCTTCGCAAAGAAATATCCCTCAGCGAAGAAAAGCGAGCGAACACCATACTTAAGGACACAACGAATTCAAAAGGAAATGAGTATATAAGGTTTTATTACTAATTTTATGATGTTGTTGTTGACTCATATAATACATATGAAGAATTAAGACATAACAAAGAGATAGAATCGCTATGTCTTAAAACTTGTTGGGACTTCTTACTATCAAGATAATCAAAAATGCTGAAGGCAAGAAGCTTTGTTGTTTGGCTGATCTTAAGGATGAAAACCAAGAATACTGAGATAAGCTGGAACACATACCTGACCAGAATACTATGAAGCCAGTATAGTATGGACAATAAAATGGATTGGAAGCGGCAGCTATCAATGGCTGATAACTAATATAAAGAACAGTAGCAGCCAAAACATAACTAAAATGATGTCTCAAGACATTCAAAAATTTAAAATACCCACAAAATTGATTAGTATTTACACTAGGATATTAAAAATTAGATTTTATTCTAAGCAAATTAACTCGGGCAAGATATTTGATAACACAATTATTACAGATGATATTTGTTGAGCCTTAGAAATAGCAGTTGATATATAAGAAATAAGGAAGCAGAAAACAAAAAATAGGAGAGTAGAGGAACAATGATGAAAAAGAAAATCAGAAAACCATGTAAAGATTATATTCTTTACAATGTAAATATATTGTCTTCTGTGTGGAGATGTTTGCACGTTTTTCATCACATTTGTGTCCTGCTAGTCTTGCTCCTAGTTTGTTCTTCGTAACTCCTACGTAAACGTTATTATAGCCTTCTGTGTTAATATGAATATATACTAAATTAAAATCCTGCATTTTTTCTTTTCAATTCTCGTTAAAAAAAAAATATATATATAAAATACTTATTTTATGCAAAGATTATCAATATTCCTGTATATTATCTGTGTTAAATATTTGAGTAATTCGAATTTTTTTGAATTTTCAGAAATATATAGTAGTGGCTTCTGGTGTGTTATTATTGCAGTTTTTATTTATTTTTTTATATCCTCTAATCAACTGTTAAATAAATATACTTGAAAATATTCCTATTATGTTCTCCGTTTTTCTAATATTTTTTTTCTATATTTTTTCTTTTCAAAGTTATTCCAGAATTAGCCTCGTAAAGCAGCATAAATAACATATCAATCCACAGTTTACAACAAAATTCTCTAGATGAATTTATTCTAATTGAATAAGCAATCAAGTGTGGTTTTATCTGGGGGGTCACACAAATATGCACAAAATATTTTCATAAAGATATACACTTCGGCAAACATAAGTATTTAGAAATGCTTATGATATGTTGTCAAGTGAATTTATTCATTCGTTTGAAACCCGTTGCGGCTTAATAAACTAGGTTAAGTGCCTAGTTTCATAAATAAATTTGATTAATATTAATTGATTTTGGACTGGAAGCTAATTCTTTCAACTCAAGTCTGTTGAAATAAATCCACATTTGTATATACCATAGACATAAATGCCACATAACCCCTCTATATTTGTGAGCTTTTAATGCCTGTCAATATTTTGATGGTTATATAAATTGGAGCTAATACAAGAAGAAAAAAAAAATAAATCAATGATTGACAGCTTAAGGGATATATAGATATATATGTTTAATATGTCGTTTGCTTTTGTTCCTGCATAAATAATAGTATTTTTTGCTTTTGATTTCTTAAGGACTAAAAACTAACACAATATATTTCAATGAAATATATGGAATAAAAGTTCAGATTGATTGCTGATGTGGTATCAGCAAATTATTATTAATCACTTATTCTTCTCTTTTTTTACGAGCTTAAAGCATAACAATTGGAAACTGAAAACAAAATGATGCTCCATATTGAATATTTGAACGTATAATTGAAAAGAACAAGTCAAAAGTACTTCATTTCCAATTATAAAAAGTTGAATATTATTTTGCTCGTATACAGAAAAAAGTGTTATTGGAAAACAGTTAGAGTTATTAAAAGTTAACTACTGCAAATATATTTCTATCTATAATATTTAAAAATTGTGAAAATTCAAGAAAACCCCTTTTATTATAATATATATTATATTTGTCCGTATTATATAAAGTTACAATCTACTGCAATGCAACAAACGACGATGCAGAACACACTTTTTTCAACTGCATTAGATGGAATACTGAGCGAATCGCACTAAGAGAGCAGATTTGCGTTTTGACACCTGCCAACATAGTTGACAGAATGCTCGAATGTGAAAACACATGGAATGCTGTGGGTAACTACATCGAGTATATCTTAAGAAGGAAGAAAAGAGACCCCCCATCAATAGAGACTCAGTAAGAATGAGCCAGCAGCATAAAACTGACGGACCCAGACTTGGTGTTTCGAGAAAAGTCCTTCTTAGGAGGACGAAGTTTCTGGGCCTTCCCGAAGTAATGCAGAAAACAGTCCCGGGAAGGCATCCCACCAGAAACGGAGGAGGGAGTTTTTAGTGGATAACACAGACAACGCAGTCGACGACAATCACTGTTTTTGCGAAGGCATTTTCAACCTTAACTCGCGCGTCAAAAAAAAAAAATATATTAAGTTACAATAATAAACTCTTGTTTCGTAAATTTAGCTGTTATGATTAAAATATCATTTTATTGACAATTATATGACTGTGTAACTGGCTTGGCAGGCTTCATAAAATAATATTACAAAATTTTATTTTAATTAATTAACACTATTTATTTCCGACCTTTTTTAATATATGTATATAATTTTTATATAAATGAGCTTTAGGTCTTTTTTACAAAAATTATTTTTATTATGATTCAATATTTCGACGCCTCTTTGGGCGTCTTCTTCAGGAAGAAGAAGCTCATTTATATAAAAATCATATACAAATTTTATTTTATTTAAAAAACATTTCAAATTAGTAGTAATTAAAGTATTAAAACAAAGTTTCATATCCTATTTGAAAGCTTACCTAAATATAATCCCATTGGTTAATTATGACTAAGAATTTGTCCTTACGATGCCAATCGGTGTGGCGAAATATAAAATTGAATTACAAAAAAAAAAAAAAAATGAATACAAGTCCTGGGGCTACAGGAAACAATTATAACGTTTAATAAAGGATAGAATTTCGTTCTTTAATATACATATATGTATTAACATTATTTGATATATATGTATTACAAATATATGTATTAACAATTAAAAGACTAAAGCGATAATAAATTTCCCTGAAGTAAAGGGAGAAAATTAAATTTTAAATAATTGTGTATATAGATACGAGTTATACATATGTACATATACATGAATGCAATATAAGGTAAGAAAGTAAAATATTTCAATGAACGTTCCCCATACTTGAATTCTCGTACATGATTGCATGTGCTTTTAACTAGTTCAGAGGATAATAACTTTATGCGACTATAGAATGAATTGAAATGTGTTGTAAGGAATAAATTCAAATGAGTTCATGACAGCAGTCCTATATTTTAAACTTATCGAAATTTGTTAACTGGGTATTTTCTTTAAAAAATATTACTCATACGCACCCATTGAGCACCTTTAACCAATAAATAATTTGCCAAAGAATATGAAGTCATATTTAGGGCTTTTTTAAATTATTTTGAATAAAAATAAACATAAATTACATACCATAAGATCGATGAAATTATAAATATATATATATTTTTTATATATTTATCAAATATTAAAGATTAGTTCAAATCTTACCAACTAATGCCGGGTTAATTTGTGTGCATATTTGAAAGCCAAGAACATAAGACATATTTTATATGGTATAATTATTCTAAAGGTTTGTAATATACACATTCGCAGCGAAGAAAAAAAAAATAATTAACATAGTTCAAATCGAAAGCACTATATATACTGGTATATATGTTCCTTTTAACTTTCTAGGGAGCATAGGGCCGCAACAAATTAATACCAATGAGCTCGATCATCAGCGCTATTTTTGACTTCGGTCCACTGTAGTCGTATTTTGTATAGTTCGGTTGTGATTTGGTATTTCCAGGTATGTGATAGTCGTCCGATGAGCCTACTTCCCTGATGGTTCCAGTCTATGGGTTTCTTAGTGATATCATTTAATGGCTTGCGGAGAGTGTAACCAAGCCAACCATATTTGATTACTTCCATCTCAATTGGTTGCTGGTTTGTGTCCGAGCATAGTTGGACAATGGATATTAAGGAGGGCCAGTAAACACGCAAGATTCTACGCAGGGATTTATGAATAGTTTTGGCTATGGGAATGTTTATCTCCAATCCAGCTAGCCTCGCCGTCGCCCTAAATAGATTTAGCTTTGACTGCATGTCGGAGAAAGAATAACTTAGTAAGCATATTTCATTCGTATGCCCCAAATCTTCTAATATCGTCTTGCAAACCCCATGTAATAACTCTCCTATGAGTTGCTGACTATTGTATTACTATATCGAGGACATACTTAAAGAGGAGTGGTGATAACATACAGCATTGACGAACTCCGGTTTTGATTTTGTTATTTCTGCTCAGTTACATTGTTGTACTTATTAGGTTTATTATTTTATTAGTATTAAGTTTATTTTTCTCCTACTAAAATTAAAAGCATTTCTTAGAATATGTTTTATTTGTTGTTGGTTTACCTGAGTACATGCCTTTATATTATTGGCACTGGCCACACCATCGCTTAAGCCAAATCAAGTTTATAAAAACGTATTATACGAAAATTTTATAGACCTCAATCATATTTTCTTAATTATGATTTAAAAAACACATCGGTGTAATAGTTTTAGAAAAAATATGATTGATTTTTGTATAAGTATATGAGTTTGCATGCTTTTCATGTGTGATTTGGATGAAGAAAACTGATGATTGGTTGAGCGCAAATAAAATGGGGGCAACAACAAATAATAAATATTTCAGTTTTCTTAAATAGTATTGTGATATCTTTTAAATGTTTTAATATATTTAACATGTACTTATATAAAGATGCACTGTTTCAGTTTTTTCGCAATATTGCAGTCATTTTGATGATCTTATTTTCTATTTGTTTCGTATAAAACAATTTCCAAATTTTAGTAATAAAAAATTAAAATTTGATCAGGTGCTTGGATTTTATTATTTTGTAAATTACCTTGCAATATAATCATATCAGTACCAAATATATTTACTTATTGTTTAGTCAGTAATTCCAAATAATCAATATAAGTTTTGGACTAAAAATAAAGCAGAGAATCATTTATTATTCATTATATGGAATGATAACATTTTGAAAGCTTAAGGCAATATATAATATGCCATTATATTGTTGTATTAGATAATTAAATAATATTAATTTGGCGTAGAGGGAAGAGGTAGGGCTAATGTAGTACGAAATTTTATGAATCAATACTATTTCGGAAATTCTCTTTTGTTTGATTATGCACAGATTCCGAACAAGGGTACTTCTATATGAAAAAACCAAAAGTTTGCAAAATCAGAATTTCATCTTGTAAATGCAAATTTAAAAGAGAAATTTTAGAATCTATTATTGCTCGTATAGACAAAGTCCTAATAATATTCCTTGCCTGGTAATTTTTAACATAGTACAACATGACAAAAATTATACAACATTCACACGATGAAATAAAGTACTTGCTTTGGTCTACAACATTTGCAAATCATGCAGACCACACGACAGCATTTGACAGTTTTTTTATTTCTTTTTGATTTACATAAGTATATTTCAAAATACTCTATGCAACTTTTGTTAAAATTGGTACACATATTTTTAAGTTACATTTTAAATTTTATATTTCATATCTATATATAACAGGTCCTTTGGTTTTTCATTTTAAATTTAAATAAAACAAAGTGTTTGTAATATGTCATTGAAATTTTTAATTAATTTGAAACGGCTATTGGTGCCATTATGTATGAAGGATAACATAGATCAAATGTAGGTCCTGTCTCTGGCATATAAATCAGGCTGATTGGCTTTTAAGGCCGCTATGGCTGGCGAATTATTTTCATATACCTGGTGCTTAAGAAACCCTACTTGAAAAAGTATGAAAGCATTAAACTGCACGATTTCGGTGGCCAGTTAACATCACCTCTACCTGAGATGATCATGCCATAAATTTTTTAATACAGGATGTTCAAAAACACAGATCAAAGTGTTGCACGTAATGAAGTTTTATAAAAATCACCTCATGTTAGTGTGAACATCAAGAAATTCAGGCCTTCAAGGACATCCTGTCCTGGCTAGTGGATGTCCTTGGTTCGCTGTAGATTAGTATAGTCCTAAATTTGGCAATTTTGGTTGGTTACCTTACCATTCATTCAGAAACAGAGGACGATTTTAGCGACCGTAAAATGAGAAAAGCGCACGGAACGTTTCCCGAACAAAATATTCACTTTTATAAAGCAATTTCATCATTTTCACATATTGCAAAGTGCTTTGGACATGCATGATGATATGGTAAAACAGACTGAATAAACGAGAGCCAATTTGCATGATGAAGCTTCAAGCTTCGCTACCAAGTGTCAAAGCTTAAAAGTTTCGATATTTATTTCTTATTGAGTTTATGGTTTTTATTTTCATATACACATGTACAATCTATGATTTTGGTCATATAAGCTGTGGTAGTACTTATACACAGTAATAGAAGTTATTCCACACGAGCATCAAAATAAACAACTCAGCTTTCAACAGAGAAGGATTATATGACCTATAAACCTGAAATGTTATGTTCTTTTCTAAAGCTGCTTCTATATAGAACTATACATAAGGAAAGACTCTTTAAGCCCACATGTAAAATTTTTAAACACCGTTTAAAAACGTTTTTGATGCCTTTTATTAGAACCCGCTCTCTTCGAACATTTCTATTCAAATTTATTATTATTATTGCAGCAATACAATTAGATCACAATATTATTTGAAACTTCATTGAAGGGTTTCAACATAAAGCAAAACATTTTATATTAAAATTGAAAACAAGAAGCCATAAAATTTTCACAAGGGAACAAATTCTATTAAAACAGCATCTTATTGGCACCTTAAAAGCACCTGTGCTTTTGCTACTGAAATATTTTTTATTTTGAAAACATTTCAATGGCAATTTAAATCTTTTCAGTTGCTTCCTAAATTATTAATAAGGATACATTAATTCAAAAAGAAACTTGATAAAAAAAATAATAAAAATAAAGCTCATGCTGCCTCCTCAACATTTGCCGACCTTCCGTTTGACAAAAAACGCATGATGTAAACCACATTCAAAATACAATATTCGTCAGGGAATTCCCAAATTGTAGCTACTTTACTACGAAAAGTAATCTTAAGAACAATATTGTTATTAATATTGAATAGAAAAATTTCAGGGGCAAAGGACTGAATTGCCTGGTGAATAAAGTCTTCTGCATGAAATTTGGCATCCAGCCTGTATTTTCCATCCTCAAATTTTACTCCATGTAGTTTACGACGTTTTCATGGATAATGCAACCCATATAAATGACAAAAACATTAGCAGTCTAAATGAACAATTTGAAAAATTATAGAACGGAAGCAGAAATGTACCGTATTTTTATACTCTTCCCACCCTCTGCAGAATAAGTTGTTTGTATATTTCTTTTCGCGTGTTTGTGTGTCTGTTTTTGGTATTAAAATTTATCTTACAATTTGGCTGGGTGTTATTTATTATGCTTGGTTGCAACCTACACCACTCTAAGATTACAGGTCAATGTCATTGTTTGAAGAATCTTTTAGTTACACTGTATCCAAAAAAAAAAAAAATTGTTTTCAAGAAATGGTATGACTGCTTTTTGTGATCTGCCTTTTGAGTACAAAAAAATTGCTTTTATATAATTTTGTGGTTCGAGTTGACGAAAATTGAGTTATAGAACTCATCAAATTGCATTGGTTATGCGCTTAAATACGCAGAAATTAAATGCCTTAATCGATCTAAACAGTCCTCAGGTATTTATTTAAAGTAATTTTCATTTAAATCATATTATTTATTATGTATGTGAAGAGTGATTTTTTAGCAACTTTCTTTTTGGCAACACTGTTTTTGGAAGCTTAGCTGCTTTCGTGCAACATATTGCTGTTAAACATGTTCAGTTTAGTCTATAATTTAACCAAGAATCAACTTACAAACAAGCAACACTTGCAGATTATTGAATATTATTATCAAAACTCATGCTCGGTTAAGAAATACCATGGTCTACTTCTTTATCGGAAAATTGTGTTCAGCGATGATGCTCATTTCTAGTTGAATGAACAAATGAACAAGCAACATTTCCGTTTTCGGTGTAAAGAGCAGCCTGAAGCCTGCCATCCGAAAAATGTACTGTTTGGTATGAATTATTAGCCGGCGGCTTCATTGCACCTTACTTTTTCAAAAACAATGAAGGCTGGAACGTTACTGTGAATAGTGAGCACAACAATGCGAAGAATACACATTTTCTTGCCCAATAAATAGAAGAGCTAAACTTAGCTGACATATAGATTCAACAAGAAGTTGCGACGTGCCACATAGCACACCCAATTGAGAGGCGAGTTCAGTCTAGAGTTTTTTTATGTTTGGGTCCAGTCAATTGGCCGCCTAGATTTTGCAATTTAACACCTTTAAACTGTTTTTTGTGGGACTATCTTAAGGCTCATATCCATAAAGACAAAATTGCAACGGTTGACACACTAAAAGCCATTATATGAGAATTTATTCGTGAGACACTGGTCGATTTGTTGGAGAGAGTATGCCAAAATTGGGCCCACCGTAAGAACTATTTGAGGCATTGCCGTGGGCAATATTTACATAAAATCATCTTTACATATAAATTTTTCCATCAACTCAAAAAAAGAGCAAACATTTCTCAAAATTTTTAATGCCTTTTTAAATAAAATCTGGAAACTTTTAAAAAATCATCCTTTATAAGAAGGAGAAACTCATTAGCAATTAAAATTTGTTTTCCTACATTAAAAAAAAATTGGGCTTGATAAATTATCTTACAAGTAAAAGTCTAAGTTACTTTTAGTATATTTAAGTTTGTGTTACCGATGCTTCAAATGTTGAGTTAATAAAGTTTTTACATATGAACGTACAATGAATCTAGAGGCCAAGTTTAAGACCAACATCAGCAACAAAAAAAGAATTAAATATTAATGAAATAAAACTATTATGTAAACACATAAAAGAAAAATATAAAAATAATTTGTGTAACAAAAATGTTTATGTATTAAAAAGTCTATTTGAGTATTTGAAAAATATTCCAAGCTCCTTTGGTATCGCTTGCATTATAATTTCTTAACCCTTATCCTGTACTTCAAAAATAAAACGCATGTGGTATTAGTGGGTCAATTTTGCCCAATACAAAATAATCAAATATTTATTCAGTCTTTTTGTTTTTTGCACATTCAGTACATATAATTTTGTTCTCAGAATGCGTTTTTCAAATAAATTTTTGCATTCACAACATTTATTTGCGTATTTGGTGCTGTTGGAGCGACTTGGATAAAAGTTTTTAAGTTTTTTGCTTGCGACTCTTCAGCTGAATCCTTTTGAAGACTTTTCACGAATGCTTTAGTAGGGCTACTTTGTGGCATGTTTGATCTACGAGATATTTCACTGCTTATTAGATCCATACTTGTCTTCCAAGAAAATGCGGCGCTTATACTTTTTATTTTCATTCCAGTTTGGATTAATCTTTAGAAAAACTACGTAAGCAATATTAGCGGATAAATCCAGCATATTGTAAAATACCGCTAGAGGCCATCGGTTAGTTCTCCTTTTGCATGTATAAGTTCTTATAAGTTGATATAATGTATCGACCCCCGATTTCGTTTGATTATAAAAGTGAATTATTTCTGGCTTTTTGGAGCTTGCTCAAATTTCTCCGTCGTGATGTAATGTGCTAAGCAAAAACACTAATTGTTTTTTTTAGTTACATATCCCGCAAAAGTTGTTTTGTTATCATTGTCGAAGAAGAAATTTGCATAGTTCTTTGGTTTGTTTTTTAATTGCAAAATTTTTCTGGCAAAAAAGTTTTATTTTTTCGGACAGTACCAACCATTATGATACTTTGTTTCAACAACTCAATATCCAGTTTATGTGAGGTGAAAAAATTGTCACAAGTTACATTATGCCCTTTCAAATCTTTGATTAGCTCCAAGACAACGCGGCATCCTTGATCTTTCTCTGGCTTACAGTTCCTGCCTTTTCCAGTATACACCTGTAAGGACCATGCATAGTTTGTTTCTACATCGCACAACGTCCAAATTTTTATACCATATTTTCCTGGTTTTGAAGGTATGTATTGCTTGAATGGGCATCGTCCACCGTGTGTTACAATCTGCTCATCCACTGTCACAAATTTACAAGGATTAAAGGTTTTTCTTAGATTCGTTTCCCAATGGCTCCCAAAATCTCTTATGGGAACAAGTTTATCACGGAATCGTCTTTCGCTTCTGTCCGACTTTTTATCAAACCGAATTAATCGTGATATATTTTGAAATGGTGGATTCAAATAGCGGTCTGCCATTGCGGACGTCCCATAGATATTCTAAAGCTTCACCATGAGATTTGCATATACCAGTCAACAAAAGAAGTCCAAAATATCCTTCAATAGTTATATTGTCTACAGTTATCCGATTATTTTCAAATACTGATTGACCTATACGAATTGATTGAATGAAGATTACTCTATAAATACATTATAAGATCACTAGGCATAAATAACAGAAAAGATGATTTTATGTTATCAGCACTTGAAATAGCATAATGCGTTAGGCCAGGAGTCAGATTTATTATGTCCTGCTTAGAGAATCTTCCAATATCTCTTATTGTAGATGTTTGTGACCATAAATATTTTCTTGATGGATACATTGATACTTCATTTGTAGTTTGATCGAGAATTTCGCAAATATCCGCGATGGAGCCCGACGAGGAGTTGGGGTCATAATCAGATGCAGCTTCAGAAACGAAGCCGGTTTCATCTTCACTTGATGTGCTGAGGATTATCGCCATCTGAGTCTGATTGCATAACAAAAGTTCTTATCTTCTCTGGATGCTAGCCATGATGTTGCAAACGCAAGAAATGTTGTTACTAAGCTCGTATCACATGCGCAAATTGATTTTGTTGCATTGGGCAATTTTGACCCAAATGTACCATCTGCGTAAGTTTTTTTACACACGCTTTGTGAAACGATCTACAAGAATTATATTTTAAATTTTAATAGTATTCGCTAAAAAAATAATTGTACAAAAGTTTAAAAAAAATCCGCCGAGGGTTTAACGAATAAATGAGCAATAAAAACCGTTTGGGCAATTTTGACCCATTAATACAGGATAAGGGTTAATATGTCATGATATTTTTCCAATAATCGCAATTGTTCGCTCCTTTGTAAACGTCTTCCCTTAAATTTAATAGAGGAAGGAATTAAGTATTTTGTAAAAGAAACTACGTGTATACTTGAAATAAAAGCTTCTTAACAAAAAATTCAAGCAATTTTGAAAACATCTTGTAAAAATTTTGAAATAACTAAACTGCTAATACAAGGCTTAAAAAGCCACAGTAGCTGAGTAAGGCTTTTGGAGCCAATGCCAAGAAAGACCTCAAATGAAATATTTAATTTATAGCTCACAACCATTTCGTCACCGGTTCCAAAGATCTAAGCAAATAACACTTGTATCAATATTTTAGTAATTAAAAACTTTTCTAAGCTTATTTTTAAATTCAATTAAATATTGTATGAAAAGTTTCTAAAATCAAACTTTATACCGACTATTTTAAATATCGGTATAATATGTACTTTTTCCCCTGTCTTTTGCATGTTAGTCAAAGCTCGTCCACCTGTGGAATAAATAAATTTATAATATTCCCATTATTATTATCTACCAGCTATACAACCGCTGGTTTTAATGCTTCCGTAGGTACAATTTTTATTGCTTTTCTTGGTAATTCGTAAATTGACCGCAGATTAACCTAAGCCTATTTTGTACAGTCGCTTATATTAAGCAGGATATGTATATCATTAATAAATATTAATTTTTATAGTAGGTACCTCTTTTTCTGGTCCTGTTACGTATTGATTAAAATGACACCACCTCTGGAGCATACCTTTTATACAAAAGAAAAAGTTTTAAAATTAGTCCACAAATTACGATTACAATAAAAAATTTATTATCGAATGTATAACCTTCCCCTTTTTTAAAGTTGGTTAAACATTTTATGCCAATATAAGGTTTGCTTAGTTTATACAGTTAAAATCACTTGAGTGGAGTTTAGTGCCTTTGTTGTATATCATTGGTCCCGATTCCAAAAGCTTTTGTGCCTTTGATATCGCAGTACGACATATTTGCTAAAACGTAAGGTGTGACGGAGGAGGTCTTTTTCCATTTCATTCTCCTGCTCATTCTGGAATCTACTGCAGAGATCGTTAAAATGAAGACTTTATCTTCTAGCACGCTAAGACAACATCCAGTTAATACTGCTCCTGTTGTTCATAGTTGTTTCTTATGAAACTTTATAGAGTCTATTGATCTTACATGGTCATACTTGGGTGAGATGAATCTCAAGACAATACAAATCGCTTATGAGGGATAACTCTTTTGATTTGTCTTATATATTTTCCGTTGCGTAAATTATTCATAGCTATTTGGCAGGACTTTTAATAAGAAATCGATCGACGAGAGAATAATATAACTCCAGTCAATATCCCTGAGATAAGCAATGTCCTGTAAGGCGTCACCCGCAAAAAATCGCGGTCTGATCTTGACTTATCATGCCTGATTTTCTTGTAATTCTAAGCAATACTTGTATATAATTTAAGCATGATGTTAGTTTTTTCTTGTAAATAAGAATACATGGCAGGATATTTGCTCTTACCAATATTAAATATTTTCATAAATTTTGCAAATATTTTGCACTATACTTGGTAATTAATTGAAACGGTGTATTAATTCAAAACTTAACGAATTGAATGAATTCAGTTTTCATTAACTTTATTTCTGTTCTGGTGCTGATAATGATAAGCTTTTTCCTTTTATTTTCTCTTTGTCTCTGTTTGTGTCAAGGCTTTCTCTACTTTTTAAACAAATTATATTTTTAAGTAGAAACTGACAGTATTTTGGGCATTATGAATTTTGAAATACGGTGGAGTGAAGGAGCCCCTTCCCATCCTACGAGAAATCAGACGTACTTTAAAAGCATATTGAAATTTTGTGCTATTCGACTTTAAAAGGATGATGAAAAATTGTATTGCCAATGAATGTTTCCCAGTGAGTAAGCGGCTAAAATGTTGACAAACACTATAGAGTGGTGATTTGCGTTCTTTTATTCATCTATTATTTTGAGTTTTTTTGAATAGAAGAGGAATGCGAAGAGTCTGCAATGTAATTTCTCGTTGTTTGAGGGGTATTTCGCTGCTAAGCAGCTTAAAATTTTGTGAGTTTGTTTTAGAAATTTTTATTAGGTCATTTTCAATACTTGTGTCAGCGTCAGTGCTGCTAAAAGTTGCTGTGGTAAATATTTTAATACGTGATTGACGTTTTTTCAATCTGTTGCCGAAAATGTGATACCAGCAGCCATATTGGTTGACTGGTTTATGATTCAGACTTTTTGAAATAAAAGGGAGTTATAAGTACTTGAGGTAATTATCGCTTAATGGTCTAAGTTATTTGCATTGTTTTGGTTTCAACTCCAGTCGGTGTGTGTGTGTGTTTTAATTTTCTAATTGAAGTGTTTTTAAATTATAACATTCTGTTTATATGTAAATAAATACTGAAATGATACCTTTTATTGTACAAAAGCATTCTAAAGCTATTTATACTTTTGTGTTTTGTTGATTACAAATAGAAAAATATGATTGAGTTCTGTTTGAATTCTCATATAGTGTTTGTAGTCTGTGGCTTAAGTATACAAGGTTTAAATGCTTTCGATCATGATTTGGCTAAAGGGTACTGATGATTTGGTTAGCGCCAATGATTGCAGGCATATACCTAGCTAAGCCAACAACAAACAATATAATATTAAAATGGTTATTTTGGAGAATATCTCGAATAACGAATTTGATAAACATTTAAAAAATTTTTAAAATTAGTGAACGAACAGTAAATTACACTCAAAAAAGATTTTGATCTATGAAACTTTCTAAAGATGGAACTGCTTTCATTGCTAAGCAGTGAATGTCTTGTTGCAACAGTTTGCTGTAATAATGTTATTATGACAATTTAAATATGTTGAAGTGGAACTATAATACAAAAGTCTAAGTAACAGGCGTTTCAGCAAAATTAATAAAAAGTTGATTTTTTACACAAAACACAAACTTCCAGGTATCATAGCTGACTTTTTAGATGAGAAGAGAATGTAATTTTATACAATTTATATAAAGAAGGCGTCTTTTACAACGCGAGTATATTTTCGATCGATGCTTGGAGAGAGATTGAACAGGAAACATAGTCATATGAAGAAGAATTATATCTTATGTGGGCAAGGATTCAAAGGCGGAAGTTGAAGAAGATGCATATTAGAGTACCGAAGAAGGAATGATTCTCAGATACCTTGTGCGACCTTGTGCTAATTATTAGAGGTAAATTCTTGCCAACGCTTAATAATATAGTGATATCAGCAGTCAGCGTAATACACGCACTTAGTTGATAACGATCGATGAGTTGGTACTCATTTACAAACTATAGATAATTAGTACCAGAACTCTGTTTGCCACGTTTGAATGATTTTACTCTAGATCTCTTGAAAAGGGATAATTCTGAAATTCAAGCTATCGCTGGACAGGGCCCATGAGTCGCAATGAAGTGATATTTGTTATGTCTTGGTTAATGTGTCAAAAGTGATAAAAAAGGCATTAGAAAAGAACAACTCAACTGGTTTACGCTTTCTACTTGTAGAATATGCTAAATTTTTTAGCCATCGGGAGATAGATGATCGATCATATATCAAAACATCTGGGCTTGCCTTGTCGATGAGCAGTAAGAGTAAGTTCAACACTTGCTATGTGACTACATGGTTCAAAAAAAGCAAGAAATAAGACACATAAATTACCGGGACTGGGACTATTTCGAGTAAGTGCCATTGGTCTGTTATCATTAGCTAGATTTCAGAATAATGTATATTATGTATTTAGTGTCCTTTCTCTTAATCCAAACTAACCAACCTAAGCGTCACAGTCCTAAGCAAGGAAGTATATTATCAGATCGACGACTTCATTTGCTCTTTCACTCTTGTGAAAGAGAGAGGTTTTACAGATGTATTGATAAGGTATCTAAATTATGCTTTTTGACAAAAGGAAATAAAGGGAAGAGATCGTAATAGAAAGTTGTCAACTAAGATATTGATTGCATTAGGATAAGCAGTAGAAAAATTACACGGTGCTTATTAAGACTATTGTGCTGTTGTTCACTCTTTCTGTTTTTATACACTGTAATTAAAGTAATACAGACAGCCGATGGCTTTAATTATTTTATAATTAATTCTGCAAAGTTTTTCAAGAATTTGCTGTAACAATTAACTTACTGTAGCACATTTGTACTTAATTTAATATGAATTTCTTTGTTCTTTATGTATGTTTTAAAAATAAATTTACCACACAATTGTGCAATTTGTAGCTGCTCATTTTCATGCTACACAAAAAAAGCCAAATAAAACCACACACTTACACACTAAAAATTTCAATTCAGTTCTCGTCTTTCATATCATTTCCAACAATTCTGTATAGTTTTATTCAGCTCTCTTTACATTTTCAACATTGGCTTTGACTTCCCTTAAAGATGTTTCGATCCTTTTTCATGTTTTTGTATTTTTGGTTACTTCTTGCGTGACATGCAAATGTCACAAGAGTTAAAATTGGCGTAAAACATTTATTCGCCTGCATATCAATATTGCATGGTAAAAAATAAAGAAAAGCCCCGAAGACAATAAGGAAAATGCCATCGAATTATTTGTTAACCCATTTGGATGAGCAAACGAGTAGAGGTTCTTAAATGAATGAATGTGAACGTAAAAGCATCTATTTGTATGCATCCTTTCAAACAGTCTCAATAGTCGATTCAGCTTTTTGCACTTGTGCACACAAAACATATTTAAATTATTCAATAAACTTACGATGGGGATTTGAAAAGATATTTTGAACTAATCAATTATATGTGAAAAAAATAAAATGTTAATTTTGTTTCATCAAGTAATCGTATTAGAGAAAAGCCTTACATTTGAAGATATATTTGATTTTAAGCTTTTTTCCAAAGAACTTTTACGACTTTCCTTATGCAAAGTGGGTGCATTTTTTCTTTGGTGTCTGTTAGTATTATACATGTATGTATATTGACATTTGAATTTTTTATATGCGACACATAAAGGTCGTGTCATGTCATGTGCGATCGCTCAACTGTGACATCGACATCTGAGCGACTTGCCACATCAGTTTGGTTGGTCTACAACAGCATCTGTGGCAAACAACAACATGCATGCCTCAAACGTGGTAGTGCTTCTGAATGGTAATGTTCTTCAAAAGCAAAGAAAAATTAATTGGAGGAGAGAATCAGATAAATGAAAACATGCCTTGTTGTTGTTGCATTTGTAGTTTTTAAAAAAACAAAAACGAAAAATTATCCTTTTCGACAACTGTAGCGCTTCTGATTTAGCTGTTTGTGACTTTGATGGTTGTAGGGAAGAATATAGCAAATCTAGTTTGTGTTGAAGTAGAAATTAAGTTGCAATCGGAACCCAAAGAACTTTATTTATTTATAAGACTCTTATCAACCTGTTTCATGTGGCATGTATCTGTTTGCAATGAACTAAAGTTTATTGTCTCTGGTTATTGTGTCTAGGGAGTAGATCTCGATTTGCTATTTTCTTTTGTTAAAGGATTGCAGAAAAATTGAAAACAAGACTCTAATGATATTAAAGCATGAAGTAGTGGTCTTAAAGTGGCTTAACAAAGAGTTGAGGTACTGCAGGGATAAGGAAGTGAGAAAATATTTTCTCAACAAATATTACTAGGACAAAACCAAATTAACCATCCAAACAAATCATAAAAGAGAAAATTATATATATCTCTACATATAAAAAAATTACGTGTATGTTCGTGATCGCTAAACTCAAGAACTACTGCACCGATTTGGACCAAACTTTATATACTTCTCATGCTCTATGGGGCATGAGAGGTGTTTCTGTGTAGTTTGAAGTTCGTGCGACAGATGGCCCAATATTTAGTTTTTTTGTGTTTTGCCCGATAGAGATTAGCGCGATAAGACTATGTATGCTGTGTTTCGCTGAAGGCGTTGGGTCCTTAATCAGCGTGTAGTGGCGTTAATTAGCCCGATACCGGTATTTGAACAATAACTGCTGTCGATTTAGCGCACCTTTCATTCTTCTTCAAATAATCAATCCGCCATGACTTTGCAACGAAACCAGACTTGCAGTGAAAATAAAATTTGAAGGCAAGACAACGTTTGCCCGGGTCAGCTAGTTATATATATATTAATTATATGATGAATGGGTGGGTAGATGTCAACTCTTGCTTATAATATGATTATATATTTAACAAAAATATTACCTAATGATTTTGAAGAAAAATTGCCAAGCATAATGGCAATTTGATGTAATACGTGTATTATGAACAATGGTCTTTTCTTAATAATGCAATTTTAATAAATTTATTTCTTAAACACTATTCTAATGAATGCTCAATTGTTCATACCTGCCTCGAAAGTCTGAAATTGATAAATTTGATTAAAGCGACACCATAAATAGCAGCATCTAACAGCCATGTTAATTTAAGATAAAATGCAATTGTCATACATTGACTAAAGGAAAAAACATATAAAGTTAATTGATATAGGAAAATAAATGTAGATACCCGAAAACTTTTTATCGCACATAAAAAAAATAAAAAAAAAAAGAATGTAATGATAACAACTATTTAAGTTCAATTATTCATTTTAGATTTGCATTACATTCAACAAAAATACTAAACTAAAATTAGCATGTTTAATGGTATGTCATGTTGGTTACATGATAATTAGTTATTAGATCCTTCTATTAAATTTTTCATATCTGAGCCTGTTATTTGATTCATAATCACTTAATACCGGCAAAGCTTCAGATTCTCATCTAGTACGCCAGAAAAAAAATGTGTGCTTCCTTTCTGCATTTAAAATTTTATTTACAAACAATACAATAAATAAATAAATTAGAAAAGTCAATTTTTTAAAATTATTTTTAATAAAAAAAATAAGGAGTGGCCATTATTTATTAGCAGATCAGAACAATACTATTTCCAGTGATCGCTAAAATATCATTACCAGTGATTATTTGATAGTTTTCACCACTTTTAATAAAATTTTCAGATTAAATATTACATAGAAAATTACAAAATATATATTTTAACAAATATAGCAGTATAGACCTTCATTTATTTGGAGTCAGAGTTTTATATTCAATAGAGAAATGCGGTCATTGTCCCACCATATTTAAGCATGAAAACACTGTTAATGCCTCGGCTGCAAGATTAGAGTAATAAGCCGTAGAGATTATTGATTTTGATATCTTGAGGCAAAGTCTTCTCTTTGACAGGTCATCCCCTTTTATGTTTCTTTCAGTGGTCCCTTAACCGTGTGCATATCTACAATTGATGTAAAAATCTTCTGCCATACCATTTGGACTTGTTTGCTATTCATGAATTGAATTCAATGTGATGAACATATCCATTATGGACTTATTTACAGCTTTTCTGTCCGCTATAAACTGGATATCCCATAAAACCTGACTCGGAGAGCTGCACTTTTTGGCAGACAGCTCTTCGTATCTAATGCTACACTTTCTTGGGAAGTTGTAATATATTTAGAAACCAAATTTTTCAAATGCAGAAAACTGATTCTAGAGCCATCACTGTCTACTTCTTTATCGGAAAATTGTATCCTGCGACGAAGCTCATTTCTGGTTGAATGTATACTTGAACAAAACTTGCTGTATTTGGTGTGAAGAGCAGCCAGAAGCATAGCAGCCTAAAAATGCATTGTTTGGTGTGAACTATGGGCCGGTGGCATCATTGGAGCGTACTTTTTCAAAGACTACGAAGGCAGGGCCGTTAGTGTAAATGGCGAACGCTTCCGTGCGATGATTACACTTTTTTTGCCCAAAATAGAAAAGCTTGACTAGGCTGACTTGCGCTTTTAAGAAGAGGGTGGCACATGCCACACAGAACGCGAAACAATGGTCGAGATCGATGAATAATTTTGTCGCCTTTACACTATTTTTAGTGGAGCTATATTGATGCACTGGAAGCCAATATTGAATTATTTATTAGTGAGATACCGGGCGATATGTTGGAGAGAGTGTACCGAAATCATACCCAGCGTATGAACAATTTGAGGCGTAGTCGCGATCAACATGAAATCATCTTTAAACATTGAATTATATAGGTCGCTCTACCGACTCAAATTAAGATTTCATACACTTTTCTATATTGTATGTGTTTTTTTTAAATCAAATCCGAAAGCTCTTAAAAAATCACTTTTTATATATCTTGAAGATTAAATAAACTGATTCAAATTTATATTACTTTTTCTTTTATTGCGACTTATATATAAAGAAGTTGTGTTTTTATCTAAAATTTCGTGACCTCGTGTTATTTATATAAAAATGTTTTTTAACTTTTTATAACAAAATGCATATGTGACACAATGCTAATACAACTCAAAAACCTTCAGTAGAGTATTCACATAAAACTTTCAAAAATGTTTATTCGCCCATTCCTTGCATTCTTATAAACGTATAACATGTCATCTGTTTAGTTCCTCTTTCTTGAATGTCTTTTTATGTGCTTTCTTTTTTTGTACATATTTTTCAAAGCCGTACAAAATTGCTAAATAAATCGAGTAGGCGTAACTAATTTTAAACGGAAAAAATTGAAATAGGCGGACAACCACAAATTATTGTTAAAAAATACATACACGCATACATAGAATACAAATTGCTCAAATAATGAACAAATAAGGGAGGATAAAGCAATAAGATTCTTAAGAAAAATTCAGTTTTGATATGGGAATGAATATTTCGATATTTTGCCGTTTTTGCAATTATCAAATTATCTTTAAGTAGATGAAGAAACTGGAAATAAAATCACACAAAAATTACATATTTCTCATGTCATATGTGGAGGTTGGGTAATTTATTTTTAGGGTAGAGATGGCGAGTCTGGAGAACAATACAAGAATTTTGTATCGATATTTTCTTTTATATCATTTGGGAGCCCGGTGGTGGGTTTTGCTTAATCTGATGTAATTTTTTCTTGATGAAATAAATTATTTTTATAAATGTTTCATACCATAACATCCCCGTTAATTGACAAATAATAGTAAAAATAATGGAATTTTTTAGGCATTTCTCCGAGGTGTGGTTAAAAAGGGACTTTAAGAAAATATCTTTTTGCTTTTGTATCATATATTTTTTGGTATTTAGTAAGTAATTTTTGTTATAGCCTGTATCTCATACAGTGATGAAAAATCTATCTCTTCCACCACTTAAAATGATTATGAATTTTATTATGCTTCATATACAATACTTAATTAGTATTTGATTCGTATGGCATAAACATTCGAGATTTAATATTTTCTAACTGCCTAAAGTTCATTGACGATTTGGTTTAGCAACCAAAGAAATGTAGGCATATGAACATCTAAAGCCACAACAAACAATGCATTTTGCAAAAACTCTAAAACTTTTGTGCTTAAAATTAGAAAGAAAAATGCAATATCGGGAACATATCTAAAGAAATTCCATGACATCTTTGATAATGACAAACTCTTTAAACGATTATAAGGCTGATGACTAAGAAGTAGAGAAAATTAAGCTTACAAATTTATTAATATATTATTTCTAGCTTTTTTGGTCTGGTTTTATTTATAGTAAAAATAAGTACAAATAAAATAATTTTACAATAATTTTGATACAATTTTTCTTAAGATATTTACTCACTTTGATCCATTATTGTTAAAAAAAAAATTTCTTAATTTTTATTCCAGTAAAAAACTATTTTTATTTACATTAAAATTATTTTGAAAAATATATGAAGGTGATAAATTTCTTTTCAAACTTTTTGTCCAATTAGAATATGTTTTAAATAACTTAAACCTTAAACATCTCAAATAATTATAGCCATGAATTTGTAAGAAAAAATTAACAAATTTCTCCATTCTCCTTTAAGCTTAAGCTGCCAATTTGTTTGACTATTAATCACTATTAGTTCAAAATTACGCAAAACTCTTTATATATGGAAACTTTGTATATGGAAACATTCTTGGAAATAGAAGAAAAACAAAACAACCATTCATTAATAAAAGCCTGTGGTAATTCTAAGTTACCAATGACTCCTTTTCAAAAGCTTCGTAATTACGGAAAGAAAAATGGGGCGAACTGAATGACAGAAAAAAAACAAACAATATTAAGAAAATTAAACAACAACTTAAATGTGTCCTGATTTATGTCACTCGTTTTCTCATATTATGGTCATCGACATGTCCGTTTGTGGTTTTTCTCATTTAGCAATATTGTCTGCCTAGTCACAGCAATATTATTATCATTGTGATCATTATAATCATCGTAATTATAATGCACATAGTAAACAACGGCAAAATAGTAGGAAATAACCAAAAACAACAACGTAATAGCCAACAACAGGAATACTAACTTGCAATATTTATACTATTTTATTATTTTTCCTGGTCTCTTTGTCATTTGCTGCAAACTGCAAAGACCAGACAGATGGTTTGTTATTTGATGCATAGAATGTTTAGTGGAATGAGGAATACATTTTATATAAACGAGGGTGAGTATTTTTTTGTTTTGGGAAAACGAAGTTACCTGCAGTTAAATTGTGGTTAAATTTTGTGACTACTTATAGTCTGTGAAGTAGATACAGAAGCATGTAAACTTGAGCCGATTCAAATTGCATGCACACGCACGCACATATATAAATTGTTATTCAATATAATCATTGGCTTTTGGCAAACAGGATGTACATTTTAATGAAGATTGTAATTATTTCACAACTTGTTTCGTTGTCTTCCGAGAACATATTTACTTATACATGTATCGGTTTTATTTCTTGCATAGTGGAGAGTTTGGTTTTTTTCCTATAGTTTTCAATATACAAAACATAATTTTTGGTATTTGTTTTTGTTAACTTTGATATTTTATGATGATTACCTCCCACTTGCTCTGGTTCTCTCTAACCTGCAGCACTCGACTCCTTCACAATTTTTCGCACAAATTTTATATCTTTCTTTATTTTACAGCCTGCATTTGTTATAGTTTCTGTGTACATGGATGGCTTCCTGTTTGCTTGTGTTGGTGTAATTTTATTGTCGGTATTTATATTGCGTTGTCAGGCTCCCGGGGGTGTTTTGTTATAATTTGTTAACTAATTGAATAGTTATTTAAGCTAAATTGTTAGAAATTGTAAAGATAGAATTTTATCCTTGTTCAGCAGAATTTTTTATTCTCTCATCTAATAGATGATATAATCAATAGTTTTCTTAAACAGAGAAACCAATACGTAGAATAACAAAAGGATGAAGGATAATTAAAACAAATTATTAGGGAAGATATTCTTTATAAGAAGATGCTTAGAAAAGGGTTTTCAGAAGTTGAAACATCAACGTTTTAATATGAGTTTTTCATTATGATTTCATTTACAAAACATGAAATTATATATCTCCAAGTCAATAGGGATTTTTCATTACTTTGACAATCATATCTCTTGTATGCAAGAATTTTGTGGATAGTTATAAGTTTTAAAAATAAAAATAGTTGGTTTATGTATATTAAACTTTTTGCCCCTTGAAAACTTTTGGCTTACAAAAATTATTATGTTTTAAACATATTCGTAGCATTTAAATTAGTTTTGAAAATTTGGTTCATACCTCATTATAAGCATAAATTGTTACTTTTTCTGAACAGCTTTATTAGTGAAACTTAGTCGATTTTAGATTTGATATGAAATATATATTGTTATTTACATTTGTTATCATTATAATAAACAGCATTGCATCTAAGATAATAATCAGTATAGTCTTAAATTTTTTTTCATCGGGGGCAACCCAGGGATCCGTCCTGGGTCCTGACCTCTGGAATCTAAGCTATGACGAGATGTTAGGAATAGATATGCCAGAAGACACACACCTTGTTGGGTACGCGGACGACATAGCGGTGGTCATTTCGGCACGGGGCGCGGACGACGCTAGAAGAAAATTGAATCAGGTAATGATAAGGACTCGAGCATGGCTCGAGGACCATGGGCTCGAACTAGCGGTGAACAAAACTGAATTAATCATAATGACTCGAGGGCATATGCTACTAGAAATTAGCATGCAGATAGATGACATGCTCCTGGTGACGAAAAGGGCGATAAAATATCTGGGCGTAAAAATCGATAGTAGGCTCACTTATTGGGCACAGATAAAACATGCGGCTGCAAAGGCAGCAAAAGTTTCAGGCATGTTGAGCAGGCTAATGCAAATATTGGCGGGCCCACACAGAGCAAGAGGAGGCTGATTATGGTAACCACAAATTCTATACTGCTATATGGCAGCGAAATTTGGGGAAATGCACTGAGAGCAAAGTCTAAGCGTAAGGCTCTAGAAGAAGTCCAACGCGCAGCGGCACTCAGAATCGCCTCAGCCTACCGTACAGTTTCAGGCGCGGCGGTCTTCGTAATAAGTGGAGAGATTCCGGTTGATCTCCTGGCGCGCGAACGGAAAGAGGCATGGAACTTTAGGGGGGCGGAAGTTACTATTAGTGCTGCAGAGCGGAGATCTGAAACCATCCAGCGATGGCAAAACAGATGGAACGCAGAAACGTCCGGTAGATGGACGAAGAGGCTCATTCCTAACATAGAAAGGTGGACTCAAAGGAAATTTGGGGAGATTAACTACTTCCTGACCCAGTTCCTTTCAGACCATGGATACTTCCGGAAGTATCTACACCGTATGGGCAAAACAGGTAATTGCAGTTGCATCTACTGCGATGCAACAAACGACGATGCAGAACACACTTTTTTCAACTGCATCAGATGGAAAACTGAGCGAGCATTAAGAGAGCAGATTGGCGTTTTCACCCCTGCCAACATAGTTGACAGAATGCTCGAATGCGAAAACGCATGGAATGCTGTGAGCAACTACATCGAGTACGTCTTAAAAAGAAAGAAAAGAGACCTCGATGCACGGCAAAATGAGTCCCTTTCAACGGGGACTCAGCAAGAATGAGCCAGCAGCATAAAAATGACGGACCCAGACGTGGGTGTTACGAGCAAAGTCCTTCTTAGAAGAATGAAGTTTCTGGGCCTTCTTGAAGTATTGTAGAAAACAGTCCCAGGAAGGCATCCCACCAGAAACGGAGGAGGGAGTTTTTAGTGGAAAACACCACTCAACGCAGTCGACGACGGTCACTGTAAGTGCGAAGGCATTTTCAACCCTACCTCGCCCGTCAAAAAAAAAATAGTCTTAAATTTCACTACAATATTTTAAAAATTCGAAGAGAGGACACTTATTGTCTCTTAACAAAGCAAAAATATGACGGGAGGTGTTATGTTATGCAATTATTTATCTCTTAGTCATACTAATTACAAACACTAGTACCGGATACACTATAAATGTTGCTGCCTGATCCCTGAAAGAGCAGTGAAGTGGCAATGCATAGTAAAATTATTAGATAAAAGTACGCTTGCTTCTTAAATAGAAATTATTTGATGCCTTCTGGGAACTATAAAAATCTATCTGAATCTCTAAAATCGATTAAAAAGTGATTAATTTTAGAGAAAAATATCAATTAAAAGAAGTTATACGATGTCTGAAAATATATGTGCGTTGGACTAAAGCCTTCATGGATAATTTAAAAAGTAATACATTTTTATAATAAAACAGAATTGCCATCAAAGGAAGTTGCTGAAATGTAACTTAAGGAATATTAAATTCTCTTATATAAAATAATTGCCGTAAATTAAATTTTTTTATTATTTTTTTTGAACTTAATAAAACTAAGACTTATTACAGCTTATTGAATAAGTTATTCTGGGTATTGGTCTTGAGAAATGAGATTTTTGTTTGTGAAGGCGTCAATATTAGCAAGTTTTTGTTGAGATATTAAAAATTATTAATTGCTTTTTAATAAAAATTTTTAAGTTGTATATTTTAAATAAATAAATATTTGTTAAAGAAATATGTGTTAAAGAATTATTACAAAAGTTTAAAAAGGACATACCACAGCTTTAAATATCCTCGCCTGTAAGGGAAACAGTATATCAAATTTTAATTATTTGAATATATATTTAATGTCTAGTTGCGGAAAAGTATATACAAGAGATGGATATGCAATTTACGATGGCCTCTTCTATAATTGTTTACATGTCAGCGGATTGTTTTTCATTTAAGATGTATCTTTATTAAATCTTTTTTAAGAATTATTTTTTTCTTGCAATCTTGTTGTATCGTTAAAAAAGGTATAGTGACCACTCAGTCAAAAGTGGACTGCTACTGATAGTTTTAGATGTGTTCAATCTATCCAGATTTTTTACTTGACTCATATCAAATGCAGATAAGCCATCACTGCTAAGCAAGGTTTTCGTTAGCATATGAAATGTATGATTTTTTATACAAAAAAATATGTAGTTGTCTCTTTCACGAAAACTAAATAACAATCATATAAAAACTAATTGATCTAAAAAGAAACTCCTAAGTTTTCTAATGTCATGTGGTTTTTATTCAAGGGAAAAATTCTTTAGCATATAAGTATGTTAAAATCTTCAGGGCTCTGCGTGCGATTATATTAAAGCTGTCCTATATACAATTCGCTTTTCTAATTTTGTTTTAAAATTGACAAAGTTGACTACAAAAAGCAAAAACGTATTTTCTACGAATGTTGCTTACTGCTCCGATTTTTAAAAGTTAGTTTTGGTTTCACAAAAATATCGAAAACAAATTTGATTTGCCCAAACTAATATCTGTAGGATCTACGTCTGCTCAAATATTATGGCAGATTTAATATCTTTGAAATATAATTTTTTTCCGATTGTCTTTCAAACAAAATTGCTTATTACTTCAATTTATACGATAATAAAGCTTTTATTAATATTTATTTAAATTTGTTTCTAAATCAACAATTTATCTTTATACAAATAAACATTTGAATCTTGTCAACAAGTTAAGAAATCTCTTTTTCTTTTAAAACAATTTTTGTAATATCACTGAAATTTCAAATAAATACACAATATGTAGAAATATCATAACATCTTTTGTAACAATCATTCTTAAAGTAAACAATGTGGCTTAGAGAACTAATACACGTTTAGTCTCACAACTGAGAGATTCTATTTGCTATTCATTCATATATATTTTCACATATGCATATACTTAGAGAAAAGCAGCTTATGAAACTTTCTTTGTTATTTTTGTTTACAAAACATATTCAACACCCTTTAACAGAAAGAAAATGAAAGTTTTTATATACAAAAAGTTGGTAAGAGATACTATAAGTATTTGCTTTAGACTGATTTTATTCTTTTAATACAGAAACATATAATGGCAATTATTATGATTATATTTATATGAATATAAAAATGTTGACATGGATAAAGTGTTTGCAAAGTACAAGCTGTCATAATGAAAATAATAAGGAGACTATCGAGCACCTCTTTTGCCATTTCGAATTACATAAGCACACTGGTCCTGCAAAGTCCATTATTGATTTATCGATAAACTGAGCTCTTATTTCTAGTCAACATGGCTACTCAACCCCGAATCAAATGACGAAACTTAAACAAGAAATATTTTATTCTCACCTGTCTTTATTTCCAGTGATAAAAACTAGGATAAAAATGTGCAAATACACGGCTTAAGAACTAACTGGCATTCTGTTAAACATAATCTCTCCTTACTTGCAAAAGTGTACCTTGGCAATTGAAATATGAAATGTTAGATGTAAAGAAACCCGTATCTCAAAAATAAAATACGTGTTGTTCGAGTAATCGAGAAAAACAATAAGACGAAAAATTATTAACAAATTCACTGTTTTTGTTTTTATAATATTGCTTCAAACATTAATTCCTTTTCAAACTCCTTTTAATCGTACATCTTATTAAAAATTTTATACTTTTTTGCAGGACTTAATTGCAATGTTTTGATCGAAATCTGCCTAATTTCCAAGCTAAACACCCGGTATTTTTACAATACTCTTTCTTTTACTCTATCGACTATGCTGACAGCCGAGCTGATTTCAAATATAAAATTTTTACCTAAAATTGATTTACTTCTAGAAATAATTTATCAAATATTTTGTTACCATAATCATTATTGTTGTTATTGTGAAAGTGTATAAAAATAATTTATTGTTAGAAATATTTTAAAGCGGTCTAACAAGCAATTCACTCATGCATGACAATAATTTGAACATTGCTATTTTACATGGATCTGCACTATATCTTTTTACTTCATAGTTATTTCCTCAACTAAATACATCTTCATGAAATTTTCATACAACACTAGATTTTTTTACCTGCAAAAAAGTCATAAGAACAATAGAAATAAAATTTTTGTTGCCAGTAAACTCAACGCAACCACTGTAGTTTGGCAAGTGCTCGTTCTTAAACGTATGAGAGCAAATGTAAGACTATAAGTCAGACTTTTTACAACTTGCATGAAAGTAAACAACGAAGACATTATTTTCATATTCAAAAGCTTATTTATGAGATATTTGTAGTAAAATTGTGACAGTATGACTAAAATGTTGACGAATGATAAATGATGCTATTACTACTAAAAATGACTTGCATCCTTTTTGTGAACATGATTTTTAGTGATGAATATAAAATATAGGATATAAAGCTGCATTTTTAATTCAAAATATATGGGTAAGAATTTGTATTGTTTAAAATTTAATGATTTCGATAATTTACATGAATTTGTAACAGCAAAATAAGTTAAAAAATTTAAATAATTGTTTGAATTTAAACTTATCTGATAAGTAATAAAATCTGCAGGCTGAGTAAAGCCAAATTAGATGGAAGCAAAAAAGACTTTGTTGTAAAGCAAATTTTAATAAAAATATTACTTTAATTAATATCACTCATACGTCTGAATACCAACAGAAATCATGATGGAGATCTTTGAATGCGTCCATGCGTATGAGTAATAATTATTAGTACTAAAATGGAATGAAAATCATACGTTGCAAGAAGAATTATGTTTTCGTAACATCTTGGAAAAAAATTTTACGAAATGCAATACTTATGAAAATTAAATAGTATTTTTTACAATATGTGTATTGGAAATAAAAAATTGGGATATGTGAAATAAATTTTCTGGTTTCGAAAATTTTTTCTAAATTTCTATTGTGGACATTGTTAATGCTAAACTAAGTGCGAGTATAAGAAGGATTAGATCTACTTTATTGCAACAAAGCAATATATACAGATATACAAATATTAACAAGTAACTCGAAATATGACACTTTTCATGTAGATAAAAAAATCCTTGAGAAAGTAGATTTCTAAAATCCGTCTCAGAAATTCATTTTATAAATACGAATAACCACACATTTTAATATACAAGTCGCTTTTGAACCCCATATGGTGTTGCGGAATTCAGCTACGGCACACAGCTTCAGTTTCCAATGTAGAGAGAATCCAACGAAGGCAAAACAAAATTTTAAGGTTAATAACATCGGCTCCATGGTATATGGAAAATTAAAATTTAGATCGCGATTTAAATATGCCCCTTGTGACCACTGAAATTTCAACATATACAGGCAAATATTTAACAAAACAAGAGTCCAATCGTAATCCCCTTGCTTGTAATATTTTGAACTTTACTGGAGACATACGCTTAAAAAAGAGAGATACTACGGCTTTAATACACCACACTCCAGATGAATTTTTTTTGAAAATAATATTGTGATTAACACGATATTTATGTATTATTAATCATTATCATAAGTTTATGTCCGACTCTGGTTGGGCCTTATAATTATATCTATGCTTAAAATTTGAACACTTATTATTAGTTCAGTTTTAAAGATACAATAAATAAATATTAGCATGAAAAAAATATTTTTTTTTAAAGCAACGGGGTGATAGGTCAACCTAATTTTTGAGGAAAAAATTTTTTCGCACTACGCGCAGAAAACAACAATTTGAATTGAAGCCAATACATTTATCTATCGAACGCAAAAGAAATCAAGCCGATACCTTAAAAACTAAGCAAGTTATGACCAAAAAGGTAAGCCGTTCTACTACTGCCTCTTTCCGGCAAATTTTCAGTAGAACTGGTTACCGTTTTGGTCATAATTTGCTTACTTTTCCAGATATCGACTTGATTTCTTTTGCGTTGGATAGATAAATGTATTGGCTTCAATTATAATTGTTGTTTTCTGCGGGTAGTGCGAAAAAAAATTTTTCTCAAAAATTAGGATGACCTAACCCCTTTGCTTTTTTTAAAAAAAAAGGCCAAAAAATGTTTCTCTTATTTTCGCAAAAACAAAAATTCGAATGAAAGCCAATACATTTATCTATCCAACGCAAAAGAAACCAAGTCGATATCTTGAAAACTAAGCAAGTTATGACCAAAATTATTAGAACGACTGTTAAAGCCTCGACTTGAAATATCTATTCAAGCAGCAGGTATTTTATCGAAGAGACAACATGGATTCCGCCCAAGAAAATCTGCAATAGGAGCCCTTAAAGACGTAGTAGACGCAGTTGAAGCTACACAAATGAGAAATCATTACTCCAGACCATTAGTCCTCTTAGCCACCGTAGACGTAAAGAATGCGTTTAACAGCCTTAGATGTACAGACGTATTGCACGCTCTTAAGACTAACTTCAATTTACCTGAATATCTAATGAAAATAATAAGGAACCACTTTAAAGACAGAGTACTAATATATAATACAAACACAGGTAAGAGAAAAATGAAGATAACCTCAGGAGCAGCGCAGGGCTCTATATTAGGACCTGACCTATGGAATGCCAGCTACGATGGAATATTTAAACAAGAAATGCCTGAAGGAAAATTTTTAGTGGGCTATGCGGACGACAGAGCAGCTGTTATCATAGCGAGAAATACTGAAGAAGCTCAGCGCAGGTTGCTACAAGTGATGTTAAGAACCAGGAGTTGGTTAGACGCACACCGGCTACAACTCGCAATGCACAAAACAGAGCTGCTACTACTCACTAGACGTCATATCCCTCTTGAGGTTAACATGCATATAGACGAAATAGTAGTGCCCACTATTAAATGTATCAATTACCTGGGAGCCTGGCAGGCTGGATTCAAAGCTGACTTACTCACAACAGATTCAATATGCAATAAAAAAAGCAGCAAAAATAACAATGCAGCTGAACCGATTAATGGTAAACATCGGGGGTCCACTTCCGAGCAAAAGAAAGCTGCCAATGGAGGCCTGCAACAGCATTCTTTTATACGGCAGCGAAATATGGGCTCAGGTATTAGAAAAAAAAAACAGAGCGAAAAAACTCCTCGCAATACAAAGAATAGCAGCTTTGCGGGTCTCATCAGCATACCGAACAGTATCTGCACCCGCCGTTTTCGTTATAGCAGCAATGAAACCCATAGACTTACAAGCTTTCGAAAGGATGAATATCTATAACGCCAAAATAAATAACACCCAACCAAAGGAGGAAAACGCGATGGGAAAATGAAACCAGTGGACGGTGGAATTTCAAATTAATTCCCAATATTACAAAATGGACAAACAGAAAAATCGGGAAATAAATTATTACATAACGCAGATGTTATCTGGGCACGGATATTTCTGCAAGTACTTACACAAAATGGGTAAGTGCTGCACACCACTCTGCATCTATGAGGAAGAATAGATAATAGATGACGCTGAACATACGTTCTTTAAATGTGGCTATTGGATGGATTGTCGCACTCGACTAGAAAAGCATATTGGCAAATTAACAGCCGAAACTATCATTGAAAACTAAGCAAGTTATGACCAAAAAGGTAACCAGTTCTACTGCTGCCTCTTTCCGGCCACTTTTTAGTAGAACTGGTTACTGGTTACTGGTTCAATAGGTTAACCTATTGGTTTCAATTCGAATTGTTGTTTTCTGCGGGTAGTGCGAAAAAAAATTTTTCCTCAAAAATTAGGTTGACCTAACCCCTTTGCTTTAAAAAAAAAATATTTTTTCAGGCTTATATTTATTTATTGTGTCTTCAAAACTGAACTAACAATAAATATTCAAATCTTAATTATATATGTAATTATTAGGCCCAACCAGTGTCTGACATAAACTAAGTGATAATAATTAAAAATACATAAATGTTGTGTTAAGCACAAAAATATTTTGAAAGAAATTAATCTGGAGTGTTGCGTATTAAAGCCGTAGTATCTCTCTTTTTAGGCGTATGCCTCCAGTAAAGTTCAAGATATTACAAGCAAGGGAATTACGATGGGACTCTTGTTTTGTTAAATATTTGCCTGTATATTTTGAAATTTCATTGGTCACAAGGGGCATATTTAAATCACGATCTAAATTTTAATTTTCCATATACCATGGAGCCGATGTTATTAACCTTAAAATTTTGTTTTGCCTTCGTTGGATTCTCTCTACATTGGAAGCTGAATCAGTGCCCCATAGCTGAATTCCGTAACACCATATGGGTTTCAAAAGCAAGTTGTATATTAAAAGTTTACAATCTAGACTAAGGGTTGAATTTCTACCATTCAGCCATCAGTATCTGAGTTAATTTAAGCTTCATTTGTGTTAGCTTAGAGTCAATGTTGTGGTCCCATTTAAGCCGGCGATCAAGGTGTATACCAAGGTATACACCTGTGATTGTTGGGGAACAACTTGATTGTTGAATAGAATGGGGGAACAAGTATCTCTTCGTAGGGTAAATGTGAAATGAACACACCTTTGTTGGTTTACTTTTGTTCTCCATAAGTCCCAATTGGTTAATATATTCCTGAAGTTATCGGGATCCCTCATGAGGGTTTTCATGCATACTAATGCAGGCTGTATCATCGCCAAATATAGAAGTGTGGATATTACTCCTCACAGGCATGTCACAGGTATAAATTAAGTACAAAACTGGTCCCAGTATACTCCTCTGTGCCACACCGGATGAGATAATTTCGGACACACTCATGAAGTATCCTTCCACAACAGTGAACTTTCGGGTAAGAATGTAACTTTCCAAAAGATTTAGAATATTTATTGGTAGATATGTCTTAAATTTTAAAATTAGGCCTTCATGCCACACTTTATCAAATGACTGAGAAACATCAATAAAGAAGGAAGAACAATACTTCTTTTCTTCAAATGTTCCTTTTATAAAATGAACCAATCTAAGAGTTTGTTCAATGGTGCTGTACTGACTTCTAAATCCAAATTAATGGTCCGGTATGCACCCATTATCAGTTAGAATTGGGACAATTTTGTCGCGAGTAGATTTTCGAATAGCTTTGAAATTATTGACAATAAACTTATTGGCCTATATTACTCAGCTTTTGTCAGATCCTTGCCCGCCTTTGTAATTTATTATAAATATATTACTAATAATATTTTTAAATTAAAGTTTGTCATGTTTCATCAATTTACTATGTGTCAAAATTCTTTTAAAATAATTAAGAGTGGAACCATATAAATAATGAATAATATTCTAAAAAGAGAGAAATAATTATTATTCAATGAAGATACTTGTATATAGAATAATTTTAAAATATAGATATAAAAATACTCCAAAACGATAATTTTTAAAACTACTGTCTTTTTGTGCACTGAGTTTGTGTGCACTCCTTTTTGTATATACAAATTAAAGAGGTTATATAAAGCCAGAGCTCATAATGGCCCAAAGAGTTAAAATAAAAAATTTTATCTATTACAAATATATCACCAGAAATATTTTTAATAAAGATATTTATGTAGAGATATCAATTAAGCTTTAGGCAAATATACGAATAGAAAACAAACATTTTTGAAACAACTGTGTGTGTGTATATGTGTGTGAGTGCACTTGTTTTTGTACAGTTATACATACTTATATCAAGAAGTTATACAAAGTCGGATCTCATGTTCCCATTCTCCACTCATTACTCAAAAAACGAAAAAGAATCATTCTTAGTTCTAAAGTAATGCTACCCGCGAGTATTATTCAAAAGCTTTTTCTAATTCATTTTTGTATTTTATGCTTTTTTTTGTTTCAGTTAACAAAGTTTTTTCTTTATCTCTTTCCATTACCATTTTGAGCATCATGTTGTTTCCGTATTTTATTATTCAATTGAAAATTCATAGATTCATTTTTACATTGAAAAGTTTATAAAATAAATGTTTTAAATACGTTGCTCGTGTACGGCTTTTTTTATAAAACATACATATACACTCACAAATACAGTTAATAGGAAGACGGAAGTATAAAATTGATAGAGCACTTTTGTTGAAAAGTTTTTGCCGGTAACACAGGCAACACAACACAATTGGGAGCAGGGTGAATTAACTTTTTATAAAAACATATCTTGCAAGTACTTTTAAAGTAGTTGTTGCGTACGTTTGGCAAATGCTGGTACTATTTCTCTAAATAAATGATGACAACCTTAAAAGCGTTTTGTTGTTTTCACAGACATTTAGTCATCAATGTATTGTAGGGTCATTTGTATTGGAAAGTTTTATACTGGCATAAAATATATGCGACTATTTGTGCTAGACTGATAGACTGAGCATCTCATTGTGATGATTTGAAAGTTGTAAATTTTTATATTCATGAATTTTTACTAGAATAAGTAATTGAGAATTAAAAAGTTCTTTTCCAGCCATTCAACAATGATAGCATAGTTATGTTTCTCAAGAGTTTATGATTTTTCAAATAAATTTTTTATGTGCCTGTTAAAAGTGTACAAAATTTATTGGATCTTGAAGGCAACGTTATTTTATATTTGACAAGAATCACATCTTGTAAATTTTTATACATTAATAAACAAATTTACATTAAGTCTCTAAAAGCATATCGCAGAATAATTTCTAGCCGTAGACTTTATATATATTTATTCAATAAAAAATTTTTGCCAAATATTTATGAAATCTTTTTATTCTAGCAAAAAATGACATTGCAATTGTTAAACGAAAGCTAAAATAATATTTATATGTGGTCAAGGATGTGTGGTCATAGACATTTGTCAGTATTTGCTTCAATGAAATTTGTTATAGTGGTATTGATGAAACCTTATTTTAATTACTTAAATATTTTTAACATTTTTCTTGAAATTCTTCTTCTGAATTTTGTCTCTAAAATTTTGATCATGTTAGTTCTTCAGACATTGAAATAGAAAAAAGCATCTGTCAGTTAAATTCTTTTATCAGGAACCTTGCAACAGTATTTATTGCTTTATCTTCTTTCTCAAAGATTTATTATCTACATATAATTATTTGTTTTTAATTATATTTTGCAATCACTTTATATAAAAATGGAGCGATAAAGGATCTATTATTGATAATGTTACAATTCTTATATATTTAGATTTACTGCAATGACCCCAATTTAGTACGATTTAGTTAAAATGATATATATAGCATATTGCACCTTATTTTTCGAATTCTATACAGAATGAAAAGTATTCTTAAACATTTCTATATTTTTAACTTAAAATTTTCTACTTGACATACCATCTTGCCTTAAATATACTAGATAATTATTAATATTTTTTATAGGGAGTAACACTTTGATCACTGTTACTCATCGTCTTTTTTTTCAAAATTTCGCATATTGTCTTCAGAATTACTCATTACAAATTTGAAGAGTTTTTTCTGGTTATGAGAAAATTATTTTTTATACCTTCAGCTTTCTGCTTTAAGTATCATTTTGCTCGTAGTAAATTTGACGATTTTTACTTATATCGCATTTTTATTAAAATAGCAGCTTATTACTAATAAGTTTGTGTGGGGAGTGTTCTACCCCTTTCTTTACTCCTGTTTTTCTTGGCTTTGCATTCTATCTTCAAATTTTTTGGTAACAATTTTGAAGATAATTAATACTACAGCCTCCAAGATACCAAGTAATTATTTACTAATTTATATGGGGAGTACCACACCTGTTTTCTTTTTCTAGTTTTCGCATATTGTCTTCAAAATTCTCTGTTATAGTTTCGCTGATACCAGATTATTAACTATTACTTTTTTCGGGGGAGTACATCTTTCTCTGTTGCTATTCCTTACGATTTTTTTTTGATTTTGCTTCTTGTCCTGAAATGAATTTGAAGATTCCTATCTTTATATGTTTCTTATATCCTTAATGTAGAAATTTTTTATTTTGTGATATTCTCCCCAACTTATAGTCAAAACAATTAGAAAATAGAAATAGCACCAACAAATATGAAATTACATTTCATAAGCTTAAGCAATCGATTGAGAATTGCGTAGTAGGCACCGTTTTATTAAAATGAGAAGTTCATGATTTTTATTTGATTGCTATGATTTGATGAAAATTTTTCGTAAAAATATATGTTTTTCTTTTAATTTAGTTTTTTTTAATATAATATTTGGAGGATATGAAAGAGGAAAAATATCATTACATAATTATTTCAAGAATTAAAAGAGCTTTTAGGTTAAATTGATTGGAGGGGTGTGATAGCCCATGTCATACGACATACACTTAAGCCAGTGAAAGCTTGTTGTGCGCTCCCTTTAATTATCAACACAAACTGCCAGAGTTCTGCGGCAGCATTCGAACCTGCGACCTTAGCACTATGAGTCTAGTGCACTACCTACTAGTCTACGAAGGCCAGTTTTGTAAAGAATTTCATATTTTTCCTATAAAAGAGCTTTAATATTTAATTAAAATCTAATCTATTTTTGTTCAATATACGTTCTAGTTTTTTGACCATTTTAATTTAATTAATAAACCAAATTTATTTTTTAAGCTTAAGGTCTCTGAATTTTTTTTTTTTAATTTTTATCAATATTTCGGTTCTTGCTTTATATAAAATAAAAAAAATATCCTGAAGATAGTATTCGATGAGAACCGAAATATCCATAAAAATTAAAAAAATTAAGAGTCCTTAAGCTTAAAAATAAATTTAGTTAATTTTTGTTCAGGTTTAAGCATGCATATACTCGTAAAAGACGTGTATTTTAATGATAAAAATAATATATTTTTAAGCACTTTAAAGGAAAATATTTTCAATTGCTTTCCAGCTATCCACAGTGTGAAAGCAATTCACTTCTGATAAATTATAGGAAAGCTCAATTTTTGCATGGGGTTTCCTCTTATAACGCTATATTATACCTTTAGAGCTCTCATCGATTCAGATGCCGCTTAAAAAGTTACAAGTATTCAACAATCACAAAATCTTGCTTTTCGAGAACACTTCGTTTACAGTGACTATTACCGCAGAGGTAGTCTTGACAAACCAGTGGACCTTCTGGTGTAACGCAAGATCCTATGCCATTTTGCTCTTCATAGCTTTCCAGACTTTTTGGGAGTTTCATCATCCATTATGGAAAGCTTTAGAAAGTCTAAGTTACGGATATCGGTCACTTGCTTGGGCTTGAGACCTTTTAAAAGACTGCATTGTTAGATTCGTAACTTACCGGTCGATTTATAGCACAAGGGTGATGTTTATAACGTTTTAGTTGTCATGGAGCTCCTAAAAAATTGATTAGAGGTCTGAAGACAGCTAAGATATCAATACACTTTTAATATGCAGCTTTTTTTTGAAATGCTGACCTTGTTAATTACCATTAAAGGATGCAATTTTTTATATTTCTAGCTCAGTAAATTTGTTGTTTTTTTATTGAAAATTTGTTTTGTAAATACCTTGCACTTAATTTTTTCTATTCCATTGAAGCATTCACCTTCCATTGATTGAATAGTTTACAAATTATGGAAGACAAGTAAAATTGAAAAGTTTTGTCAAATTGTTTAACTTTTTAAATTATTGCTTCAAATGCAAGCAACATATTCCATTATATATTTTCCATTTCTAGAAACTCATGAAAGAAAAACAAATCAATTAAAATTAGTACCCACATCAATTATATTAAATTATGACCTTCTCATGTAGATTAAGCGTTTATATCTCATACAAAAAAAAACAAATATGATTAGGATTTCTCTTGGTTTTTTTTACATATCTTCAACGAAAAACGTAGTTAGATGTTTATTAATTCCTTTAAGCTCCTCAACTATTTCCCATGAAGCTGCTAGGAGAATTTTTTTCTCACTTAAAACATCACTTCAAAGTTATTGATTTTCTTTCTGTTTCTTAATAAACATTTAAATTTGTATGTGTTTCTAGCTTAAGGATGATTTTGACTTTGTTTTTCTGTAGATCTTTTTTTTTCTGCAGATATTGTGTGAAAGTTTCTGCAATTTATCACACAATATTTACTTAAGTTTAGCATTCAAATGTATATATTATTGTGTGCAAGTACTTGCTTAAATTCAATTGATAAAATTTACCGAGATATCAACTTTTGTGACAAGATAACACGATTTGCATTTGAAAAAACCACAACATGCATTTTCTTCAACAAAGTATATTGAAAATGTTTAGCTTTAATTATGTGTTGTAATTGAAAGCTTAAATTGGTAAAAGGAAAATGAAGAAATAGTATATTAAATGTCTTTAGGTATTTGCAACAACGTATTTAACAAGCTAAATTGATTACTAATGAAGTAATAGAAAGCTTATATGGATAAAACTATTTTTGACTCTCTCGCGAATCCATCTTGAATAATGTTTCCAATAACAAAAAAGCAGCATTTTTCATATCAGAGACCAAAAAGTTGTGTCATAATACTAAAAATAATGATACTAATGTCTATATAAAATCTCAAAATTATATAAGAAGTACTCGAAGTCTGGAAAATTTTTGTTAAAAAAATCGCATTTCGAAACACTTATTACTGACAACATCATTGAATTCAGCTTCATTCGCGTAGTTTTTGATATGAAAAATTAATAAAAATTTACTCGATTAAACAATTTTTAAAAAAGTATTTGTTTTTTATTTTGGCGAAAAATAGTTTATAGTTTATGAATTTAATACAATTTTAAAAAGTAGCAATATTATATTTGTATGCCAAAAACAAACACTAACTGCAAACAAGGCAATATGGCCTGGCAAGGATAACATCTATAAGGTTTTCAACATATATTTAAGTGAATATATCATATATAATTAAAAATAGCACTTTTTGGTATGGCCTTGAGATCACTCAGCGATTTGGTTTTTATCTAATCAATTTTCGCAAAACACCGTCCTTTCATGAGTCTCTTCAATTTTGGGAACAAAAAGGTGTCAGGGGTTAAAATCTCGTGAATACGATGGCTAAGGCATGATTAGGGCATTATTTTCGGCCAAAAAATTACGAACAAACAATGACGAGTGAGTAGGCGCCTTATCGTGATGCAAAAGCCATGAATTGTTTTTCCACAATTCCGTATGGTACGAGCCTACCGATATGACAAAATCCTCTTCAACTTCTCTAATAGGGACGATTCTGCATAGCAATATTCCTCCTGTTTTCAACATTATCATCGGTTTTATTGTGATGGGGGTTTCAGGACGAGCTTCGCCATTCAAATCTTCTCGACCTTCTTTTGAAATCTTGTAACACTTGTAAAAATTTTTCTGACTGAGACTACAATCACCATATGCCACTGTCAACATGTCAAAAGATTTTTAGTACTCGTAATTCCATTTCTATTTTGACACATAATTTAATGCCTAATTTCTGTTCACATAATTTTATATTCACGCTAATTTAGAGAAACACCACTGTCATGATTGTACCTTTGTCTCTGGTTTATTGAAACAGTTGTTTCTTTTGTCCAAAGTTGTAAAAGAGCACAGAAATTTCTTCGAATGGTGCTTGAAAATCGTCATGCAATGCCTTTGAAGTTGTCATGCAGTTGCGGTACTCAGCACTTGTGGTACTCAGGGCGCGTAAAAAATTTCCCATATCAAAATACTCATGTCTCAGCCACAGACCCAGCCTCGGCTACTTTATACACTACCATTCTATGATCGTCTAACACTATTTCATGGATTTTTTCCACTATTACCGGCGTGATCATTTTTTTTCACATGACCTGAGAGCTTGGCATTCTTTGGGCTGGGATGACCACAATATAGTTTAGTAAATAATATTTATGGTGTTGTAGAGCCCTCGTAATAGTCATCAAGCTTTTATCTGGTTTAGTCGATTGTTTCTTTACATAAAAAATTTACATACAAAATATTTTTGTACGGTTTCCCTAAAATTATTTTACAAAAGGTATCACTTGGTTCTCAAATGATTATAATTATTAAATATATAATTTTTAAATTTTATATGAAATAAATAAGTAATAAATCCATAAAGCTGTGAAGAATATACATACAATTTTTGTCACCATCTTAGCAACCACTTGTACTTTTAATAAAATTTTAAAGCTCTAACCAAAATAATAGATGGCTAAAGAATGTTATAATTATAACCATTTTGAGTTCAAAATATGTTACCGATTTTGGAAATATTACCCGAAGTTATTTTGCTAAATTTTTTAATTTTGCTAGGGAAGAAAAAATAAAGTTTTGTATTGGCTAAGTTTGAATATAAGATTTGCGAGCAATAATAAAATGGGAAATTGGAAACTTCTGATTTATTTTTTTTTATTATACAACAAGCATGTAGTTTTCTCTTCTAAGGAATAAATTATATATTTCAAAGATCCGTTTTTGAGGTTAGGTTAGGTTAGGTTAGGTTGATTAGAGGGGTATTGTCAGCTCCCTCGTTCTTCTCTCGTTTGGATCTCCCCATAGAATTTTTGTATTGATTCCCATGGTTCCGTTATTCCAGAGAGTTGAATGGGCCCTATGTGCCCAAGTCTTTGGCTCGGATTTAACTGCATCGAAAGGTTTCGCGCATTCCAAGCTTATATTACCTAACTCTATTGCCCTAGAAGCAAGTGAGTTTGCCCTTTCATTTCCAGTTATCCCAGCGTGCCCTGGCACCCATATGATGCGCACTTCACCATGTGTCGAGTAACTGTTAATAACGTTTTTGCAATCCCAAACTGTACGTGATTTAGTGCGTTCCTTTGAGATTGCTCTAATGGCCATCTGACTATCTGTGAATATATTCACAAGTCCTGACCTCCCCATTACGTTGAGTTCCCTGATACACTCCGTTATCGCCCGAACTTCCGCCTGCAAAACTGTGCAATAGTCCGGCAGGCGGAAAACAGTTCTGTGGAGTTTTCTATATAAATATCAAGTCCCGTTTTCCCTCTCGACCTGGATCCATCCGTGTAACAATGAAGCCTCATGGGGATCTGGTTCCAAGGGTCGGTCAACCAGGAATGGATGTCGGGGATCAATGTTCCGCAGTTGGCCTCTAGTCTAGTCTCCGGTTTGCGGTCATTTGCAACATTATCCGGTATGGACTCTCCTATGGCCATAAAGATTCGTTGATGATGCGCTTCGTGTTCCTGATCGATCCACTCACCCATCACCTTTAGTCGTTTTGCTGCAAGAGCCGCTTCGTATTTTATACGAATTTCGATTGGCTGGATAGATAATATTGTTTCCATCGCCCCTGTTGATGTCGTTCGGAAGGCCCCACTTATACCAAGACAGCAGGTTCTCTGAACTTTCTGTATTGTTTTGATGTTGCATTTATATTCCATCGCCGTCCACCACACTATAGAAGCATAGGTCATAATCGGCCTGATAACGCTACTATAAAGCCAGTGTGTCATCTCTGGATTCAGCCCCCATCTTGCGCCTATGGCCCGTTTACAGATTGACCAACATATATGAGCCTTTTTGACTCTTTCGTTTATGTGGTCTTTCCATTTTAATTTCCGATCGAGAATGACTCCTAGATACTTCACCCTGTCGGAAATATTTATTGTCCTTTCAAGAAAGCGCGGCTCATCATATGGAGCTATCTTCGTCTTTCTTGTAAATAGGCCAATTTCAGTTTTTTCTGGGTTAACGTTCAACCCCCTTGGTTGAGCCCAGTTGTGTGCCAGGGTTAACGCCTCCTCGGCCTTCCTGCACAAAAGATTTGGATCCCTTCCCTTCAGAAGTATCATGACGTCATCTGCATAGCAGACTGTCTCGAATCCCTCATCGGTCAGAGTCCTAATAAGGGTGTATATTGTTGTGGTCCATAGAAGGGGTGATAAAATCCCCCTTGTGGAGTTCCACATTGCACCCTTTTTCTTATACTTACATTGTGCGCCTCACAATTAATCCATCTGTTCCTTAGCATACTGCCAATCCAGTCGCGTATCGCCCGGTTGACATTAAACTGGTCCAGGGAATGGATAAGTGTGTTGGTATGCACGTTGTTAAAAGCCCCCTCAATGTCAATGCAAACCGCGAGAGTGTACATCTTTTCATTAAGAGACCTTTCTATAAAGTACACCACATTATGCAATGCAGTGTCCACTGATCTACCTTTGACGTATGCGTGTTGCTTGAACCTCAGCATATGGCCTGCGATCCTGCCTTTAACCATGTCGTCGATTATCCTCTCCATGGTTTTCAGCAAGAAGGAAGTTAGGCTTATTGGTCTATAAGCCTTTGGTGAGGAATAATTTGGCTTGCCAGGTTTGGGGATAAACACTACCCTCGCCTCCTGCCAGCCTACTGGAATATATACGTTTTTGAAGTACAGAAAGAAAAGCAGTGCCCTTTTGCCAATAGAAAAATTAGAAACAGTTATTTAATGGCATACGCCTTCAAAATCTCTTACCTTTTAATGAAGCTACCAATAAATCTCTTTTTAATAAAATTAAATAACAATTTCAACAATTTCCGTCCTAACGCCCTAAACCAATTGAACAACAACTACAATAGTTAAAGTTACTTTAACCACAATAAATCAGCCAACAAACTACGTTGTGAGTGCAATGCAAATAAAAAATTACTATAAAATAAATTTTTAGTACAACGAAAATAAAAAAGTTGTAAAAATATTAACAGGAAAATGCAGCAAATGAAAAAGGAGAAAAAAAAAACCAGAACAAAGAGACCGAGACGAATTCGTAGCACAATTGCATCATCAACTACAATGTGACAAGTGACAAATGAGTTTTCATTTGCCGAAAAAAAATGAATAAAATGAATAAAACTGCCAGCACAACGTATTTGAATGAAGGCATGAATATTTTAAGTGGGTGTAGCAAGAACGAAATTCAGAAATAAAATGTATCCACACAAATTTCACTGCCATTAAAACATTTTTGTTAAGAGAAATTAAAGAAAATGATTATGCAGTAGCAAAAGTGAAAAAGTGAAATTTAGCGAAAAAGCTTTAGCACATTTCTACATTTTAAGTAGAAAAAAATAACTCAAATGCATAATACTACAAGCGTTTTATGACAAAATTTTTATAATGAAACTTTTAAATTTCTATACTAAAACTTACGCTAATCACAGTAATACAAAGGCAAACGATAAAGTTTACAGTGAATTAATATATTAGGTTACCATGAACCGTATCATCAGGCTGCTTTTTTTAATGGTTCAAACCTCCTTCAGGTATATGATAGTAATTATTATTTTTATTAAAAAATCACTTAATTTGAAAAGATTCGTTTATGTAAATACAAAATAAAACATTTGGAAATTCAATTTACGAGTATTCTGTGTTTTTTTTTTGCAGTTTTACTACAGCCTGAGGTAGCAGTAAGTTCGGGAGTAGAATGGAAACGGTGTTATAATTTTACTCTTCAATAAATAAATACAAAAGTCTTGTATGTTCATGGCTTTATGATATCCAGACAGTGGATGACTGCTTGACAGAATTCCTATGCTGATAAACCATCATACCATGTAAATAAATAAAATTAAATTCATATATATTCAACAAACTTGTTCATAAATATCAAAATATAAGAACAAAAATTAAGCTCCAGTCACCCCGTTTGCATACAAGCAGAATTACTAGATGTTTAAGCTTGGCCTCAGCTTCTATCTATATGGAAAAATTTCGTTAAATTTGCTTTTATGTCTTTTGGTTTCACAAATATTTGTAGTCAAGTTTTCAAGTCTTGTCCTTGATATCAGCAATAGCCAATGGAAAATGTGGAAGAAGTTATTTAATAAATATATTTTTCATTGCGGCTTTTAATGAAGTTAAGCTGATAATATCTAAATTTGAAGTTTATTTTACCTCCACAAATGTCTGCAATTCTGCTGCAGTATTTTTTTTAGGTAAATAAATATTCATTTATTTTAATTAACATAAAAATATTAATTTTATTCAGTTATAATTTAAAACGAGAAATGTGTATTTAGCATATGTTCTCTAGCCATACGTTAGATAATTTGAAAGGTAAATAGCTCAGCATATTCTAATGTAGGATTACCGTCCATGCAAAACTAAATCTTCCATTTTCAATATATTAAGGGCAGTACCTTATGTACCATAATGACATTTCTGTGTTAAAACGATTCAAAATGATCCGAATTTACACAACTTCCTTGACTTTTTTTGTTAATTTATGTTTGTGTTCTTTAGCTTAAGAAAATATAACCAAAATTTTAAATTTACCTTTACGAATAAAAAACAAATCAGTATAAAATAAACGATATATTAAAAGAATTTTGTTTTATTTTCCAAAAAATTATTGTAACTATTATTCTCCTAATAATTTTTTTATTATAGGAAAAATACAGTTCAAATTTCATTATTTTTAGCAGGACTTCTCATAATTTTTTGTGGTACTTCTTAACGATGAGTAAAATACCGGAAACTACTTCCCCATTGATTCTTTTATTTAACATGTCCCTTTTATAATCTATTTGAAATAATAAATATAATGGGTTAAATTTGTTAGATGATGATTATCATCATGTGGGTGTAATATTGCGTATACGTTATTTAAAATAGGAGTAGTAACTAGTCTCACGTTACGTATAGGTATGGACGCCAAGTATTCTAAATACTCGTATTTAGATAATACGTCAGAAAAAGTTAAAAAAAATATTTTTGTTTGTTTATCAAATCAATTATTGGAGAAATCTATGGACAAATAGTTCTTTACATAATTTGCAAGCCTTTTGATTCACTACACACATACACATACAAAAAAATATTCTTTTTAATACAATATATATTCGCTTAATGCAACACACCGCCAACTGTTCGATTATTACAACTCACAAAATATTTTCCCTATTTAATCTGTTAACAAAACTTAAAAACCCCCTCAGCTGACCAAAATGTAATTCCAAATATTCATTGTATACAAAAGTATTTCGTTAAAAGTTATTTTCTCTCTTTTATTGAGATTAATTAATTCGAGTACTGACAGATCGGATTAATATTATTTTCATATGAATTTTATTGGGAAAAATGAATTCAACACCACTAGCAAAACTGAATAACTCCATTCCCGATGGTTGCCACAACATCTTCAACAGCGTTCTTACGTCTGCTTCACTTTAAATATTTTTATTAATGCAGCACAGTGGAACAAAACTAATTGTTTAATTTTGCTAAAGGAGATTCTATAAAAGTTACTAAAAAATTAGATGAATTTACTGCGATAGGTTGCTTTATTTATAAAAAAATATATTGGAATAATGATGCATTGCATTTCAACTGAGATAAGCAATATCAGACTATAATTTTGTTAAAATTAAAACCTGTTTAAAGCTCAATTCAAATTTTTAGTTGTTATAGTAAAAAAATTAGTTAGAGACGCTAAGGAAAAGCTTTGAAAACATTTTTTAAGCAACTTCCTATTGCAGCATGCAAGTGATAGTTTGAGGAACTCACTTTACTGACACTTTGTTGCGCAAACAATGAAAATTCATTGTTAGTGAATTATTGACAAATTTTAATAAGTAAAATTACAAAATAAACTACAGTGTGTCCTATTACAGAATTTTTCATATTACAGTGAAAATTAATACTGTAGTTGGTTTTGTTCAAATATATAAAGAAAGTTTAAACATTATCCAGCAAACAAATTTTAAAAGTTTATATATTATTTGTGTACAATTATGCAATAACATTATGTTTTTATAAGAAAAATATTATAACACAGTGCAACACGGAAAAAATAACCATATACGGACACCACTACGTGATAAAAGACTAAAAAAAAGACCCGTGTCTCCCAATTTTTCCCAAAGTCATGTACTTTTTTTATGGGCCTCCAAAGATTTGGGTCCTCGGTATCATTTTTGCAAAAAAGTGATCATTTTCTCGCAAAAAAACTTTAAAAAATTCGATTTTTTTTACCTTTTTCTCTTGTTCAGGTCCATAGGTAGCAAACCATTCAAAATTCAAGGAAACAATCAACTACAAAAATTTACCTAAGATCTCAATAAACAAATTTTTACAACATATAAAGTTCCTGGGAATAATTCTGAACACCGTTTAAACACCGGTAAAAAAAATCGATTTTTTTAAGTTTTTTTGCGATTTTTATCTGGAAGGTGAAGTTTTTTTGATTTTATATGTTCGCAATTTTTGTTCTTTATGACAAGAGCTACAAGTTTGCCTCAGAGAGTAAATCGAAATTCGGAACGGTTTGCAAGATATGAGCCCGAGAAAATGATCACTTTTTTGCGAAAATGATACCGAGGCCCCAAATCTTTAGCGGCCCATAAAAAAAGTGCATGACTTTGGGAAAAATTGGGAGACATGGGTCTTTTTTTTAGTCTTTTATCACGTAGTGGTGTCCGTATATGGTTGTTTTTTTTCGTGTTGCACTGTGCCATGAATTGACCTACAAACGAACAACCATTACAGATTATTATATTTTATTACCAAAATTCATGCTCTGGTAAAAAAATGCATCGTCCACTTTTTGATTAGAAAATTGTATTCAGCGACGATGCTCATTTGCGGTATTTGGTTTGAAGGCCCGTCAGAAGCATTGCATTTCTGTTTAGTGTGGATTATGATTCAGTGGTACCATCGGCGAGTACTTTTTCAAAGACGACGTGGGCAGGAACATTACCGTAAATGGCAAGCGCTACAGTGCAAGGATTACAATTAAAAAAACCAATGGACTTGGCTGACATGTGGTTTAAAGAAGACGGTGCCACATGCCACGTAGCACGCAAAACAATGGCCCAATTGAGAGAAATGTGTGGTGAATATTTTTTTTCTCGTTTGGGGTCGGCCAATTGCCCGCCTAGGTCGTGCGATTTAATGCCTTTTTACTATTTTTTTGGGGGCTATGTAAATGTTCATGTCTATAGGGACAAGCCCACAATGGTTGGCGCACTGGAAGCCAATATTGAAGATTTTATTCGTCAGATACCGACCGATATGTTGGAGAGAGTATGCCAAATTTGGACACAAAGCATGAAAAATTTGAGGCGTAGCCTCATGAAGTCATCTTTAAATATTAGGTTAGGTTAGGTAACCTCTTTAAATATTAAATTATATAGATAGTTCTTTCGACACAAATTAAGATTTCATACATTCCTCTAAAATTTATGTATCTTTTTAAATCAAATTTCAGAGCTCTTAAAAAATCACCCTTTATGTAAAATTTATGTTAAAATTTTTAAAATGAAATTATTATACGATATTTCCTAAAGTATTCTAAAGCTTGTAGAGAGAATTTAAAGGGACTAACGAAAATCGGTGCATCTTTAACATTTTTCTTGTTTTAGTTTTGTAATTTATGCAAAAGGTTTTTTAAGGACCTTTTAGTGGACTATTCTTTCTATCAAAACCAATTGTAATTAGAAATTTTTTTTATAAATTCTGTAGACTATAAGTAAGAAACAAAAAAGCGATACATATCGGAGATCATGACATTTCGGGACTGACTTTGATCGGAGCTGCCTAAATATTTCAAACGCTTTTGTACTTAAGACTCATCATACATTTAAGGCGCCGATTTAAATTACTGCCCTGTAACTGCATCCAGAAAAAACGAACAATTCGTATTTATTCACACAATTAGAAAGTTTGTGATGAGAGTTTTAGAGCAAAATAAAAATCATATACAGAATTGAGTACTTTTACACTCACTTATATGTATTTGGATATAAATGAATATTCGTATATCTAAATGAAAATTGTGAAAAAATACAATATTATTGCAATACACAGAAACAAAATACATATCTGTTAAAAACTGCGCGCCATTCTTTCACTTTGTGAATCAACGATACATGACTGCACAGTCATCGTGGGAGCAAGTAATAAATTTGCAAGCAAACTGCATGCAAAGTTATTATTTTCCATTTTATTTCCTGTTTCTCTCATTTTCATCATCGAACAAAAACGAGTTCGAGTTTATGCTGAAATGAAATATTGAAATGTATGCGCGATGTTGCAAATAATGTTTTTTATTTTTATTTATTCTTTTTTTTGTTGTACTTTCATTTGTAGCCATGATATTTTTGGAACAATTCGTGTATGTGAATGCAGGAGAAGGACGAGAAGGAATTCCCATACGAGTGTTGAAATGTTGCATATTTTAAGGGTACATGGTTGGATTCTTGAGTTTTTCAATGAGGAAAAATCTGTATACACATGTATTTTGGCAGTTACAACTATGTTTATTGTATCATAAAACATGCATTTTAAACTTGGGGAAAACAATGGAACGTGAAATATAAGGATTTCCCTGGATTGTGTAATTAAAAAATTTGTTCATAATAATGAGCGCTTGAATTGTCTTATAGAACTATTTAAAAAAGATTAAAATTTTATATATAGTTCATATATTTATATAATTCATCCTATTCATATTAAAAATACACATGCTTCGCATGTAAGAATGCATACTACCAAATCACGCATAGACAGATTTCAATAAAATTTGGCGAACATATAGTTTATAGCATGGATTAAGATATAAAGTACCATTTGTCATGCGAAAGTACTTGCATTGAACCTTATCGACTATTTGTATATTATTACATTTGAAAATCAGATATAATCAATAGATTTGTATAAAACTTGACAGCAGACGTAATAGTAGATTCCCTCCTCCAGCTGAAAGAAGAGTTACCTGTATGATGTCCTTTCCCCATTTCTGATATATGTTACTGAGCCGATCTCGCTGTTTCTAGATTGAAAATCTATTTTATGGAGAAACTTCTCTAGTAGAGTATGTAGATACCATGTTATGTTAATATTAATGTTATGTTACTCGATTTTCGGGACGATTTTGCTATTTTAAACTTCCTTGGAATAGTCAACATATCTATGAATTTTGAGGCATTTATATGCGATGGAAACACCCGTACAAAACTCTTAATTTATTCATTTTTAACAGTAAGTTTTCAACTCTGAATACCATATATAAAAATTTACATTTCTAAAAATACTTGATTGTACTCGTTAGAGTCGAAGGAAAAAATGTCAATACAAACCAGACAAACATGTCTATAAACACACACATACATATAAAAACATGCAATCAAACATAATACAATACAAGGGCACTTACAGGAATTGAAGAATAAAATTAAAAAAATAAATATTGCATATTTTATGACTCTAGACAAGTGCCACAAGCAAAGAAAAGAAATTTTATTTCTTAATATTTTAACAATCATTCTGCTCTTTTTGCTTTTCTTTAACACTTATTTAGAAAGCGAAGAAAAAATAGTAAAATATTTCTTATTTAATAAGAATTTACCTCAATGTGTCTCAACATACCATATGCGAAGTTTGCGTGTTGGTTTATTTATTAACATGTCAATGACAGTGACAGTTGAGACACAAATGTCAATAAGTTTGTGGCTTCCCGTGCATGTGTTTCTGCAGAGCACTATGGGTTTGTATTTAACTTTTTGTTAATGCGCTAGCACTTGTGGCCAAATACATAAGTAATGCGAAAGGTAAATATTTGTTTCTTCTTGCGTTTATTTATTAATGTCGCTTTTTATAAAATATGTTTTGCCACTGACATGAAAATATTTAAGAAAGAGCAAGTTTTTTTTTACCAAGGTAGCACAGCAGGTACTGGGCATATAATATTGTAAGAATAAAGTTTGATTTGCTTAAATCGATTGAGGAAATTTTCAGACAGTTTTTACTACTAATATAGTATATATTTTATAATAATTTTATAATTAATAATTTTAAGCTTAATTGATTAGTCAAATTAAATACAATTATCCTTAAAGGCAGAGAACAAAATATGTGCTGCGTTATGTTCCACCGAAAAATTTTACATATAAATCCTATTTGTCTTTAGAAACAATAATTGTGCAACAAGTGAAAACTAGACAAGAGATAACTTGGGGTCTCCAAATACGGCTTGAGGTTCTTAATTCTGCTGATGGTTATCCCACACTTAGCCAAATATGTCAACTATGCTTCATGTTAATTACACGACGACAAAAGTTGTTGGCTTTTTTTCCGACATTAAAGGAATAAATTTTCTTCCCTGAGTAAAGCTATTTGTTAAAGATTCAAAATAAATATTGAGGAGCTTAGAAAAGTCCTCCTGTTTGTTTATTTGGAAAGCATCACATCTTCGACAGTGGGTTAAAGTCCAAGTGTTAAAAATAAAATAAAAAATCTCATTCAGCATTTAAAACATTACGAAAAATTTAAATGTTGCCTAAAATTCATCTAAAAACTAATCTATGCCTAACACCAACATAACACCTCCAAGATATCACACTCTGGTATCTAGTGGCAATTCTACTATACGTCTCTGGAATACTATCCCACCATGTATAAGGAATATTAGCAACGGTTTAATTTTTAAAAAGAGAATTAAAAAGTTGACATTTGTCATAATATAATCTGTATCTAAATAAATAACTTTAACTACAGATCCAATATTATACATACATAATTATCTCTACTCATTGCATGTGTTATATATACTCATATTAATTCTAACTACATTTATACTTCTGCTATGTTAAAACTTAAGTTTTGTTGCAGAAGCTTACAGAATAAGTAAATAAATAAATATATAAATAAATAAATAAATAAATACTTTTAATGCCACTTACATCTGACCGAAAATGGAATACAATTGTCATATGTGAGTTAAAGTTTTAAATTCTGTATTTCATGCCACTAATTAATAAGACAATACGAGCTTAAGAAATTATTCTGCCAAATAGCGGAACCATATCTTTACAAGTTTGCAACTAATATTATTAAGTTTGGGTTCATTAATCAATACTAAATTCCCTTTTTTGTATATGAAACGGCACTATATTCAAGAGTAGAAAACCTTAAAATTTCGTATTAATAGAATTATTTAGGAAGTAATATTTATCTTGAATAAAAGTATTAATATTATGTGTATGTAACCTATAGCTTTCTATTTAAGTTACTAATTTCGAAACTAAATCCATTAATAGTTTTCGGAAATTTCAATTTTATTTTTTTATTCCTATTAAATTTCTCATTGATATTTCCTTATTGAAAATTACTTTCAAAACTATTGAAATCAACCATTAAGAAGTTTTTTCAGAAAACCTTATTATGCAACCGGAAGTAAAAATTAACTTTTATCCTTGATCAAAAAGTTTAAGTGTTTCAAAAGTTAAATATTAATAAAGAATAGAATATGCGTGCTTCAAAACAATATATATTTATGCAATCATTTTAACAGGTTGTAAAGAGCTATATAATATTTTTTTTAATATAATTTATATTTCCTCCTGATTATATAAATGAGACATGGGTAACAAAAAATCCTGTCCCATTTTTCCCCCTTTGTATAAAATTTAATTTGCGGATATTAATTATAATTTATCATTTAAATTCACATTAAGACAAAATTTTTTGAAACTAATACAAAACCATACGATATGTTTTAATTATTGTTTATACATAAATTATTTTTATGTTCTATCGTTTTGCAAGGTAATGATATTTAGCGCAACACGCACATATTAAATAATTTATGACTGTTTTTTAAACACAAAATCAACGATTATAAGCTTTAACACAAACTCAATTAGCTTCTAATAAAAAAATTAAAACAAAAATAACCACACACTTTTGCTCAATTAAGGTAACAAACTTATTTCGTAATTTTCTTTATTGCAAATAACATTTTATTTTTAGTTAATTTTTTTTTCAAGTACAACTAAAAAACTACCACCTTAAGGCATATAAATAGAAAATTAGTATTGGCGTGTTCCAGATAAGTATTTGTAACTTGCGAATTATTTTCCTCTTTGGTTACCTTAACTGTGCCGGCTTGTGTACTATGGAAAAATGAACTAAAAACGCTCCTACTAAATAATATTCTCAACAAAAGGTAAGGAAATGAAATAATATATGATGTTGTGTCATAAAAAAACTTATTTTTCTACCTTCAATTTATCGATAACATTAAGTTAATGTTAATGCTTCCATATATTGAAAGCTTTTTAATGAGTTTTAAAACAAAATATAATTCAAAGCAAGAAATTTCCCATTTAATTTATTTGAAAAATACTTTACGTTTTAATTTATGGCGAAACTTCTTGGAATTGTTAACCGAATATACCGAGTGAAATATGAAAGATGTTTTTGAATACTAAATTTATTATTTTGGATTAAAGCTTATTTTCTTTAAATCTTTGAATAAAATTTTTTCTGTAACTTTTAATGTGCTCGATGAGCTGTAGAGAGAAAAATTTGCAATTAATTTGACTTATTTTGTGATATGTAGCGTAAGCCAGGACATATTTTCATACTATTGACCTTAAAAATAAAAGCAAAAAAAAAAACAGTACCTGCATTCATACCCACTCCTTTTCCATTCAGTTTATTTTATATGACCATCCTTAAATGGTGCAGTTGAAAGAAGGGTTGCAATGCTATGATGCTCAAATTTAAACATAATGCATGAAAAGTTCAAATGATTTACCAGTGTACAGTGGGGACAATTGAATTATTACTATAATACTATTATAATACTATTATCATCACAATTAAGAATATTACGCAACTAAATCCTTAATAAAACACTAAAGAATTGAATTTAAAAAATCAGCAAATAATATTTAATTGCACCAAAAATTGAGTAAAAATTCCCATGCAACCCCTGTAAAGAATATTAGGTGAGAATAGAAAATTCTATACAGTGACAAAATTAAATATTATTAAAAATAAACGTAGATTTTAAAAAATATATAAGAGCAGACCGCTTAGAAACATATTTTATAAAAGAAATTTCCAAACTATATTTTCTCTGGTCAAATTATCAGATCAATGGTTTTCATTAAATATGTTGGGATATAAATTTTGTATTTAACTATTTTCAGCTCTAAAATGCTAATCAAATTAGTTAAACTAGAAATTAACTTCAATTAAAGCGTTTACTACCACAATTAAACTAAGAATAAAAAAACAATAATTCGGCCGCAATGCCTTTCGAAATATAAAAACAGAGAGATACAAATTAACGTGATGTTAAATTATCGACAGTTTGTATATCGTAGTGTATACGAGTATAACAATAACATTATGCGTATAGAAGCGGTGTTTGGGGGGATTTTGGTTTGGCGGCATCATCAGTTCATATTACTTTGAAAACGACGTTGGCCAGTCCATCACCCTCAACGGGGAATACTATACGTCGATGATTAGTAACTTCCTTTGTTTTTTAATTGGATGATATGAACACCAAGGTATAGTGATTTAAACAAAATGGTACTACTTGCAACACAACTCGTACCTTATGGCATAATATAACATAGCAATTTTAGGGCATGGTCATCTCACGTGGACGTGATGTGAACTTTCTAAAGTGATTGAGTGATTTCACTCCATTATAAATTTTCCTATGGTTTTTTCCAAAGTCACAAGTCAAGGCCAATAAACCGCAAGCCATAGTGGCCCTTACGGCCAATATGACCTATGCCATTGTTCAAATTCTGCTTGATTTATGCGCCAGAGTCATGGATGTGAGCCACCCAGAGATGGCGCAATAGACAGTTGCTCAATGTTGGCATTAATATGCTTTTTAAATGGATAAAAAGTTTAATAATATCTTATACATGGATAAATTTATTGAAATTTAAGGATACAAAACGTTTTATTATTATTTATAAAAAAATTAAGAATGCAACTGATGAGCTGAGAACTAAGTTTTTACGTACAGATTCTCAAAGAAGTTATTTTCATCAATATCAAAATATGCATCCAACTCCTTTCATAAATTTTTATATAGTATATTTTGTATTATCTGAAAATCATTCCCAACATATTAATAATAATTTTTAAAAATCCGCAGAAAAGCTGGAGATTTATTCCGTTCCTTTTTATAATTTTATATAATTAGCAATTATTAGTTGACAATGAACGCTTTTTTTTATTAGATAAAATACTAAATAATTTTCCTTTATATAAGTTTCTAAATAATTTTGAAAATTTTCAGCTCATCTCAATATCTGGACTTAGACAGTTTTTCATGAGTAAACAAATCGAGGTTAAAAATCTATTTTTTTCTTTAATATAGCATATTCTTTGTAAAAATTTTTTTACAATTGATAATTTTTTTTAAATTAAAATCCTGGTCATTGTTATTTATTTTTTAGCGCTCCAATGAACAAAGTTTTGAATTAAATCAATCCAGCGTTACATTGTATTAATACAAATTGATATAGATACCTACAATATATTATTGATATATTAAATCTTATATATATTAAATAAATTTATTGTCAACAAAAACATTGTTGCACCTCAGCACCTAAAGACATAAAATTTTGTCGAGGTCAAAACACTTATAGGCTTGTCGCAACTGCAACAAACATCACTTGCTCATCTACATCGTAAATTTGTATAAAAAAAATGAACCACAGTACACAACATCGGTGGCATATTTCACTAAAATCTATAAAGGGATACAAAAAAAAATTGTTAACACCACGAGCCAAAAGCATAAGAAAAAAAAACGAATTGGAAGATGCAACAAAATCAAGTTTATCAGGAAAACCATTTCACACTCGATAAAATTTTCAATGGCAGCTGACATGAACAACGAGCACAAGCAAAATAAGAAAATGGAAAAGTATACCCAACAGTCAGGTATAGATGACACAAAAATTGGACCTCAGAGCAAGAAAAAAGATAATAAAAAATGGAAATGACAGAAGAACTTAAAACAACATGAAATTGTATTAAGAAGTGGAGAAAAAAACTGGTAGCAAGTGCATAATAAATGTTTCGTTTTGCTCAAGAAAAAAAATATATATATGTACATACAATCACACGTAAACAAATTGTTAGCTTTATGCAACATGCAGCAAGAAGATTTAATACTTTCAATGCAACGAAGGTGGGAAGTGAAACTCGGACACAAGAAGAAAAGGATGAAAGGACAGATTTTTTTAGATGAAGAGCTAATGTCACTTTGATTATAACGGTCATGTTTATCCTTCATCTCGAAATGGAAAGGAGATGAGTAGAAACAAGTGGGACGACTACATGCAAAAGTGTGGCAATTCGATATTATAATACAGAAGTTGGGTGTTTGCAGAAAGTATTTTCTATATTTAATTCAGATTTTAAAGGAAATTCTAATTTCTATTTTTAATACTACCCAAAAAAATATAGAATAGTTAAAATGAAGAGACTTATTCTATAGTTTCTGATACCATATTGATGATAACAAAATAGCGTAATTAAAAAAAAAAAAGACTTTTTTAAGTGGGAAAATTCTTCATATATCCAGAGGCCATGTACTCTAATAATACAATAATATTAACATCATGAGCTTTTTTTTTAGCAAGATTGCACGAGTTCCAAGCAAAACATCTTTTTTTATGTGTATATAATGGAGTTGGATTGTTTTGATAAAATTCAAATGAAACAAAAGTCTGTTAAATAGAAAAAAAATGAATAAAAACAAATATTCGGTAAAATGTATTTCTTTTTTGTAATTTTTCCTGAATTTAGTTTGATGTATTTTAGTTAAAACATTGAAATTAAATTGTTGAACTCTAGTTCTTATACTAGATTTTTTAATTCAGATTACCAAATTTTTTAAAACATTTTTTTAGGAAATAAAAATAAGAGAAGCAAAACGCAACAGAACTGTTTTGATATATTAAAACAAAAATATCTTTTTTTAATATCCAGAATTTACAAAATTAAATGTTTTACTTAAATATGATATATAAGGATTCATATTGCATCGGTTTTAAAGCTTGATATCTCTTAATGGAAGTTTTGTAATTTTTTACATTATGAAAATCTAAATCAAAATGCTCAATAAAATTCAAAATAATAATTTAAAGTTTGTAAATACACTGATAATACTATAAAGAAACTCTATTAAAATTTTGATAAAATCAATCTGTGATAAAAATTTATACAATTTGTAAAGCTTAAAATAATTAAAAACTCTAAAACTTTTAGAAGATATTATCAAATGTAAAACCACATATTCTATATGATTCCAAAAAAAAAAAATTCACATTTCCCTTGAACATGTTAAATTTTTTTTTAGCTTAAATAAGTATTTCGTTCGAAAACTTTTTTTCAATATTTAAATTGTATTACAGTTTTTTTAAGTACATTGCAATCCCTTAACTTTTTTATGGCCCTCTACAGAAAAAAAGTATTATTCATCAAAATTATCTGCAAAAGTAATTAATTATTTCTACTTTTCTATCGTATCACAAGTGAATTTTAAATTTTAATCAAAAATATTCATAATCCCTTCATAATGAACACAATACTCTTACACATCACTTTGACAACGAATGCCTAATAGACTACTTCCTCCAGCTATTTCTATTAAAAACAATACGCACTCGCACTCTTGTGGAAGGTGAAGACAAAAGAAGCATTTAATTGAATTAATTTTATGTTTGAAATTGAAAGAGAAACCTGGGACGTATTGTATACGTTGCTGTTGCAGGCATGACTGAAAAATATATTATAAAAAATATTTCACAGTTCTAATCTAAAAATAAGCAAAATATTTTATATTATAAAAGTTCATTAAAATTTACAAGAAGATTAAGTAGGTAAGTAGACGGGGTATAGCACAGCATAGAACAGAACATTTTGGACTACAAATTCTCAAGTAATAAAAAAATTCACATACATTTTAATTTCGTAACAAAAATTGAAGGGTATTGCAAATGAAAATAAGTAAAAATATATAGTTCGAAACAAAAATAATCAAAAATATGTCTGTGATATGCACTCAATATTGCAAAACTTTATCTGGAAAATTTTTAAATAAAAGAGTTTGCAAGTCCTTCAATTTACGCCAAACCAATTGCCAAACAAGCTGCAGTTTGGAGGCCTGCAAGATCATATTTGATCATTATTGGTTTCTTGGGTACATGAGAACTCCGAATTCTTTAAATGGGATCATTAGTAAATATTAATAACAAAAGGTGTAATAAATCAGTAATCTCTCCTGCTAGAAAAATGCAGAACAGTGTAGAATATATTTTAAGTTTGGACCAGAAGGAAATTCGAATATGCCGTAAACCCTTTTACCGGTACTTTGATGAAACTAAGGTATTCCTGGAAAAAGTAATAAGAAAGAATTTTACTTGTTAAATTGTATCGCTCAAAAATTGTCGTGGGAAATCAAGACAATACTAAGGAAGCTAAGAGCCATATTTAGTATGTTTCCAGTTTATGAGAGTCACTACAGTAAACGTGACATTAACCAAAAATATCTGCACTTTGACCTAATTGTTGAAGAAATTTAACAATTTTACACCGATAGAACTGAGGATCCTGTACGTTTTTGAAAATATTCAAAATATCGCTAAATGATTAAGAGCATGAATTTTAAAATGAGGTCTCCCCAACCATAGACTTGATCTAGTTGTAAAACGTTTCAAATAAAAATTTTGTATGCCATTCGTATGGCAGTTTAAGCAATTCAAACAGTAGCATTTCGATAAACTAGACAATGGATGCAATAAAAAAAGACAGATGATAAAATATCCGCATAAGATAATAAAAATACAAAGACATTTGCAGTTGACCTGCACCAGTGTTTAACTGAACCCTTTCTAAGAAGATCAATTAACTTTTAGAAGCGTCAATTGTGGACGTAAAATCTTACAGTTTATGATTTAGAAGACAACGCCATTCTGTGTCTCTTGTGGCATGAATTTGTTGCTCTTGGAGGTGGTATTAAAACAGCTTCTTGTATTTATAGACAACTAAATCTAATTTTCAAACATATATTTAAAACGTGCTTTTATAGCAATACTTGCACAAAAATTTGCAGGTGTCTTCAATGTTCATAAATTGCGTGCATAATAATTTCTATATTCAGTTTAAAGACACAATTGGGATTTGGGTCCTGCCTTAATTCAACACAAAAAGAAAAAAATCCAAACCAATAAAAAATGCACGTAGTCAAAATGAATGAAGATAATTTTTTTAGTTTCTTGAAATTATTAAAATCGATTTTTTGGAAACTTTGAAATGAAAAAAGGGAGATAATTAATTTGGAATAAAAGCTGTCAGCTGCCTTATGCGCAATATATTTCTTTTATTGTGTAAAAAATATATTTTGATATCGAAAAGTCATTTAGAGCATTAAAAATGGGAAAAGGTGATTTACATGTGATCTTTATTTTTATTTTTTAATTAAATGTCACCAAAAAAATAGTAAGCTGCAGAAACATCCAGATTGTTACACTGGAGTCGACCTGGCGACCATCAGGTTATTATTTTAGTGCACTAGTGGACTAGTACCTATAGTACCTAATCGGTCTAGAATTTCACACTTTTTTGATAATCTCCATGAACAATTCAAACGAAATTGATAAATTCTTCCAGATTTAGTAGATGAAGGGCAAGAGTAAATAGTCAGTTTTTTAACAGTGCATTTTCCTGCATGTTTCATATACATTTTATTAATTTCATATTATAAGATTGATTTCATTTAAGGTAAATATGTACGTTCATAGTTCTATAAATGTTTTTTATTAAGGCCTTTGAACGATGTTTCAAGTGAACCTAATTTTTTAACTTCTTAATATAAAGTTTGGCTTTTTCATACAGATTTCTTTAATTTTATATTTTTATCCAATATACTGATTATCATCTTATATTTTGATTAAAACGTGATAAGAATATGGGTCTGCTTTATCTTTTTTATTCCTTAATACATGATGCACATGTTTATAAATAAATCTAATTTTCTAATAAAGGTTTTTACTTCTGACTCAAAACTTTTCTTCAGCCAAAGTAATAAACAGATGAAGTCAGACCCTGTTCTTTTATGTGAATGGTTTTATGTAAACTTTGTACCGCATAAATTTCAAATTTTTCAAACAAACTTTCGTATATAAACAAAACTATTTAAGAATGATCTGTTTAATGCAGATATTGAAATTATCTTAAAAAAGCATGTAATTAAACACTGACGATTTGTTTTTCTACATTACTATATAAATTTTGAGACTAGAGACTTTGTTTTAATAACCGACATTTTTTTTATTAAACTAAAACTTATACAACTTAAATAACACTGTATAACACGAAATAACCTGAAAATAAATATATTTTAATAAACTCTTGAACACCTTTCGTGTTCGGGTTGCTTAAAATTAAACTCAGAAAACCCAACCCCAATGCAAACTCTCCCTTGGAAAAACAGCAATTGTCCAACAAACCTATAAGCCACCTACACAGCCAGGTTTTTAGATAAGAAAGCAGCCTACAAAGCACGTACCCACATGCCATTAAATAAACAAAGTTAAAAATACATTTCGAGTGAACTGAACTTCATTTGCACAAAAACAAGTTCACAATGCACTTGAACAACAAGAGGGAAGAGAAATTTTGTAAAGTATGAAAGAAAAAAAAAAATTAAAACAAACATAAAAAGCAATTGCGAGAAGCCTGGTAGAAAAGAACAATAGACGAGCCGTGTTTTTTTGTGCATTTTATGAAAATACAACACCTTTGGGTGGAAAATCAACACTCAAAAGAGCCCAGTAGGCTTGTGTTTGGGGGAGCCGTTATTGCAGCGCAAAGCTTGTTATATTAAATATTCAATATGCACTGTGTACTTGCAGCTGGCTTTGGTTCTAGCTGATTGCTGTCAACATCCCATAGAGAGAGCCACTTAAGCGCCATACTGTGTTCAACCATTGTCCTACATTTGCTTTTTGTTTGTAATTTGCTATATCGCCACCAGGACAAAAAAGTTATTAAGAACAGAACGTAGAGATGGGTTGTACGGTGATATATTGATATTGGCGAGCACAAGACAAAAGAAAATATTATGCGAAATTCCAGAAATGAAAATTTTTTATTCAAATGAAGTAAGATTAGATAATGAGAAAAGGTAGGATATACAATTTTAGCTATAATAGTAAATTAAATTGATAAATTTAATTATTTGTAACATTAGACTGTTATTTGATTTATACTTATATGAACTTTTGCATAAAAAAATCTTTTGCATGTTTACAGCCGTATTCAAAAGAATTTAAAGCTGCTTTAAACAAATTCAGAGCACACACATGCCTGCCTTAAAATTATTAAAGCTTTAAAATCCCTTCTTTTATAAAGAGAAGTAAAACTCAGGCAATTAGTTCCTACTATTATCTTTTTGGCAATGGAATAGTGTGCAGAGGACAGCTGCTGAAATGAAAAATGAAGACAATAAAGGTAGATCAACATGCTTATGAATGCTTACAACAGGTCTATCATATATTCTGAAACTGTTATGGTATTTGCTATTGACTTTTTTTCTTTTTTGAAGGTATTCAATATGGATTACACCGCGTATATCGCAAAAAATGGTCGGCTTGACTTTATTGGCTGACAATTGTTGGCCTTCTTTGGTTAAGATTCAGCCCGAAAAACCTACTGTGTAGACTGCTGGTTGGTCTTTGATGTGCTTTGGTGGATCTATTTCTCTTCCAAAGTTATGAAACAGCACAAACATTTTTCTATATTGTGGTTTAACAACGCCAAACATACTTGCAAATTGTTACACGATTCAGTATGTAATCGGTTGTGAACAAGCGTGATACCATCCAGCTGAAAGCTTTCTCATATACAACTGATCATTAAAAATTTAAACAAAGAGCCAAAATTTAAACAAGCAGTCACAGTCTCTCGAAATTTCAATCTCTGATCCACCAACACCATATTGTGATTTTTTTTTGAAATTGTTTAATGCAAAAAAATAAGGGTGTGCGGGTGCTGTTGGCTCAAGTAGTTAGCGCGGTAATTACAAATCAATTAATTATTGAGAACCTGGGTTCGATCCCTGTTCAAGACAAGTCATTAAAAATATTACCATGATGAATTTTTCTGATTTACTTAGTGTGTCGTTGTGTTAATTATTGTTGCGCTGTTTAATTGATGAAGGCATAACACTGTTCACTTAACAGTAACAATGACTTAATACACTTCTACACTAATGTTAATTACATCAAAGAGCACACATTCTTCAGTAATGTTTGCAGAATCGTCGGTAAAGTAAAACAATTATTAAAATTACTATAAGCGTTTTCTTAACACCAGATATGCTGCAACTCTGATATAAAATAATTAATAGTAAGAAAACAACGCGGAATAGTGGAATGGAAACTAAGCTCTCTTTCTCTGTCTTCTACCTTCTCCTCCTGTCCTCTCTACCCTATCCCTTCCACAAAGAAATAACATCATAAATAAGTAATATGCATTAATTGCCTGAATGTGTTACTTCGGTTAAAAACAGGTACGGACTTAGTAAGCCATATATATATATATATATATATATATATATATATATATATATATATATATATATATATATATATATATATTGGGTGTTTTTTATTGAGGTATAGAACTTTAAGTTGGCATCACTTTTTTAACTGGCGGCCATTTTGTCAGCTGTCAAGTGATTAATATTTAGTTTGGTTTGCCATTTCATCATGAACAGGTTGACAAAAGAACAACGCTTGCAAATCGTGCAAATTTATTTCGAAAATAATGGTTCAGTTCGCGAAGTTTACCGCAAGCTCCGTCCATTTTATGGTCGACATAATCGTCCATCAGAGCAATTAATTCGGTTAACCATGGATCGTTTTCGCACTACGTTTACTCTATGTGATAATACGCATCCGCAGAGACGTCGAACAGTGCGCACCGAAGAAACAATTGCCGCTGTAGAGCAAAGTGTTGAAGAGGACCCGAATCAATCGATTCGCCACCGTGCACAGCAATTGGAGCTTTGTCCATCAACTTTATGGAAGATTTTGCGCAAAGATAATGGCTTGCGACCTTACAAGATCCAGCTTGTGCAAGAATTAAAGCCGCGAGACCATGCAATGCGACGTGATTTTGGTGTATGGGCCGAAAATGAGATTGATCTCGATGCTGATTTTCATCGCAAAATTTTGTTCAGTGATGAGGCTCATGTTTGGTTGAATGGCTACGTCAACAAGCAAAATTGCCGCATTTGGAGTGAAGAGAATCCACATGAGACTCTTGAGACGCCATTACATCCACAAAAACTGACTGTTTGGTGTGCTCTATGGGCTGGTGGAGTCATTGGGCCATACTTCTTCCGAAATAATGCTGGAGAGTCAGTTACCGTTAATGGAGACCGGTATAGAGCCATGATAACCGACTATTTTGTTCCCGAATTGGATGGCATGAATGTGGATGAGTTGTGGTTCCAACAAGACGGCGCTACATGACACAGCGCACGTCACAATCGATTTATTGAAGGAAACATTCGATGAGCGCATAATTTCGCGGAATGGACCTGTCAATTGGCCACCAAGATCGTGTGATTTGACACCATTGGATTATTTTCTTTGGAGATATGTGCAGTCGCTCGTCTACGCCAATAAACCAGAAACGTTAGGGGACTTGGAAGCCAACATTCGTGGCGTTATTGCCAACATACCGCCCCATATGCTCGAAAAAGTGGTTGAAAATTGGACCTGTAGAATTGGCTTTATTCGAGCCAGCCGCGGCGGCCACATGCCCGAAATCATATTTAAACGTTAATGGCATAAAATTATCCTTCCAATAAAGCCAAATTGATGGACATTAAAAAGATTTTCTTGTGTTTTATTTCAATTCGAAGTTCTATACCTCTAATAATATATATATATATATATATATATATATATATATATATATATATATATATATATATATATATATATATATATATATATATATATACAGATATATATTATATATATTGTAAGAATTATTACAACGCTGTGTCACAGTCGCACTCAACCATTCCTTAAAAATACATAATTGTCATTGCATTCTTCTTTTTTCTACTTCCGTTTTTGTTCGTCACTTTTTCTTGTAGCTACTTGTGTACCGACGCATTAACAAGTCTTTCGTTATAACCTTATAAAATAAATTTTGTTAACTAGAATAGAAATAAAAATTTCAATAAATAAGTATTTAAAATAAAATACGTTCGAGTTCCAGTTAATTTAATTTAAACGAAGCTATATCATCAACATTTCTGGCGACGAGAAAGAGGACGAAAATAACCTCACATTTTCCGGCATGGATGCTGCCACGTTAAATCAGGTGTTGCAAAAATTGCAGGACTCAAATCAAGTGTTTTTACAGAACATGGCTAAGGAGAATAGAGAATTTTTGGAAAAAGCGCTTAAGGACGGAAGATTCGGTGGCGAGAGACAAGCAACGGCGGTGTCAGCATTTCGCAGTTTCAATAAATCTAACGACAAGTGGAGCACATATCTACTACAATTAGAGCAACTTTTTTTAGCAAATGGCATAACAGAGGAGCAAACAAAACGCGCATGTGTACTGAGCTGGATCGGAGCTGACAATTTGGAGCTCCTGCAAAAACTTTTCAATGGAAAGGTGAAAGAAAAAACATTCAAATAAATCATAACCACACTAAACGAACATTTCACTGAAAAACAACACGTGCTGGCAGCTCGCTTTAAATTCTATCGCACCACAATGAAAGCGGACCAGACATACAGTGACTGGGTTGCTGAGCTACGTGGTGCGGCTAAGGATTGCTTATTCAAATGTTCTAAGGATGGATGTGAAGAATCATATGTAGGCAGCAAGATCCGGGATATGATCGTTATCCACACGCCCCACGAAAAAGTACGAGCAGCTGTTTTGCAGAAAACCAATCCTACTTTGGAAGAAACTCTACAAATTGCAACAATTTACGAATCTACAGTGAGAACTTGTTCAGTAATAAAATAAGCCGAAACTCCAATAATAAATGAGATCAAAAAATCTACACCATCAAGAGGACGATCCATACATTCAGTGAGTAACAAATGGCGCGGACGTAGCAAAAGCCGACCGCCGGCGGAAGGTATTCTGAAGTCATGTCCAGAGTGTGGTACATCACATGCAAGGACAGAGTGCTTTCACTACAAAAAGAAAACTAAATGTAATACTTGTTCAAAATCGGGACACATATCTTCAGTTTGTCAACAGAAAAAACTCCAAAAGAATAATCAAATAAACACTATTAGCACCGAATCGTTCGAAAAGTCAGTGTTGTTGAGGAAGTACAGGCATCGGATATTGGAGGAAAGAAAATTGAAGTCAAACTTCAAATAAATGGTAAATTTATCGTTTTTCAAGTGGATACCGGGGCGTCATGTTCACTAGTTGGGAGAAAGGGTTACAGGCAAATCGGAGAGCCACGGTACGTCCCCACGGACAAGATCATAAAATCGTATGGTGGTTATAAGCTGCCTTTGAAGGGCACAACTATAGTGAAGGTGCATTTCAACGACGTCGAGGAGCACTTACCACTGAAGATAGTGGACAGCGACGAAGCTTCAAATATTCTTGGTCTTGATTGGTTTAGTAAGCTGAAGTTCCATGTTGACATTCCCCAGAATTTCGAGTCTAATCATTGTATATTTTCTTTAACAGGTCAGGCATCTAACCACAATTTCATTGAATCGCTTTCCAACCTTACAAATGAGTATCCAACTATTTTTGAAAATTCGCTTGGATTATGTTCTACTTTCAAAGCCAAGATTGTACTCAAGTCAGATGCCAGACCGAAATTCTGTAAGCCTTAGAACTTACCATTTGCTCAGTATGATGAAGTGCGAGCTGAATTAAATCGACTCGTAAGTACTAATGTCTTGAAGCCAATTAATACCAGTGAGTGGGCAGCGCCCATCGTAGTCGTACGTAAACCTAATGGCACATTACGCGTATGTGCTGATTTCAAAGTTGGTCTCAATCCGCAAATTGCAATCGATAGGTACCCAATTCCGCGAATCGAAGAACTGTTCCACAAGCTTAAGGGGGGCCAATTTTTTACGAAAATAGATCTTAGTTAAGCATACCTCCAAATTGAATTAGCCGAAAATTCAAAAAAATATATGGTCATTAATACACCTTTTGGGCTGCTTTAATTTCAAAGGTTGCCTTTTGGCATTGCCAGCGCCCCTGGAATTTTCCAAAGGTTCATGGAGGAACTTGTAGATGGGGTACCTAATTGCGCGGTATACCTCGATGATGTGATAGTTACAGGCCGGAACGATGAAAGTCATTTAGCAAATGTTCGCGAAATTTTAAGACGCTTAGAAAGTAACGGACTGAAATGTAGAAAGGAAAAATGTATGTTTGGCAAGGAGCAAATTGAGTATGTAGGTCATATAATCGACGCAAAAGGAATCATGCCTTCTACTAAGCGGTTGGAAGCGATCAAATTGATGCCTAGACCAAAAAACGTACGCGAAGTAGAGGCTTTCATCGGAAAAATCAATTACTACAACAAGTTCATCCCCAATTTTTCTACGAAGGCTTCTCCACTAAATCTTCTAAGGCGTCAAAGCGTTAAGTTCGAGTGGGGTGACGAACAGAAAGCAGCCTTCCAATTTTTAAGAAATGATATCATAGAAGCAGCTCAAATTGTTCATTATGACGATAAATTGCCAATCATACTTGCGGCAGACGCTTCAAGTTATGGGATTGGGGCAGCAATCTCTCATAGATACCCGGACAAGTCAGAAAACTCGATTTCTTTTGCATCCAAAACACTAAACAGCAGTCAAGTGAACTACTCTCAAGTGGAAAAAGAAGCCCTTTCCATTGTTTATGGAGTCATGCGTTTTCACGACTATCAATATGGACGTCACTTCGAACTGACAACAGACCATCAGGCATTGACAAGCATCTTCCACCCACAAAAGAAACTACCTGTCATGACACTTCATAGATTACAAAGATGGGCCATCTTCCTACAAGCATACAACTACTCTATTCGATACAGGAACACCACTCAACACGCGAAAGCTGACGCACTCTCGCGACTGCCAATGGGAGAAGATACAGATTTTGATCGTAAAGAAAACGATATGCTTAATGTGAACGAAGTATAAGAAAGCACTCTTGACACATTCCCGATTAATGCCAAGGTCATCGCCAAAGAGACAGAACAAGATAAGGATCTGCAGCTTGTTAAAGATATGATAAGGCACGGTTGGCCGAAGCGCTTGCCGAAATCACAAGGTAATTTGAAACCCTACTTTGATCGATGGCTATCCTTGTCCTTACAGAGCGGAGTAATACTCTTGCACACAGAATATTCTCGGGTTGTCGTTCCGATAAATCTACAGCAACGTGTCCTTGCTATGCTCCACGAGGGCCACTGGGGAAAAAATCGTATGAAGCAGATTGCACGGCGGTATGTGTGGTATCCTAAGATTGATGAAGTATCTGTGAAGTGTGCTCAATCTGTCAAGTAACCTCTAGCAACCCAAAAAAATCAATTCTCAGCATGGCCAGTGTCCACCAAACCATGGGAAAGAATACACCTTGACTTCGCGGGACCGTTCTTCGGAAGCATGTGGCTCATCGTAGTAGACTCCTACTCCAAATATCCATACGCCATAGAATTGTCTTCTGCAACCTCGAGTACAACAATAGCATCACTACAAGAAATATTTTCTATTGAAGGGTTACCACAAACCATCGTAAGTGACAATGGAACCCAGTTCACAATGGCGGAATTCAAAAAATTCTGCGAACTCAATGTCGTCGAACATCTTACGAGCGCTCCTTTCCACCCTGCGTCGAACGGTTTAGCCGAAAGATTTGTAAGAACGTTCAAAGAGGCATTTAGAAAGGCAATGAAGGAGAACAGCAACAGAAAATTGGCTCTTTACAAGTACTTGGTGACTTATCGCTCCACCCCAAATCCGTAGTCGGGGAAGTCACCCGCCGAATTGTTGCATGGTCGACAGCCTCGTACCTTGTTATCAGCACTTATTCCTGAGACACATCAAAAAACACATTTCAATGCGAAATTCGCTGTAGGTCAAGAGGGCAAAGCCCGAAATTTCTCTGCAAAGGACCGATGGATTCGCGGTGTGATAATCCAAGTGTTAGATCGGATGACATACATCATTAAAACCCCACTGGACATCAAAACCAAATTAGGAATGTGAAACCAACACCAAAACCAGATGCCTAACTAAGTAAGGACAACGCTGATTGGGATTTGGATTTAGAGAATACAAAATGTTTGGATCACAGACCACAGAAACCAAATTCCGAACTCAGAGGCCCGCAAAGCTCAACTTAACAGAACGTTCCACAGGATGCAGAAAGTGAAGTTAACAATCCCCGCACCGTACGCCGTCCTGAAAGAACTAGGAAGCAGATTGTTCGATTTCAGGTGCCAACAAAGTTAAAATAAGTCTGGGGGAATGTAAGAATTATTACCACGCTGTGTCAAAGTCGCACTCAACCATTCCTTAAAAATACATAATTGTCATTGCATTGTTTTTTTTTCTACTTCCGTTTTTATTCGTCACTTTTTCTTGTAGCTACTCGTGTACCGATGCATTAACAAGTCATTCGTTATAACCTTATAAAATGAATTTTGTTAACTAGAATAGAAATATAAATTTCAATAAATAAGTATTTAAAATAAAATACGTTCGAGTCCCAGTTAATTTAATTTAAACGAAGCTATATCATCAACTTACATATATATATATATATATATATATATATATATATATATATATATATATATATATATATATATATATATATATATATATATATATATAAATAAATAATATATATATATATATATATATATATATATATATATATATATATATATATATATATATATATATATATATATATAAGCAATTTGTAATAATTTAAGCAATGAATTTTGTTTGACTATTATTCTTACATGTTTATGTATGATTTAACCATTTTAGCAAATATTTTCCAATTTCTACTTCATGGACGTTGTAATCGCCATTTGCGTATAAATACAAACAGGAAGCTATAAAAATTTCTTATACCAATGAAAATCGACTGACTAACTGTAGCGAAAACTATCGCAAGCTCATTAATAAGACATTGTTGTATAAATTTGTAGAACGATTGCCTGAAGCATTAATGGGTTACTATCATGGCAGGAATACTAAAAACAATTATAACCGTAACTGAAGGAAATTAAAACAATAACAAAGAATTAACGCGAAGTAATAAGAAATATATAAGAGGTTATGAAAATGTTGAATTAGAAATTGCGGATAAGGTCCTCAAAAACAAAAAACAAAAAGGAAAATAAGTTAAATCAACGATTATATATAAAAGTTCCAAGGAGTTATCTGTTAGCAGTATTTGCCCCCTTCATTATTCTCTTTCAGAATTTTGTTTTTAATCACTAGACAATTACAATCATATATGAACTCTAAAGCATCATCTTGCTCACACTTGAATATGTAATTTTAATTGTAACAGATTGTTTGAAAAATTAAAGGGTCCATTTAAATTTTACAAAATTTTTCATTACGATACGACAAGTGTAGAGAATTGTACTTCTCTTCTTTCTAAACCTGCATTACTTTCACAAATAAATATATAAGAAAAGTTAAATGCCTCCTAATTTTGTTTACAATAGAAGGCCATACATTTGATAAATTTTGTGACAAAACTTAAAATATAATATCAGGTTTTTTCCGTTCAAGGATTTAAAAAATAAATTTTTTAAGCAAATGACTCGAAACTAAGAATTTAAATGGAAATCTTTGAAATGAAAATTGTTTATGGATGTTTTTAGATTCCGTTAAAAATTTTCTTTAAATATATAATAACAAATCCTAAATTTACTTAATTGCTCTAAGAGGAAAAATACAATAAATATATTGTACCTGTTCCTTATTATTAAAATCTCTTACACAACTTTTTGTTACACACTCACTGAATACAATACTCAATGGCAAAAGGATGCTGGATTTCATATCATTAACTTGCGAGTTTCATTAAAATTTTGTTTTTAAACAAAAGAGGATCGAAATAGTAATCCGATAGAGAAAAATCATTCAATAAAGACTTCAATTCTAAAATAAAAGCAGGAAAAAATTACAGAGCATTGAAAACATTTCTTCTTTCACTTTACATTTGATTTTGTAAAGTACAAACGTTCAAACTCTAATATAATGTAAAGAAATAATTTTCAACAAAAAATTTAGCGAATGGATAAGTATGTATTTTAAGCAGCATAATTAAAAAAGCCTTATTTGTGCTAGTCCGGAAACTTTACATTTGTGATAAATGAATAATGTACAACCATCACGATATATATACTTTCATATCAATAACTAAATTTCCCTTGTCATGATATAAAAGGTGGTCAAAACAAAACGCACGGTGTTAATTGTAAAGGAAACGAAAAGTTTTTGGAGAATTATTTTAATATTTCTTATTATGATAGAAGGATCTATGAAAATTATGAGTAAAACAAAATATGGGCCAAATGTTCGCCATGGTTTCGGAGGCATAACTCTATCCAATGGTCCATATTTTCGATGACTCTGAGATATAATTGAGGTTCAATGTCGTTAATGCGCCATATTATATCCTCCATTAGATCTTGAATTGTTTTTGGCTTATTGACGTACGATGTTAATTTATCAATTAACACAATTGTCCCGATTGTAGACACATGCACGAAATGCACTTTGATTTGAACGCTCATTTTCGTAAAAGGCTTCAACAATCTTAACGCGCTGCTCAATTGTGTACCTTTCCATGGTTAAATTTGTCAAACACTGAAGCAAAGAAATGTCAAATTAAGTTAAGCAAAAAACTTGACGTTAGGGTGTGGCTCACAACTAATATCATGCATTATGGTTGGAACACCCTTCATAAAAGTTCTCTAGTTTTAAAACAAATTTAACATTAATTTCAATGAGTTCTCCTTTTTAATGTTTGAATTATTACGCTATAAATTTTTTCAGCTTTTTCTTTCTCCTTTCTCTGGCTTATGTTTACTTGTAAAACTAAGGGTTATACTGAAATTGCTATTAAATTTTTGTTAAACTTTAGTTTTAATGCTTTCGTTGTTTGCAAATTATCAAAATTATTAATTGTCGCTATTTATGAGGTCATAATTTTTGATCGCCATCATCTGGTTTCATTCATTTAATTGCGGCTCTCATTCTACTTCAAGTACTGTTGATGTTCTTGTTGGCGTTGCAAGAATGCTTGTAGTCGTTTGTTAATTTAAAGTATGCTTGACACGCACTTTTTGCTCGCAGGCATAAAACTTGTAATAAAATACAAGGCGGAAAGGAGGAACGAAATGGATAAACAACATTGGCAACTAAAACAAAATTTTTGTAAATGTTGGACCATTACCAATTTTTAATTATGCGTTAAGTGTTTGTTATATTACTATACTTTTCTTCTTTATCATATTTTATTTTATCTTTGACGAGTTGATGGGTTCAGTCATTTTGACAGAGAAGTATTACAGATTAGCCATTAGCAACAAGTGTTGGTAATATAAATTTTCGCTAAAAAAAATAATATTGAAGTTTTTAAATTTGTTTGTTGGGGTCTCAGCTGTTTATATCCCGATATTTAATAGATCGCTTGGGCAAATCATCAGTAAACTTAATTTTACACTTTTTATGGTGCACCACATCAGTAGCAAGTGGCATTATATTTCATTTCCTCTTGGCATAAACTTTTTCTTTGCTTCCTATTTTCTACTATTTTATAACACAACAAAAACAAAATATGATTGATTTCCCTTGCAAATAAAACCAGTTCATATGACTTGTAAGTAAAATCAACGAAAACTACTTAATTTTTAATGACGCAGTAAAATCTTTATTCATTCGCTTCTGTCACAAACGTATCCATTAAAATCTGTAGAGGGGAATTAATTTGCTTCGCTTTTTTACACTTTTTTAATAACCTCCATTGACCTTTATTTCCACAAGAACTATTAAGTCAGCCACTAAAAAAGCAACCATTTCTTCAAAGCCATTAATATTTAAGTTTCCTCAATTTCTTGGCATTCATGTTGTTGGTTTTTGCATGAAGATATTCTATTCGCTACTTAAGATGACCGCTGCTTGGCTGCAGTCTGTTGCCAACATAAAATAAATATGTATTTATGACAATTCTTATTTATGACTCGTTCTTGTCAAAGTTATTGCAACTTGACTTTTTGTTCGTAAAGTTGTATTAATTTTTCTTATTATGATACATAACAGTATTTATTGCAGTTTTTGGCTTATATTCTGCTTATATGCTATGCTTAAGTGCTTTTTAATTTCTTAATACCCCTTTGTATTTAAGGGTATGATTTTTTTGTCTTACTTTATATACAACTTGTCACAGAAAACTAGTTTAACTGAATCAGTTTGAGATTAATAGAATATTAAAAATAAATTTTTTTTAAATGTAATTAAGGAGAAATAATGTTTTCAAATCACCGTCCAGAACAATGTAGGCCATTTACAAACTTATCTTATTCGGCACCTTCAACCAAAGTTGATGAACAATTCAAAGTCTTTTTTCTTAATTGAGATTGTATGAATTGTATGTAACAAGACTTAAATCAGTCGGCACTGCATGGTAAATTGTGGGCGGTAATTGATTGAATTTTTGGATGGTGGAAACGCCATTTCAGTCAACAGAGCCATGATTACGAATTTGTATTTTCTAAAACGGAAGGTATGAACTTGGATAATCTTCATTCTTAGTAGAGGATCGATGGTCATATCACACTGCTCATCAACTAAACGATTATCAGACGTTATTAATTGGATTCTCGGAACTACAATTTCACCCCTTCAGACTTTTTCTTGTGGGGTGCCGTTAAAGACAATGCTACACAAATGATCCAAAAACCGTCTAAACAAATGTTACTCATAATGTCTCAATAAAGTCTACCAAAATTGGTTTGAGTGGATTAGCTATAGCGAAGGCAGCAGCAGCAGTCACATGTTTGAAATCGTATTTCATAAATAATTGACATATTTGTATTTTTAATAAACCCGTGATATAAAAAATGATATTAAGTTTAGTTCATTAATATTTTAAAATATTGCTGCACATCAACCGGAATATTTAGATAATTTTTGCCTTCAATTTAACTTAGAAATCTAGTAAAATTTTTCGGAAAAATATAGCGAAAGCGTATTGAAATTTGCGATTAAGTTGAATTAAAAATTTTATATGAAAAAAACTAATCTCATGTGCATTATTATTTATATATGCAATTAAGAAATTCAAAAGCTACAGATTTTAATAAGAACAAGTTTTATTACTTCAATTGTTGTTACTAAAAAAATAAATAAAACAAAGAATAATCAAACAAAGATATCACTGTGTAAGCTTCCTCTTGCATTTAACGTTTTATTTATTTTTAATAACTTTATAAAACTTAAAGTTTGCTTAAAAAATTTAAAAATGTCAAATTTATTATTACAATATTCTCTTTCTGCCCCACTGTGTATGAGTTTGAATTTATGGATTGCAGTCTTCAACAATATATTGAATTTATTTAAGGGTGACTTGAAGACTTTTGATTTTTTATGTTTTTTTTAAGATGTCATTCACCATGTCTCAAAAATTCTGAGACGTGACAGCTTAAGTGCTATTTTTCATTTACTTAAAAAAAAAGAATGTTGGTATTATGTTAAGGAAAACAATATTTATTTGTAACTCATATGAATATAAGTAATAAGTATTGTTTATTTAACAATACATTGTCAATGCAGAAATACACAAGACATTACACTCCACCATTTCTCAACCTCACATATTGCCATCATGTCATTACAAAAAATATAGATCACACTCCAATCAGTATGTCCTTTATATGAATGTCAGTGTGATTGATTTAAAACCCCATACCAGTTTAGCTTCGAAATTTGCTTGTGCACTTTTAAACATGTCAAATGTCAGAGGGTGTTAATGATATTGTTTTGAAATGAAAGAAGTAGATGTGAGACAGCGTTTCAAATTATGATAGACAATTACATGCCTGCATTATTGTTATAGGAAAAATAAAAAACTTTGCCAAAGAATGGTAAAGTTTTCATGGTCACAAAGAAGTTAAAGGTTCAATAATGGGTGTAGGAATTAGCATAATTTTATAATATTATGCATTTATTTATGCTTTCATCAGATCATGCTGTAAAACATCTTTAGCGAAAAATTAATTATCACTAAGTAGACTAAACCATGCTTTTGTAAACTTTTATATAAGAGATAGTTATGGCGCTGACGTATCATATAACAAATCAAGCAAATATTTATCAGTGGAAGTATAAACTTTTATACTTTTTAGTAAGCTAATACAACAGTAATCGAAATACGCAGTCTTAAGGCATTAGAAAATACAAAAAGTGATCTTAATAAATCGCAGTAAGCAGTGACGATATTTGTTAAAGTAAACAAGCTGTGATATATTGAAGAGATGCGCAGCGTAATACAAAAAAGCTTAAAACATATGGATATAGATCCATTGTCCTGTAAGATAAATGAAAAATGTGAATGTGCTAAACACGAATTTATATTTTTTAGTATTTTGTAAATCCACACAACGTATTTTTTTTATTTTACTTTAGGGTGCACGAACAAGCTTGAACGTATATTTAGTGCAATTTTCTTTTAATTTTTAAAAAGCTTATAATTGTAGATTAATCGAAAAATTATTACCATTGGAAGCTTAAAGTCTCTTCTTAAACTTTTTTTAAATTTAACTAAATTATATTTTATATGTAAATAATAATTAAAAAAAGCCACCTAGAAACACATAACTGATTGGTTGTCATGTATAATCTTTCTTTAGTCAATGGGGATCTTGTACTTCATATTTTCTGCAACAGTGAAATTAAAATGCTTTGATTTCCGTCTCGCTATATTTCAGATTTGTTTAACATACATATAGTATTTATTTAATTGCATTCATGACTTTATTTGAATTAAATTGAAAAATGATAATATTTGAATAATATGGTGTTTTTACTATAAAAGCAAGTTTGGAAAATTCTAGTTATCATTAAACCTCAAAAAAAAAAACATTTAATAAAATAAAGAATAATTTATATTGATTATAAAAGGCTACAGTCCTTTTGTTATTCCCCTGTATAAAAAAGAATATTTACATTTTTAAATCAACTTAAACGTTAAGAACTACTCTCCTGTAAATCTTAAAAGTTAGATCTTAGCTGTTTTCCCTTATTGGCATTGAAAAATACCAACAAAATGTAACGCCTTGTTTTTTTACATATTCATATTGGTTACTTTTTGAATTAACAGGGTTTTTGACGTTTGAAATATCCGTTTCGAATTTAAATTTAAAATCGCTCGATTAGCAGAACAATAATTTTAGAGTTATTTCTTTAGCTAGTCATAATTTTACATAATTTTGCTGAAATCTTAATTAGTTTAGTTTTTGATAATAATTTTAAATAATGCTAGATGTGGAATATAGTATGCTAAATTGGTAACAATGATTATGGCAATTAGTTGGTGGCTCAATAACTCTGAATTGGCTTTATTTGATTATTAGTAGGAATTTGTAGAAATATTTGCAAATAAACTGCGGATTGTGTTATTTTTCTTAAGATAATTTATTGTTATTTAGTACTATTAAATAATATTTTGTCTATTCATCAAGTATACGACGTGGCGTATACTTGATGCGTATACTTGATTAACGCGCATCGTACAATGCGTTGTTCCGATAGCGTAAATGGAGCAAGGAGTTGTGTTAGACAAACCAAATAATGTACAATCATTCAGTAGGTCTAATATGGATGTGTACAGGAGCAGAAAAAAAATTGATATAACTACACGGCCACCAGCGTTCATATATTAAGAAAATGTCCCTTTTGTTGATCTACGATTACTTTTGGCATAGTTAGAGTTTTTAACTCTAACGAAGCTTGATTTTATTGAATTAGAGCAACTAGCAAGCAGTTGTTCGTGACACATTTCAACATATTTGGTATAAATTATATATTTTAACAGGTAACCCTTTCATCAGAAAATGGATATAATATTGCAATAGTAATTTCAATGAAATATTTTTTTGAGATATTTTGTATTATTTGTTTGATTAAGAAATAATAACACAAACAGCAAGCATGTAAAATTATACCAATCGTATAAAAATTTGATGACTTTTTAAGGCCATATAATACAATTATTATTAAACATTTATTAATTTAAAGAATTCAAAAAACAAAACTCTGACCAAATTGACAAAAAATACAATTGTTTCCTGTAACCCATGAAAACTTTTTTAACAAGAATATATTGCACAAAGAACTTGAATCCAGTGTCCTTTCGTGTCAAGAGAGATATTTTTTATCTCTTAAAAATACATGTTATTTGTCATAATTTTTGGTGGACAATGCACTATATTCGTATGCCGTGGCGTGTTGAGTCTAGATAATATTAAATTAGTAAACGTTACATTGTTTAAAGTGATTGATTGCTTGTGTTTGTACAATTATATATAAATGGGGTACAAATTTTGTGTGATATAGGTATTTATATGTATTTCACGTGACTATAAAATTTTTCCTAATATTTCTTGAATAAATAAACTTTACAAAAGTTTGCAATTTTTTCAAAATATTTTATCATTTGATACTAATTTTTTTTAACTAAGAGAGTGATTTTTTCCTAAATATATGGAAATTCTAATTGTATGAGGGTTCATGAAAATTTTACTGGCAGTGTAAGGGTTGCTATATTATTAACCCTCAAATAATCCATGTTAATACAAGTAAAAAGGATGTAATCATTAGTTTCATTGTTTCAAAACTCAGTTCTTTTCTTTTAGCACAAATCTCATTGTATGGTTAAATTTCAATAATACGGGGCTAAATGCTGAGAATAGAGCTAATGAGGGAGCAATACGTAGCCTTATTCATGGAATTCCGCTATAAAAACTGCAAATGTTTGCATTTTTTATTGTCCTAGTTAAATTTAATTTATCATAATTTTATTGGCGCCGCTTTTTCTCGATAAACTAACTGTTTGAAATAATGTTTGGCCTCAGGTATATTGTGGTGAATCCACGTTTTCTAAACCTTTACAAAACGGTACAAAACTTTCCCATATTACGTTTGAACAATGCCAAAAACTACTGAAAATTTGCAGCCACTGAGCCACATGATATGCCTATGGTTTCTACAATCTCATGCACTTTTCATTACTGCTTAGGCAATATCATATCATGAATTTGTTAAATTATTTCGTGTGTAGACTTCTCATATAACTGTCCAAAACATTCCGCATCGTCCGTGCTGGTACGGCCATAAAAAATTTTTCGCCAGTTAAATTGGTAGTGCAGTATTTCTATAGTTTATACCAAGCTTGGCCTTGGTATGCGGGATGGTTTTCTTCCACACAAAATAATGCTTAATGAGTAAAACAAACACTTTATTTCCATTTTCTAATAAAATCACACGTTAGTCCGCTATGAATGGCTGCCAAACACCAAGTAAATGACGCAGCTTGTTAAAATTTTGACAGAAGTCAACTGATAATTTTCTTTACCTTTCAGTTAAGTGGCGGGAAATACAAAAACTCAGAGACTTATTAGCCTGCCCTCGTAAATAGATATCTCATTTAAGCAGCAGTTTCTATAAAAAAATTTTTAAAAGCAAAATGTTTTGCCAGTGTATTTTAAGTACAACAGCTGGGAATAAAAAAAATATTGAAGACAATTTCATGGTATTTGGCAATGTTGTGAAAACTATAAAATTACTGTATTATTATATGTGTTATGGCATGTACGGTACTACTGCATGTTTTATATCCTTTCGCTTTTGTTGTTTATTTTACATTGTTGTTATTCTAATTTACCATAAAATCATTTTTTATCTTCTTTTGTGTTCTCCCTTGCTCTTGTTAAGGTTTGGATTAGCACAACTTACACATGCAACAATCCCTTAATTTAAACTCCCTCTAAAGTCTTTACTTTACATTTTCATTCGATTTCAAAATTTTCATTTAGATGGAAATGTTTTCGCAACATGTGGAATATTATTGTCGTTGTATATATTATTTTAAAAATATTGTAAACAAATTTGTAGCATTAGAAAAGCTATTTCTATTTCGTATGACCTTAAGGCTAGTTAAGACTTTTTGTTATTTTGATGGGTTTTGTAGTTGAACTTTGATCCTTTTTTTTTTTGTTTTTGATAACGAAATAAATATGAATATTACTAGGTAAAGAGTTTCTCCGTAAAAGTGCTCAAGATTAATAAGGCTTTATATAAAATAATTGAAATATAGAAGCGAGATATATTTTGTGGTTGAGAAACTAAAATATTCCAACTCTTCTTTTGAAATTGCATAGAAATTTGCTTTGTTTGAATTTTCCTTGGAAAAATAGGCTTAAAAAGACACCACATTAATTTTTCAGCTATAAGGCATTTATATATATAGGACTATCCTTATTACCTTGGGGTAGCTATTAAGTATAATAAAGCAGTCAATTGCCTCCTCCGCCTGTACCACATTGGTAATCTTTCTTAAAATTTTATAGAAACTCCTCTTCAAATAGTTTTGCCACCATTAAAAGTTTTCACTCTAAGCAAGATGTTCGTACAAAATAATTTGTTCTTATATTTGAAGTATTTTTTTTATAAATTTTGTGTCATTTGCTGATTCTTAAAACTTTAACTCTTCAGTCAACAATTGAACAGAAATTACGGAATTGTTCAATAATGTTTGAAATTGCATTTATTTCTTAAAGCTGTCCATTTGCTCGCCGTCTGCAATTTACAAATTTTATTGTTATTTGATTTCTTTCTCCACTTTTCTACCTTATGGTCTAAATTGAACAAGAAAAAACTTATAGAAAAGTTTTGTTGGGTCCCTTATATTCTTTTTCAGCTGTTTTATTTTTAAGCATCATTTATGTATGTCTTGGGTGACACTTTTTCCACCATTGCCTTCCACGCTGTTTTACTTTAAGTCTAGCAGAAAAGCTAACAAGGAATGGTTTTTCCTCCATTAGGATCATGTTCTGCTTGCAATAATATAAAGGACAGAATACGTAAAAACTTAATAAACTCTAATGAGATTTTTATTTGTAAAGTTTCCCAACTATTTTTCCCCTTATTAATATATTTATGATGGCATTTCATAATTAGTGCAATTGATTTCGTTTTGAGGTTTCTCTTCTTCTAACTATCGAATAATTATTGCAATAAAAATAGTTTCATTGGCCATTGTTATAAGTTTGAATAGTTTTTAAGGAGTATAGATATTAATGAAATATTGTAAAACTTATGTATTGGAACTTAATCCTTTTTTGTTTGCTAAAGTGACATTAAGTATTGTAGTCATTAGTTTTTAATTGAAAAATTCTAATAAAGAAATTTTATATATTCAATGAAATATTAATCTAAATTTGTTTTTTGAAAGTTTAAATTTTCTCTTTCATTTTGTTAGGTTAAACACATTAAAAATAGATGAAACGAAAGAACAATAGAGATTTTTAATTTTTTAGTCAACGAAAACAATTATTTAAGAACTATACATTAAAAAAAATACACATTTTAAAAATTATTTACAAATAAGAATAAATATTTCTTATAAAAAAACCCAGCTCCTAATTTTTTAAGTCAATTCTTGTATTAGGGTACATCCAAATTTTTTTAACCAACAATAAAGTTTGGTATTTATTCCAGTTTCGAGTTTTAACGCAATTTACTGCTTTTGCTTACATAGTATATACTATATGCTTCATAAGCTGGTGCCATATTACTTACAATTTCGAAGTCATGAACCAAAATTCACATATTTGAAGAAGTAACAGAGATATTTGATAAAATTTTTGTTCAGCTTAGCTTCCCAGGAAGAATTTTCACTCATGGATTTTTGGAAGCAACAATAGTGTCTCTCTTTGAGATTGCCTGTCCTTATTTTTCACAGCGATTTTATTAATTTCTTATTGAGTTAAGGTAAATATATTGAGGAGGAGCTACACGCATGCTCGTAGTCCAACATATTGGCTGGATGGAATATTTAATTTTTATAATTAATTCAATATATTGAATATATTTGTTATTAGAATAGATAAAACAGGCATATAACCAACACAAAATTTTACTTAAAATTTCAACAAAAATAATCATTTAATATAGATTATAATTTTTATAAAATTTTTTCTTTAAAGAAATTTCCGTTGAAAGCGACAACCAAGAGAAATCAAACTTAAAAAAATTTTAATTGGAAACATTTCATTTTAGATTTTAAAGGCTCTTTTTTACAAATTAATAATTTACTTATCCACTAAATTATAAATTTTTGATAATGTATACTATTTAATAATTTATTCATTCAGTAAAATATTTATATATAACATTGAAATTAATTAAAAGGGCTGTACTAGTCACTTCTAGAACAATTGTCTTATACGTGTGTTTAAAAAATAATAACTTACTGACTGAATGAGTTATTAATTTGAAAAGAAAGCGCGTTAAAAATCTAACATGAAACAAAAACAAAATATGTTAGGTTTTTTTAAAATTTTATAACAACACGCAATTGCCATTTCTTAATACTAGTCCAAAATAAAAATTACAATTTTAGTAACTTAATTGCCTTTAACTCTGACTGCATTCCTTACTTCAACCCTTATGATTTAGCTGGTTTTGTACTTAAATTTTAAGGGTCTGAAGATATTTGAACTGTAATAACGAAGGTAATCGAATACTTTACTTAATTCATTAATTTTGTATAAGTTGTTTTTGTTTTTTATTTTGTTTTTAAGAAATTGCCTTCATTTTATTTTATTTATGTTTTTATTTTTAAGTCATTTACATAAAAGTTATTTTAATGTCTGCTTAGTGTTGTCAGTCTTGTCTATCCTTAACGAAAAACGTCAGCATATTTCTTAATTTCTATTTTAACAAACATGAACATTTCAAATTCACGTTGGATTATTTCAGCCCTTTCCCTCATCTAAATGATAAGTATTAAATGTTAAAGTTAAGCAATGTATTTATATCCCTTTTTTAAATTTCTTAAAAAAAGATGTTAACAAAATAACTGCAGGATAGTACGCACCAAGGAAATTTTGATTGATAAGTGGAAAAGACTTTTGCATTTTGCCTTTGTAAAATAATTTCTTTATAATAAAGTATTTAAACAGAAGTTTTTAATGCAGCTATTGAAATATTTAACACCATCAATATATTGGGACATTTAACTAATTATAATATTTTACTATTTATTATTATTATTTCATATAAAAGATAATTCTGCTGTATTTATTTTACTCTACTTTTGTCTATAAATTTTTGCCAATAATATCATCATTATTAAAAAAATCATTTCAAATGCCACATCCCTAAAAGATGAGGGAAAAGTTTTATCAAAATTCTTTAGAATTATTGGCAGGGCATATAAGTCATTGCTAAATTTTGGTTATATAAAGAGATTTTCAAAAATGTGGAAACATCCAATCCAAAAAACCGGAAGATGACAGTTTGAAGAATACAATAAATAATTATATGAAACTAAAATTAACAACAAGAACTTGCAAATTTAGGATAGTATTGACAGGACCCATGTAGTTAAATATTTTCTCTATGCAACATATGCGTGTTTTCATCCTAATTGACGTTTTTATTGTGTCCATGTTATTTACACATACAACATCCAAAATAACTGAAAATAAGTCGATCATCACATTGTAGATCTTCAAAATTATTGTTGTGGATGCCGAAATAATATTTCTGAACTTTGTAGCTCTGCCATTGCATTACTTCGATACGAGGGCGGGTCAATAAGTTCGTTAATTTTTAATAAAAAAAGGTTTTTGGGAAAAATTAACTTTATCGGGGTCATCAAAATATTCATTTATATGTGAGACAATTTCATCGTTGTAGTCAAATCGTTTTCCAACGAGCCTTTTCTTAAGGTTTGAAAACAAGAAATAGTCATTCGAGGCTAAGCCTGGAGAAAAGGATGTATAATGAAGCCATGCGAAACCTGATTCAATAAATTTTGTTATAGAAACTGCAGATGTGTGCACAATTACATTATCCTAGTGGTGATGATTCTCAATTAATCGACCCAATATGGCTAATAATTGCAATTGATTGTTCTAACCTTTTAAAATTAGTCAATGTGGATTACATTTTTTTCAACCCAAAAATTAAGGGTCTTTATTGACTCACAAGCAAAACTTGACCTTTTTTGATGCCAATTCAGTCCGAGAAATCCACTGTTTTGTCTGATGTCTGATCTCTGGTGCGTTATTACGGTTGAATGAAGCCAAACACTAATGTGAAACTGTGACACGTTTGTGGTCGATTGTGAGCAAACGCGGCAATGATACTACGGAAAGCTTTCTCATAACCAAGTTATCATTAAAGCATTAAGCCACTGAGCCATATGAGCTATGGCTTCCACAGTCTCTCGAACTTTCAGTCTCCGATCGGCCAACGCCATATTCGGAATTTTTTTGGGCCCTCAGAATGTTCGGCAATTTCCTTGTTTGTCAATCATATGGACAATGTAGCAAGCTGCACCAGTAGCTTTTTCTTTCTCCACGAAGAAAATATTTTCCGTATATTTCATACGAAATTTGGAAGGCAAAAATTATATTATTTTTAAAATACGAAAAAGCATTGTTTTCTTGTCATCTTTTATTAATTGCTTAAGCATTCATTTGGAGTCTAATGTAATAAATTGAAAATACTTTCAAGAGGCAATTTCTTATAAACAATCTATGCTACCGAACATGTAAATACGCTAGACTTTTTCATAATATTTCCTTAAGTATTAACAACGACAAGAAATTTTAAAACACAAAACTGCTTTTACCGTAATAGATTTTTCCTTTACCGCGAGTTCAATGCTGATTTCCTTCAAAACAAACATAGACGCTCATAAATAAAAGCTATGGGTATATAAAAACATTTTGGCAACGAGGAACAAAGTCAAGGGAGTTGACTTAATGCCATCCTAGAATACTTGAATTCTTTATTCGTTTTCGTTTTTAAGTCGTTAAAATGGCATCGTTATATTCCTAAATATGTTTAGTAAATATTACAGCGACTGCTGTCTTTTTACACAAGTACGATTTCTTTTTGTGTTTTAAAGCGGAAATGAAATTTCTCTTATAAAATTTGCATTGGAATTCGATTAAATCGTTTATGCAAACGATTCGTTTGGTTACATTTACATTAATGTTTACAAAATTTAGCAACGTTTAAGCCAAATATTTGTTTTGTCTTTTTTATATGCCATAACTTTTCATATAAAGAAATTTTTTTTACTATTTTTGTGAACATTTTTAAGGTTTTTTCTGTCATTACATGTAGTCTCTCTTACTTTTTCCTTGAGATTGTTTAGAAGGGTACGTTAAGTTGTTTGTGTGTAAAATGCAAGAATTGGAAGTGATTATTTCGTTTTTAAACTTTCTTCACAAGGACATGCACAGGCAATGGGACAGACACTTAGCCAGTTATAGAAAGACTTCTACTCCTTGGCCATAATTTTGTCTGTGTGCTAACTGAGTTAAAGTGGTTAATGTACGTGACTTCAGTCGAAGGCAAGAAGCATAAACGAAATAGCAAATGAATCCTTTTTACTAGTTATAATTTTCTGTTTTTGTTTATTTCCTTTTTGTTTTTCGGTTTGTTCTTTTTTCAGTTAATTTGCATAATTTTAATTTGTTTGTTTGAATTCACTTTGAGAGGAAACTTTGTTTTCCCATTTGTATTGTTTCCTTTTTGTTTTTATTTTTTTTTTTAAATAGAAAAAATTAAACCTTTTTTTGTAGCATATGAGAAAAAAAATTTCTTTTTTTAATTTGACTTTAGAGACTGAAAGCAGTTAAAAGTGTCAAGTTTTATTTTTCACTGTTGAGTAAAAAAAAATACTGGTGATAAAAAGTTGTCTTTATTTAAAAAGTTTTTTGATTTTTTTTCTCTGAAATGTTTTTGTTTAAATTTTAAATATTCTTTAATTTAATCAAAAGGTTTGTTTGTTTCCTACTATTAAGGATTGATGGTAAAAGTTTTTATCGAAAGAAGTTTCAAGTTTTGTTTAGACAGTTGTAATGAAGAGGGCCTTGAAAAATTTAGATGTTCAAAACAAATTAAAACATCACACATTAATTGTTTTAAGTATAAAAATATCTCCACTTTTCTTGATTGTAGGACAAGGATATGCAAATAACTTCAATTCTAATTTTTAAAACGCAATATCTAAGACATTAAACTAAATGCAAAAATCAGTATTTGCGGGAGCAGATTAAAAAAATAGTTCGGCTAGAAAGTTCAAAATTCTTTACTTTCCCATATATTAAAAATTTTAAAGAATGTCATCAGAATTATTCGATCTGAAATGGATGAGCTTCTAATAAGAAACAATGTTGAATATAAAAGAGGAATAAGTTTCTTTATATCACTGGAGTAAAACTCATTAAATTAATTCTGCAACATTGTATTAAAAGCACATTAACAGTATTTTTTTAATACAATCCTTACAGCTCTCCATGTCTACTAATAAAAATGTGTAAATTATACTACTTAAACTTTGCTTGACAACAAACATAAGTCATCTGCATTTAGAAAATGAAATGCAGCCAAAAGTCGCAATGCCAATGTCGGAGACAGCAGTGGAAGGACTCAACAACGCCAACAAGTAAACAGTGAATCACAAGAGTACTTTTGTCCTCTCTTTTTCTGCCATACAAAAATATTTGGCAAAAACCAACTACAATAAAGATTGTACGCTGCTTTGATGCCAGTTGTCATGCATGGTTGCATCCTTTATGCACAAACATATAAATAGCATTCATGTATTTATTTCTATGGTTTCATCTTTCATATTTTATGTATGTAGTTTGTAAAACATCATAATACATATCTACCACCATCTATTGCGATAGTTCTAAGAAGAAACAATAAAGTATACCATAGGGGATTCAATGGTATGAGATGAATCCTTTTTGGCTTTTAGCTTGGTTAAGTATTCAGGACGTGTAAATATTCTTTTTGCCAAAAAACAAACAAACATGCAATCTACTGATTTCTATGTATTGGTCTATTGCAGCAAACTCCTTATATAACATTAATCATATTAAGACCCTTGACATTTTACGCGTCTGGCATTGAAAATCTGCAAACAAATATTTTTTTACCATATCAAATACTTTATATAGAAAATATGTATGATCTTAAAAATAATTTAAGCTGAAAGAAACTTATGGAAAAGTTGTATATTACATTCAAGGGAAATAAACAAAAAATTGCTGTTGGTACTTTAGTTCCAAAAAACAACAAGACTTATTTAATAACCCTGTGGTACTTCGTATTTTCATTTGGGTATTCGAAATTTTTTGCAAAAAACACGATCTTATAATACAAAAACAGCTCAAATTGAGAAAAAAATACGTTTAAAGTTTTAGACCATATATGAAACTAATATCTATACTGAATGAAAAGCTTAACAATGTTTTATAATAAAACCATTTATAATAATAAAACGTACATCTAGTGTAAACATATTAAATAATAATATGGTTAACAAATGTCTCATTATAGTCTTATATATGGTAAAACTATTGTAGATTGAGCATATTCATCTTGAATTGCGAATGTTGTCAATGAAATTACCATGATCTCTCCTCATCGGCTCGAGTTCGAATCGCATCAGGCTTTATTAGAGAACGACGTGTATTAATTTTAAATATGTTCTATGATTTGAACTGACAGAAAATGTAAATTTGAACATATGTATATACGATCTCTGTGCCGCCTAATGCCTCATAAAAAATAAAAATAGTATAATAAGTAGAAGCTTTGACTTGGTTTATATAAAAAATATGGCAGGTAAAATATATAAATTGCTCCTGAAGTGAGCGTTTGTTCAAATAGTAAAGATACTTGCATCAAACCTGCTCATATGGTAAGCACAGTTGCTGATGAGGTGTGCAGCGGCACCAAAAATATAAAGTTGGGTCCTTAGTTGGTAGTCAAATCAACAATTTTGCCTTTTCTGATCACAAAACACACATTAGAAATTTATAAGAACATCATTCTGAAATGGGGGCGAGTTTGATTTTAACTCAAGCCCATAAATACAAACTCATGTTCATTTGGTGAAAAAATTTTATGTTCAATTGAAATTGGGCCATTATCTCAGTAAATAGAAATTGAGTTTTAATGAAGATAATTCATGGATAATTCATGAATTAATGTAACAAGTCTTGTATATTTACTATGAAAATTTTCAGCCTTAAATATTTATATAAATACTTAAATATTTACGAGATCGATATTCTATATAACATTGGTACATTTGGTGTATGTAGTCTAATCGTAATCACATTTTTATTATTATTTTATTATTATTAATGATATAATGATCACATAAGTGTAGGAGCTTTATTCAAAATCGTAATGTGCTTGCTACTATCATATGGTATATAAATGCTTATATCATAATACTGTGTTAACAGCAAATGCGGTTCTAAACAACTAAGATCGGTGGGATTTATTTTGCAAACATGATAAAGTTCGTTGCGTTTTATATTCACTAAGGATGATACAGCTGAGCAATCACATAAGATATATTTTATTATCACATCATGGGGCTTACTTACTCGCTATAGCCCTTCCTATATTATACTTATAAACAATAAGATTTTCAATCATTTTAAATGCTTACAACTGAACCTGCAATCAATTCTTGTATTAATTTTTTGCCATATAATTAACAAACGCTTTGCGAAGGACCGCTTTGTTATAAACACGTTTTATGCCTAAAACAATAAGATTAAATACAAAATGATAAAAATCAGAAATCTGGAATAAGTTTTCATCTGAATGAGAATTTTATTTGACAATATACTCTGAAACTTCGAGCAAAATTTAAAGTTTTTATAAGTTGTTCATATCGTAAATGGCTCAAACTATCATGATCTATCCGATTTACCCGTTCGCAATGTAACAGACATTTGTTATTGCTTTCTGACAAGTAAAAAATAATACATTCCATATCTGATATCCTTTATTTGTAAAAACATTCTTTATTTGTAAAAACATTCTAGAAATTAGCATTTCGAAGTTTTAAGGCGACGGCAGCCGTCACAGTGAATGTTGGTTGTAGTATTCAATTAAAATGAGAGTGTTGAAATAAATATGTTTTTATATTTAAAATATTAATATTAAATTTTTTGAAAAATATTGGAAAATATGAACGTTTTAATTTATCGTATTTCACCATCTTTCAGTTAAATTTTCAGTGAATAAAATCACAAAAAAAAAAAATGCATAAACCAAGTTTTTTTTTTTACTTAGCATTGGGTAGACTTAGTAACGCTCTGTGGAAAAATGTTAATGTAAACCGTCCACTTGGGCCTACAAAACACGAATATAAACATTAATTCTCTGTAACATTACCAATTCAAAGTTATGAAAAATTCCAATTCCATAAATGAAAAAAGACAGTGTAGAAATTTACAGTCGAATATACGAGTATGTGTATATTCATTTGATAGTATTTTGAACTTTGATGCCAAATAGTAAAGAGCTACGCATATAGGAAAAGAATAAGTCACATTATATTATTAAATTTTTTTTTTATTTAAGCCGCAAAATCTCTTCGTTAATGAGAGCAACAGCAATCAGAAAATATATAAGCGCTCCATTTCCTTTGGCAGCGCTCGTCTGTCCATTTTGTGTCCTTAAGAAAGTTTTGATCTTGTTCGTCACTTACCATTCCGTGATAAAAATGTAAGAAACTTATTTTTTAATACAAACTTGTTTCTTTCTCCATTACCCTTCTTGGGAGCTTCCACAAAGGATCTCCAGTTGTTGCAGTTGTTTTCGCATTGTTATTTTTGATTGTATCGGTTTCGTTAAACGGTTGTTTTTCCATCTAAGTAGATGATTGGTATGCTGTAGCAAGTCTAGAATAATGGGGATATCATCTTTCGTTCCCTAGAAACAACGTCTTCTGTGTATTTGGTGTAGTGGTAAGGAACCTTGCTAATCTCAGACGACCTTTATTTCCAGGGGATGGTCGTTGCGTAACTTTTGTTATGTAATGTTGTCCTCTTTTCCAGGGAGAAGGATGGTCAGGGGCTTCTTGGATGGATTTTTTGGAAGGTGTTGCAGCTACTTAATTTTAAAACTCGAAAAATCATGGTGAAAAATTTTTGTACTCAGCCAGGAAACGGACCTGGGGTAAATGGTTTTGTAGGCAAACACTTTAATACTACAAAATTGATACTAAAATTTTCTTACTTTGATTACATCTATTTGGTATTTTTTCATCTTTTCATTCAAGAAAACTTTTCATTCACTCAAATGGTGCGTCCTTAAAGCTTTGATATAAAAATATCACTACAGAATTATAACAAGTAGGAAATCTAGGTTTACTGGTCATGTACAACTCTCTCGTAATTTTCTTTCTTTAATTCTGTTCATACAGTTTTTACAAATATTTTAGGCACCATGAACGCTAATGCAGTGGGATTAATGCCACGGTAGTATAATCCCCTGATAGTCTCATCAGCATACCCGCAGACAAACAAAATCGAAAACGTCTAGCCCACTCGATACAAGTATAAAGACTATGTGCCATCGACCTACAAATGTGGCTCCACTGATCATCAATATATTAAAGTTATCCTGTTACAATTACCCGATCACGTGTTGTCATATGGGTTTCTGGACAACCGACATATAATCTCAAAAAAAAAAAAAAATTATCAGATCCTCTGTGGATCCTTGGTATACTTAACGGGTGGTGTTCCGAACAACCCTGGCTTTCATATAAAAATATGAAACCATGTTGCATGTAGAAACTAAGTATAAAATCAAAAAATAATAGAAACTTGAAATTGAAACTTGAAACATTATGTTCTCATATTTCTTAACCAAAGCAGATCTCTCAGGAAAACGAAACCTACCCTAAAGTCACATTGCTCTCTCATTGTAAGTTGTTCACTTTAAGTAGACACAAACTCTCAATAACTAGTCCAATCAAATAAGGTATTCAGAGTTTGCCAGAAATGTATTCCAAAGCGGGATATTATATTAACTCGTCGTTTATGAAGCGCGTACTATTTATATACATATATAACTAAAGTGTGTATAAGTGTTATCATTGATAATTTTTATGCATTTGAAAGGCTATTGATGAAATTGTGTACGTAATATAACATTGTGCAAATGGATTTGTTGGGTGTCGCGTTCAAAATGTAAAATTTTTATGACTTTAGCACATAACTAAGGCTAAATTTTAACTTTGAGGCCACTGTGGCTTGTGCATTAGCTGCATGAAAGAAAAACTCTAATGGGGTCAAATCGCACCATCTCTATGACCAATTTGCATCATGCCCTGAAACGGCTTGTGCAGAATATCTATTATCGCATGAGTTGGGTAGCATGTAACGCCGCTCGCTCGACGTTGACGCTGTTGGCCTAGCCCATATTGTTCTCAAAGAAATATGTACCGGTCACGCTGCCGGCCCAAAATCCACAACAACCAATTACTTTGTCGGAATGCATTGGACGCTCTTGATCTTATTTGGATTGGTATCGTTAGAAATTGTACAATTTGTTTATGAAAGTACCCATTAATACAGAAATGGGTGATTTTTTTGATGAAACTTAAGGTCGAACAGAACACGCATTATGATGAACAAATCTTGTCATTTACACATGTTGTTTAAGGCGTATTGCCTTACGCTATTTCCCTTTACGGTGATTTGGTCAAATAAAATATATAGACGACAACTAGTTTGGCGGATGTAGTTTCAAAAATATGCCGCTCTGAACTGCCAAAATTTTTAAGTCTGTATTGGAAAACATGACATTTATTTAACTGATTACACGCAAACGCTCTTAAGAATTATCCTTCCCATAGAGGAAGTGTGGCTATGAAATTTAAACAGATATTAAGCAACTACGTTTTTGCCTTCATTATACAAGTAGACTGTTGATTATAATGTATCTTGAGATGTTGTGTAAAATATTATTATAAAACCCTCATGGGGAAATTTTATTTTCATTTTCAACAATCTTGCCTTACGACTCATAAAAACTTGATCAATTTAATAAAACCTAGAGAAAACAACTGCCAGCATAAATTCCTTAATAAACAAGCGAAAACAGCAACAAAAATAAAAAAGTTTTAAATGCCTTGTAAAACTTTTCTTTAAAAATTTCCAATTTCATCACAATTTACTCGCAGACATTCCCGCACTAGAATCTCATGCTGGAAGCTTAAACTGTTAAATATGAAAATCTGCATAGAAAACAAAGAATGTCAACGCAGTTCCATTTTTTACTTAAATTGAACGTGCACGTCTTTCTCATTGTGATAGAACTAAGAAATAAGTAACATTCTTGAGATGGGGAAATGAAAAACTTATTGTAGCCATATTTGCCTGTTAGAAATTTTCATTTTCTTATATCTATCTGGTGATGTTGTTTTTCATTAAGGCGTAAATATGGTTGTCATCATTTTGGCATTAACGCTTTTTTCATCATTTTAACTTTTTGTCTTTTATTCTGTTTTTTTTTTATGTATGTTTCTATATGTTGTTTTCTCCTTGGACATTTTTTCCCTTCTAGTCATGTCAAATTAAAAAACAGTTTGTTACTTGTTGGAAAAATTAAGCGGCTGGTGGTAAATTTGTATGTGTGCATGCCTCTTTATGTGTGCATTGGTTTATAGTGATTATAGGCTTGTCATTGTGTGTATGTATCATATTTAGTTGGTTGTAGGGTTAATGTTACCACTTTATATTTGCAAATTGCTTTGTAAAGCCTGTGTTGCTGGTTTCATTGTCTTTTTTATTATCTGTTGTGCTCCCGTAAAATGATATTTTATTTTTGTGTTGAAATTTAGTGTCTGCAGCTCAACAAAGTTTAAAAATTGATTCCCGTTCAGGGATAAAATTTCCGAAACTGTTTTTTTTTTGCCATAGAAGAACGATTTGTTGATGACCACGTTTTTTTAATAAGAATTTTATCTTCAAAATATGAGCGCTTAATAATTGGCAATCTTTTTGAAATGGAAAAAGCAGGACAGTTTGTGCTCAAACTAGTATAAAATAAGGGAAAAAATACGACAGATTAATTTAAAGAATAACGATTTGAAACTTACAGTAGGAAAGATTTCTTAAAAGCATTAAAGCTTTATGGTTGTATGCATATATTGCAAACTTGAAAAGTTTGACAATCAATACAATTCATCTGAATTCATAATATAAAATATGACCGAAGATTATTTAATATAATATACAAAATAAATCAATGTATTAGCTATTGAATGTCCTTCTTATAATTATTTAAAGTTTCCTTTATATCAATCTAGTACTGTATGTATATCTTTGATAGAAGTCTTAATGGCATTAGAAGCCTTCAATTTATTATTGTTAGTGCTGACATCAGTTACCACTCTTCTATGATGTTATTTGTAGCTATCAGGCTATAATGTAATAGTCCTTAATGTTTCACGGATAAAACATTGTGTCTGCTCGGACCTGGGCTAGACCGTGGGCATAGTCCACAACGTTAATCTGTCTTATTCGATACAAAGCCCATACAGAAGATAACATAAGCCTCGCCGCGGCTAATAAAGTTGCAAATATAAAATTTTTTAATATGCAAATAAAAAAAATAAACCCATATTTCACTCCAAAAGTTAAAAAAAAATCAAAAGTTCAACTTTGACCTAGAAGTCCTTAAGAAGTACTCAATCAATTTTAATGTAATTAAAACTGAGTCAAGCTGAACTAAATATAATAAAAAAATTACTTCAATATTTTGATCGGTTCAAAAGTTACAGAATTTTGGCCAATGAAAAACGATTTTCAGCCACTATGCGCCGTTTTGGGTACATCTATAAAAAAATTTAGCAATCTTTGACAAAAATCCTATTAAAAGCTCAGCTTTCACATTTTATTTTATAGGTTTTTTTAATGCACGCCGAGTTTCTGATATCAAAAATATTTGTTTTATAGTAATAAAATTTTAGAATATAATATATAGTTTAATAGAAAATTTTTAAAATTAACAAAATTTTCAATTCATTGTACAATATGATTTAGCAATTATTTATATTCATAAATATATTGAATTTTACGTTGGTTTAAATTTATATTGTGTCGCTTTTTAAACAATATTTTGTCCACTTAGAAATTCCAAAATTTTATATTCCTTATTATAGACCCCAATTTCCTATTTTGTACATCAGTAATCCATTCTTTAACTTTGTGTATGAAAAAATATTAAGTTCAAGTTAAATTGTCTTGTATTGTTAAGTATCCAAAATATTTGTTTTATAAAATATTAAAAGTAGGCAGCACAATTCTACTACAAACCGAATTTAAGTGGATGTTTCCAAAACATACTTTTTTACATCAAATAATATAAACATAAGGCTGTTATGCTATGCCCTATAGACTGGAATTAAAGTTTAACTTTCATCTTTCCCCTCAAAATATTTTCTTGATTATAATTAATTGATCGCAGCTAAAAAATTATTTATATTCCGACCAAAGTTAATTGATTTATCACAATTCCATAGAGATAATAAATAATATAGTCTTTGCAAGAAAAACCTTTTTTTAACAACTTCAACATAAGCTCAGACTCACTGAAAAGGTATTAAACAAAATTAGTAAATTACTTTAGAAGGACAAGCTCACGATGAACACAAATTCGTTGATCTGTTAGTTAATCTCTTTAAAAGCTTTTCTTGGGAATAAATATTTTTTTTATATTTTTTACATCTTATTATAAATAGAAAATATGCTGCATAAAATTCAACGCAATCATTAGAGATTCGCTTTAGTTTTAGTCTTGTAAGAGGCCAAAATTAAAATGTTCATCTTTTTTCCAAAAAGCTATTATCATAAGCAAGAGTTCAATTAAGTTGTTAATAAACAATTAATTAAAACTTTTCTATTTATCTAAGCTAATTAAGGCATTAAAAATTCCTATAGAAATTGCAAAATCACACTAATTATGTACCATCAATGAATAAAATGAAAAATTACACACACACATTAAACACTGTACACACTTTTGTGGGCGCATGAATTTGTGTGGCATATTTACTCATCTGTATGCAAAACACACAAACAATATGTTTATTGGTTGTTTGTTTGGTTACATGGTCGGGTTGATTTGGCTGGATGTTGCACTTTTTGTTATTGCATTTTTTATGTATGCAAGTATTTATGTATAATATTTCTTTTGTGCAGCGATAGGCAAAACAAGGGCGCCGCGCCAATGCTTACGCTCTTACATCGTGTACATGTGCACACGTATTGCAGAGAAATAAAAAACATAAATCAGTCTCACTCGAGCACTCAAACACGATGGACGTGCTACGCTTCTTGTTAGAAATTAGCGTTGCCATATGCCAAAAGTGAGATCCCCAGAAATTCATATGAAATTAACCTGAGGAAATACATGTTCTGATGAACAAAATTTTTATGAGGGAATGGAGATTTAAGATTTCAAATTTAGGCATGACATGAAAATGTCAGATCTGGCAATAGTGATTCTTTATGTGTGTTTGTGAGCGCAAACAAAATGTTTATATGTATTTTTGCCTATCCCTGCTTTTGTGTTTGCATATGCACTCTACTTTTACCACTCAAATAAATTAAATTGTCAATTATATGCAAAAACAATCACAACCCAACATAGAATTGCAATGAAAAAAAAAAATGGCAAAGTGGCAGCAGCAAACACAGAATATTTAATGATTAACACAAAATAAAAAAGAAAACAATAAAGACTCACAACAACTACAATAACAAAGCGGTTTAAAATAAGAAAAAGGCAACAAAGAAAAAATTTATAAAAAATTAAATAAATTATAGTCGATGCTCTCGTTTCATGATAATCCATCTATTTGTTTACAAAACAAAACTAAACAAACGAAAGTCATTATAAATTTACACTAAATTACCAAGAAGAGAATAAAATGGTAAATACTCCCAGGAAGTACAGGAAGACCGGACTATGTGTACAAGTTTTTATTTTCATATCACTAGTTGCGCCTCCAAATAGCCATTTTAATGAGAAGTCTCTTTAGCCTTAAGTCTCATAGAGACAATTGCCTAGAGTGCAATGGAATAATTGTACAGAACCGATGTCCTAGTGTATAATAACATCATTGAAGGAACGCAAAAAATTTAAAATCGACTGTTCTGAAGTATTTTAACTGCTAAAGTGATTGATGCTTTCAACAGAGTAACACCTCTTTTGCACATGTGTTCTTAGGACATATGTGAGAGGACTTTATAATGGTGTCCAGAATTACTCGTACTCTAAAACTTTTTTACTGCTTTCTTATTAATCTTATGTCTTAGTTAGTTGCACATTAGTAATATATATAGTTTCTTTTAATGCCAACTTAATGCTTTAAGCAACGTTGCTAACAATTTCCGACGCATATATTTTCCAAGTTAGTACTGGGTTATTTTATTTTTTATTTATATTTTTTAGTAACACCCAATAATAAAAAGCAGTGACAAAATGCAATGCAAAACTTAATCATGTATAAATTTAAACTTAAAATAAGTTGATTGGGACCCTTAAAATTTTTCATACTCCGTGTACTCAGTTGTAACTTAGTTTAACGTTATCTGTGCCTAAGCTACCCATTTTTAAGGACATTATTATAAAAATCTTACTCACAGGAGTGAATGATATGTCTATATATATGATAACTTAATCCAAGTGACTTTTATAAACAAGGATTATTATTAGTCTGTATCAGGTGCGCTTTTAAAGTGAATTTAAAAATCATTAGGGCTTAAACCAAATGCTGCTAAAAATTATAATCTATTCATTTTAATTGTATTATTACTATTAAACAATTTTCATTATAACTATGCAATAAAAAAAATTCATATTATATTATTTCTAAAGGAACACAGAACAGAGCCAAAAATTACAGAAATTAAAGTAAATTTTTTTTTGATAAATTAATCAACAACATCACTGGGTCCTTGAAGATTAAAGTGTTATTTTTATCCACAACGTCAGATTTTTTAAGCGTATTATATGTTTGTATTATAAAATCAAATATGTATATCATATATGTTTGTATTATAAAAATATGTTTGTATGTTTGGCAAGGTCATTGCAAAAAACGAGCTTTTTAATGCACCACAATGTTGTCATAAGCTTGGTCAAGTTAAAATTGCCCTATATGAAAATGAAAGAAATTTTAAAAGATAGATAGCAAAAAAAATTACGTGAATTCCCTAATAGAAAAGCGCTGTAACATAGGAAAAACTAAAGCTTAATTTAGTTTAAGTAGCCTGTATTACGACAAGAAAAAAATCTGTCGTGTAATGTTATGCATTGTGGATTCTAAGCAAGAATTGCTGATACAACTGAAAATTATTTAAGTCATTAGAATAAAAGTAAAGATTTATATATAAATACATATATGCATGAGTGAATGAAATGTCTGTTTAAGACATTACATGTTGCAAAGGTAATAATGCGGTTCAGGCAAAAACAATATATTCGTAACTTGTTAAAAAGAGGATGTGGTAGAAGCTTAAATATGCAAATTAGGAAGATCATACGACGTCAATAACAAACAATATTAAGTATGATTAGGACAAATCTCACAATATTTTTTGAGGATATAAATACAAAATTTATCAAACTACTACTTTGGATGACATTAAAAATTCTAATTTGTTGTACGAGCGGTCTGTCAGAGCATCATCTGAATTATAAAAACCAGAGAACTATCTCATACAACTAACAGAAAAATTTAGATCATGTATGTGTTGACGTATTAATAATACTTTCTCCAGTGAGTATAAAAACGTAATCATTGCACTTTAAGGACTAAAGTATATCCTTGCTCTGCGCTTCATGGTGTAAAAATATATAGTTTTTATGAAAAATTTTTGCTTGTTGGGTACTTAAAGAGGATGATATTTTTATTTGTGAATAAGTCTTTGCAAAAATTGGATTTTTTTCAAACTGTAGCTTTCACTAGAATAATGAAATTATGCCAAATTGTTGTAGTAAAGAAATATATAATGGAATATTTTATAACAGGGTTCACTAATGCGATTAAAAGATGTTGAGTAAAACACTCTCGATGCATTAAGAATCAATTGTTAAATTGTTTAAAATCTGTTGTGTAGGACTATGTTTTTTTTTAGATAAAACATAAATTTTATTAAAAAATATAAATAGGCGCAGGTATAGAATTTTTATAGACGGTTTACAGCCTTTAAGAATAACTCTGTCAGTTTAAGAAGCGACAATACTTTAATGAAAGGAAAAATTCTGTAATATATTAGAAATTCCATAAGTAAGAACAAATTCTGGAGCTGTACAATTTCTAATAAGCCTTACCCCAAATAGTCTTATATATGCCCGTTCAAATATACAATCACTTTCTAGATACAATTTATTTTTTTCTATGACTTTCGAATACAAGCTTTTCGTCTATGCCCATTGTGCATATGAATGATATTACTATACATATTTATTAATTTATGTTGTACAAAAAGTTACTTGCATTTATAAATATGGCAAACAATTACACGGTCTCAAATATATCCACTTATTTTACATACTCATAAAGACATGACCGGAACAAAAAACCAATGTCGTTTGCGATTGAGGAGGTGGAGAGGATGAAGAAATAAATAAAAATTTATGTTAAATTATGTAAATTGCAAACCGCATAATGTTGCTAACAAAATGCCGACGCATTTATCAATTCTTTTATAAACAAAAACTCATACACGATTTTTTTTTTGGAATATACATAAACGTAAACATACATGGACACACAGTATATCCATATGGAAACCAATATTAAACAGTCATGTAGAAAAGTATACATGCATATGTGCGAATGGAAGGTTTGAGAAAATAGTCAAATATCAAAAAGTCATGTTGCTGCAAACGTGTATATTGTAAATCAGTTAAAATAATGAAAAAATATTGGTTTAATTTATACACTTATGGTATATAGTCACACAAGGAAAGTTTTGTGGAGTTTCATTACACCAGTATATACAGGGAGGCGAAAAAGTAATGACATAAATTGAACTGATTGTCATTTTGTTATAAATGAGGAAAAGAGCTTTATTTTCATAAAAAGTTTATTTAAAATTGAATACGAAATCTTAAAAAACACTAAAGAAAAAAGTCTGGTGCTGTTAGATCTGGGGATCTTGACAGATGGTTCGAACTCTCGAAAAGAGGGTCCATTTGACCTGGAAATTGGTGTTTTAAAATCTACGTCGTTGTGATTGTTTCGTCCTAATGAAACTAACAATGATTAAGACCCAATGCAGTAACTTGCGGAAAAAAACTCGTTTAGCATTTGCCTGAAACGCTAACCATCTACAGTTGTAGTGGTGCGATTATCAGATGCACGGCAGGCAGCGAATTAACGGCTGTTTTTACTTTGTAGGGGAACATTTTAAAATCTTTCTTCAAAATTCCTTGCAACAAATATCCACTAATGCAATATTGTGTGCACCGTTATATCGTTGATATTTGCTAGTTCTCTCTAACATCGTTGGCAACAGCAGTTATGTTCTCGGTCAAATGAGCAATGCGAGGACGGCCACTTCTTAAGACATCTGTAGGGGACCCAGTTTGCATGAGGCATTCATCCAAACCTTTATTTGTTCTAGTGCATTTAACATGACGAAGAAGAAAATTGTGAGGAATGCCACTAGCGTTAAAGCAACAAATAAAAACTTTGTCAAATAAACAGTAACAATGGTGCCACATTCTTGGGATTTGCATCACTCCATGGCTTGTTGACGGCTAATTCTCTACACGTGTACATCATAAATGATAAGGCGGAGTGACATTTGGCGCTACCTGGAAACATGACAGATAATTTGAATTACAACATAGTTTTACATTCGCAGCACTTGAAAGACATCCTATAGCCGGAAAGGGCTTGTCATGTTGATATTTATTTAGTTTTTTTTTAAATTTCGGCTCAAAACTCTGCACATATGATGTTGAATCGTGCACACTTAAAGGAAATTTTACAAGAAAAAGACTGTTTTCTGGTTTGTCTATGACATCCGCATAAAATGTCTTGAATATTTGAAGCTTTAAAGTCAACACAAAAAAAATTAAAGCATATTTATGTTCTTATACTTATATAAAATTTTCCCGCGATGTAATAAATGAGTACATAAAACAAATTATATTAAGTGCCAATTTGGAAGTACTATAATGAAGTTTAGTGATATAAAAACCATTCTTTCTATGAGCAAGCTTAACTTTTCCATAATGTAAGCCTGCTTCGCATCATTCACCACTTATTACTGGGGTAAAACCATGTTTCATAGAATTCATGTTTTAATGGAAAGAAAACTATATAATTGTCTTTTATTTTGCTGTTGGTTTAAGGATCTTTCTTCTATTTAATAGAAGATCGCACTAAGTCCTATCTAATATAGCTTAAGAAATAGAAATTTTGAAATTGATATCATGAGTGGACAGGTTTGGCTCAACGCTGAAATAAATGATATCTATGACATCATTTCAGAATGTATGATGGGTCACGAAATGTTTCGCTTGTCGAAGGTGTTTACGTAACAAAAGCAGTGACTGGATCTGAGTCAACAATAATTCAAGTTCCGAATCGAACTTTTTCCTTATCTTACTTTCCGCTACTCCCTTCTTAACGGCAAAACTGGTCTTTTTATATTTTTAGTTATATGCAATCTCTTTTTAAAAGACAGACTTTACTGCAGTTGCAGCATTTATTTGGGCTTTGCACTGCTACTGCTTCTATAATTCCGCTGCTATTGCTGCTTTCTTTCTCGGTAATGATTTCTTCACTCCGCACTATGCATATTATTGACCTACAAATAATTTTTGTTGTATCCTGTGCCCGGAAAAACTAAACTAAAACTAAACTAAACTTTTTTTTGGAGAATACCTGAACTGTTGTTCTTGGACGTGGTGCAGTGTATTTTAATACAATTATGCATATGATATAATTTTGGTAAAACTATCATACACGTTAAAAATATTATATAGATACGGGTAACATATTCAAGTTAAGGCTAATTGTTGTGATTTCAACATATTTTACGTTCTTCTTTAAAATTCCCAAACGGTAATATTAGAGAGACACACAGTGCCGAATAACATAATAGGGTTGCGAGGGTGTTTTTTAAACAACTCTGCTTCTATTTAAACCAAAATAATCAAATTAATTATAAACATTATATTATAGTAATATTTAAAATCTAATGTATATCTGCCTGCTAATTAAATTTTGGTCCAAACTATGCAAAGACAAGAGACTGTGATACAAGATTGATTATTGATATATAAAAGCATAACTTTTAGTAGAAAAAATATTTTGGAATTGAAAGTTGCAAAATATGAACCTGAGACCACAGCTGAATATTTGATAAAATTATTATAAAAATATTTATTTTTTTTTTCTATTTTAATTATATGGGATGCTAAGAAAAAAGCCATTCAATTAAATCTTAAAATAACTACAACCTACGGAATAAACTTCTGCGCAATTGAAACAATATTAAAGCTTGGTAGCAATATATTATATACACACACATACATAATTATTTACGTAAATAATGAAAATCAATAACAAGGACTTAAAGTTTTCTTTTCAAGTTGCTTTAATTTTTTACACAGCTAATTCAAGTTAATGTTTCATCCTAATTTCTTTTATATGGAATTATATTTAATAAAAATTACGATTTTTTTTTTTGTTGTGTCCCTAAAATATTCGTCCTTATGAACACTTATTTAAAGAGCCTGCCTGGTAAGTCATACCAACAAAATAATTATTCATATTATGTTACTTCAGTTGGTGTATAACAATTTGTACCTTTTTAATGTGCCTTGACTTCTACCATATCTTTTGAGAAATTTACAAAAATAAAGTTTCATCATTATGAAAAATTATAGATAAAAACTTCTAAAAGTAGAAACTTTTTTCAGGAACTGCTTAGGATCTAATATTTTGTTTTTACTGAATTTTGTACTTGATATTGGTTTCTAAGATTTTAGGAACACGCGCACGAAAATTTTTTGCTTTAGCTAAACGGAAAGAGGTATGAAGTATTTCTTATTGCGTAAGGTCCTAGATTGATAACAGATCTTAATAAGTTAACTTTTTTTTGCAATCATTTTTGACAAATTAAATTGTTTGTACATTTTTCCAGCTGCAACTTTCACGTGTGTTAACGTACAGAGTGAAAGTTCTTACCCATAACTATGTAGAAATATTTGTATTAAATGTATGTAAACGTTCAAAAAATATACAAATAAATTCTCATTAACATAAAACATAAATTTTTAAACGTTATTTCCTTTTTTGCTTTTTGTTTCTTGAACATTAATGTCTGCCCATAATAGGATTGCCATTTTTACTGGAGAGAACAGGGATTTGCATAATATTTGCAGGGCAAATAATCCAAATACAAAATATTTATTATTTATATTAATTCGGAATATTCTTCTAACGAATTATTTCAGCAATTAATTATCAACCATTTCAGAAATGAATTTGAGTTTGACTGATTTGCTGATACCTTTTTTCGCTAACTCATGCAAAGATTTCATTTATGACAAATCCCATCACATACGTAGTAAAAATAGAACTTCCAACGAAGTAAATATTATCTACAATTTGTGAGAAATTTTAAACTTTTCAAGTGATTTGAAGATCGAATTGTTCTTTGCAATATCTTCTCGTTTTAAATAATTTTCAATGAATCCGGGGTTATGTCCAAGGTTTTAAAAAACCGATTTTTGATATTTTTGAAGTGTTTCATCCATGTTATATAAAAATAAAATAAAAAGTGATATATAATGTAATGTAATGGGGGTTTGGGCCAGGATGGCCCTTTGCACTGCAACCATTGTTGATATATAATATGGTATCCTCATATTAAAGCATCATCTCAAGAAAATACGATCTGAAAAGTGGCCATATCCTTAGAATCTTATCATTCACTTTTGCTACAGACAAAAATAATTTGATACATGTTTACCAATTTCCAGCCACTTCATATTTGACACTAAGAGATTTTGTTGGTTTCAATATGAAGAAACACATAAAAGTTTTCTTAAATTAGCCCCTATAGGTATTTATTACAAATATTATTAAAAAGCACGAATTATTATATTGAAAATATGTAAAATAGAAAAAAGAACAGGAGTGTAGAGTTCCACTAGTGAAACGGAATTAGGAGGAAAAGCAAACAGAATAATCCCGTGAAAATGGGACTTCTGACAACCCAAGTCTGTGTAAATGTTGTTTTACAAACGCTTATAAATTATTGTCGTTTGTGTTCTTATATTTATGGTTTGTTTTCGATATTTGCATAATGTATTTTTGTTCAAAAATATATTCACTTTTGTTACAATAGTAACAGTGTAACGAAGTCGAGAGAAAGTTGCAAAATTTTTCTTTTAAACGCAGTTTGGTGGAGACGGATTCAAATGTTTTCGTTCAAAAACTTTAATCTCTTCCTGATAGAGAAACACAAGGGAATAAAAATTTTCCATTACTGGGACTTTAATCTACAATGAGGCAAAGGTAAGGCTGATTTGATGGTATAATACATTTATACTAATTCCTAAACCGAGTATAGTTGCAGCTACTGGAGTTTTTATGTCATGATTCTTTCCATGAGAAAGAAAAGTGTTTGGAAAATGGTTATTTTAAGTCCACTGGTTGCCCTGAACAGCCACGCAAGTGATGTAAAAAAAATTCTAAATGATTACATTTTAAATATGTTATAGTAGATGGAACTTATGAAACATATTTTAAACCTGTCACATAAAAAACAAATAGTCCCAAATTAAAGATTTACTCTCAAATTAAAATAATTTTGGGTCTGGCATGAATAGAAAACTTTAAAATAAAAAATTTTAAATAAAAGTCAGTTAAATTTATTAAAGAAATAAATTATAAATGAAATTACTGGATAATGAGCAATAATAGCATCTATTTCCTACAGTGTCTTATATGGTGCTTAGAAAAAATTAGGCCATATGTGACCCTATAATCTATAAAAATAGAAATAACAGAATAACTAGAGTAAATGGCTTATAGAAGGTGGCATTTAGCCGAAACTTGTCTGTTTACAAATCAATTTTGACATGGGATGATGGAAAATCGTTGAAAAAAGTAACTTAAGGAATATTTGGTAGAGTATTCAAACTTCGTTATTACTTAAATATATTTGAAAGACAAATTTATTCCTTTAAAAAATAAGCTGGTTAAAATAGCTTTGGCTTGATATGGGAGTTAAGACTGCTATAAAAATACAAAATGAAAGAAATGAACTCTATGCCGCTTAAAAAAAAAGATCGTTTGAATGCAATTAGTATAGTCATCGCTACCGATCGGGTGCATGTTGTTACAAACAATAGTAAATGTGAATATCTTACAAATAAACTGAACACAAATATTTCATATAGTGAGATACGAAAAAATACTGAAACAACTAAATTTGAGAAAAAAAGGGTTTAATGTGATATTTTTCCTGAAAGTATGAATGACTTCCTCTTAAAATAGTGTCTTGCAGATCATACTGATACCAACTCTATTAACTAGAATATTATATTTTGTATAATATTATATTTATATTTTATATAAATATGTAAGTATTCGAGAACACTAAAGATGGCACAAAGCCGAAACCGGTCTGTTCATAAACCAAATTTGACGTGGGATGACGGAAAATCCTTCCAAATTCAAACAAACCCCGTCGGAAGAATATCACAAAAATATCACAAAAATATGTTATCCTTTATACCATTTGCAAATGAAGAGGTGGATTGGTAAATTTTGGCTATTGATTGTAAAGGAATTATAAAATTTTTAAAGCGGTGACCTCACTATTACGTTTAGTGTCCTTTTTGATTTACTAAAATCAGACATCTATAATATATTGCTATTTAAACTGAAAAAGATCTTTGGATTTAAAAAATTTTATGCCAAACTCATTAGAGCAGTTTCTTCAAAGTCATGATGCTCGAGACTAACGCCCGCATTATCCGGACTTCTACAGGGTACTATCCTTTAGCATGTCAATTAAAGATATTGTAAGCACTAATTCATTTTTTATATGCAGATGATATTCAAATCTTTCCATAACCTTCCATGGAATTAGTTGAAAGTTTAGTTGGTTGTGTTAGTAAAGATTTGTGATCAGTCTTCCAGATATATTCTCTCAACTAATACATCAGGACCACAAGGTTTTCCAATTCATTTTGGAAAATACCGTAGTATTACCTTGACTGGAATTTACCTGCAAAATGAAACTGGATTGTAAAATGTGTATGGGGCATTATCAATGAACTTAATTCAAAGGATAAATAAATAAATAAATATCAATATGACTGCAGAAGAATAAAGACACTTCGTATTATTCTTCCAGTGAATCTAAGTTAAATAGTGATAATGTTTCAACAAAACCTGCCAAATAGACTGAGATGCTGATGTATGTGTAGTAACCCTGCACATGCTTTCCCTGCTAGTAGTCACATGTGCTATTTATATCGCTTCTTATCATGCATTACATTAAATTTTATTTTATAAACATATTTCTCTAATGAAGTCTGATGAGATTAAAGCCGGAAAAGAAACATTATGCTCGTTTGGTTAATGTCAATTCACTTTCGCCAATTAAAGTTAAACATAATTTTCAAATGAAATGTATAAAATTACTTTACTTCTGCCAATGTACGCACATATCATAGAATATAATAAAAATTTTTTTGTTTTACTTCAGAACATGTCACTAAATGTATAAAAACATTAATTTAACGCTTCTTAGGCCATTGCAAAATAAAGACAACAGGTCTTTATTTCAGAATGCATAAAGTTTCGGATCACTTCCCATCGCCTGGAAAATAATCACATGATTATTTTCCCGCCACTTCCCTTTCTCTAGGGTGATAACGCTCAGTATACTTACGTTAACAAAGTTTTATGTCTTGCGTCACACTGTGTGCTCTTTCAACAACACACACATACAAACACTCTTGTATATTTGTACATTTATAATTTTTTGTTTTTATTTTCTAACAATTACAATTGCTTTTATTGTTGTTGTTGTTTGTTGATATTGTCTTTTTTTCAATTTAAATTTTTATTTTTATATGAAAAACTTTGTTGCTGCTCATGAAATATGCAAAACGATAAATTTATAAATGCAAAATTTTATTGGTGGCAGTTTTGTTCGTTTGTTTGTTCGTCCTTTTGTCATTATTTGTTTCCTACTTTTATTTGATATAAAAAGGTAGAAGCTTTTTCTACTGTTTCAATAACGAATTCAACACTTAATGGCATTTTTATACATTTCTTCCCCCTCTATCTTATGGTTGTTAGATCATATACATTAGTGTGAATTTTAAAACAAGTTTTGTTTAATGCCCTCTATATCCTGGATTTAAATGTTTACATGAAAAATACTAATTAATTTTCTAACTATGCTTGCGTAGTTGATTTTTTATCATTAATCTATTATTTATTAATTTTGTATGTTTACAAAATCATAATTAAATTTTGTTATTTAATTTTCCAATAAATAATTAAAATGCACATTGTGTTCGAAGATCATGTCTATTATTTAATATTAATATTTATATTGAAAATATGTATTGCAAAAAATTTAATTAGATCTAAATATGACTTTAGTTCAGAGTAACACTATAAAGTTATAAAATAATTAATTCTCGCTGTACCTCAAACACTAAGAGAATATAAAAAGGATCATTAATCTGTTTGAATAACTGGAGCGTTTAGTGACTTCCGGTACTTGAGCAGCCTCTTGATTAAGTTACCATCCATTAATGTTAAAAAATCTTGGTATATTTTTGTCTTTCTAGTATAACAAATGTAAAAGTTTGTGTTCTTGGATGTTTGCTTTTCCATCAAGCATCTGAGTAGATTCAAATGGAATATTGCACCCACGTTATTTAATATGTTTTGGAACAATACTTTAACTTTAAAAAGCTGTATGATTTTCTATTAAAAGGATATTTTTTGGACTCAAACCACGAATTTTTTGACTTGCCTTTTTATGTATAGATTTGTAGAATATTCGACCTCTGGGGTACATCAGCATAAAAATGAATGCGTGCCTATAGGCATCGCCAATGTGAACAAAATAAAAAGAACTTCATCTAACGCGCAACGATCTTGTTATGTAATTTTTTTTTTGATGACTGGAAGTTATATCCTTATACATCGAAGCTACTAGAAATCGGCGAGGTCTATTAGAAATAAATATAATAAATATAATAAATATACATCAAATTATCAAATTATTATAAGGTTATATCAGACAATTTTTCGAATATACAAAACAATATTAGCAATGAAGGATGATTTTTAGATAGTGAAGCACTTTATCCAATATCAAGACCAAAAATAACATTAGTAAAAAACTTGGATGCAATTTGGTGAATTAAGTGCTATATATATATATATATATATATATATATATATATATATATATATATATATATATATATATATATATATATATATATATATATATATATATATATATATATATATATATATATATATATATATATATATATATATATATATATATATATATATGCGCGGGACGGTGATGAGCAGTGATACTTACAGAATTTACCCCAAAAAAATTTTATGTACCATAGATATAACAGACATTCTTTCCCATAATCGGGAACTTCTGGCATGCTAGTGTTACTGATACGTAACCTAGATTGTGCTACGGCACAATGTTGCTTATCAAAGAGCTGGGATAAGTATAAGTAGAGAATTTGTTTATTTCAAACAAACAGAAACAAATTCCGAAATATCTTTCACAATGGGTGTTTTAATATCCATATTAATTATAGAAAATATTTAAAAAGAGGGGAATGTGATAGAAATATAGAATTTGTATCAGTTAGAAGCAGCACTACAGCTTTACTTCCATTTGACATACGAGTAAAATCATGAGTAGGCATGGACTGTATTATATCTCTTATTTAACTTATCATAGGAACCAAGGCAACTGGTTGCTGGTTTGCCAGTAGCCAGTAGCCAGTAGGGGTACCGGAACACATTTACTTAGACCAAAGACCTTATTTGGCATTGCAAAAAGTAAAATTAAGGAACATATCTTAGAGGGAAACAAAATTCGTTCGCCACTGGCAGGCTATATCTACATCAGAGAATGATATAAATAGAGATTGTAACATATCATGTCTCAATGCAAAGGAATAATCAAGTACCTCGGAGGATTTACACTGGCTTCAAGAGAAATATGCGACTCTTACCGCACAGAACCATTGGCTTTTTCCGCAATTCAAACCTGTAGTGGTGAAACATAGGATCACCAAAAAGATCTCACGGGTAGCAAATTTCAATAATAATAATAATAATATATATGTATATGCCAAAATAAAATTAAACAATCCTCAGCTAGTTATTTATGGCAATTTTTCTGGTTTTTTCAAACCTTCCTTAAGTCCTTGATGTAGGCGATATATCAAACATTCTGATGTTATATATAATTAAAAAAAAAAGAAAAAAAAAAAAATATATATATATATATATATACATATATATATATATATATATATATATATATATATATATATATATATATATATATATATATATATATATATATATATATATATATATATATATATATATATATAAAGAAAAGCCCTACAAAGCTTTACTATTTAATTTAACTAAATTGTATTTATTAAAAAATATATAGTAGTAAACTTCCGGTTACACTTTTGATTTTTTTTTAGCTTTATGTTGCAAATGAGAAAATAAGTTTCATTCAGGAATGCACATATTTTAAAAAAGAGTTATTCTTTTATCAGCTTAAAGTAACTTTTTTTGTACTGAAGTTGCATTTAATTTATGGGAATATATTTTACAATAAAATTGTCGCCAATGCTTGAATTCAAGTTTTATTAATTCTTAAGGGAAACTTTTCATTGTTTTACGCGATATTTTGTAACAACAAAAATGGATCTATATTACATATCGCAATTTTGGATAAAATTTTTTGTCCATATTAAAATTTGCAGCTTGCAGAGTTACATCCTGGGTCGACCTTTCACAGCGTCTTACTAGGACAAAAATGAAGACTCTAGGAAAAGAGTTTTTTTTTGCTTTTAACTAAAATATATTTATTTCTGTAAAATTTTTAATTTTTATCATTACGAGCTTTGGAAATTTGGGATTATTGCTCTTACGCGAAAGTTGTTGGAACATTCAAACATATTCAAACTCACTTATTTTACCATAAAAATTCACTTATTGCCCGAAGTAACAAAATCATAGTCTCATATATAAAAGGAATGTAGAGATTTTGGTTTGAGTTTCAAACTATCTAATTTTTGAGAAATTTAAACTCCCTTAATTTCTCGATTAGTAACCCATTTCCCATAAGAAGTGTCATTCTCGGTTGTCCATCCTATACAAAATTAGGCTAGGTTAGGTTAGGTTGATTGGAGGGGTATGATAGCCCATGTCATACGAAATACACCTAAGCCAGTGAAGGCTTGTTGTGCGCTCCCTTGAGTTTAACCATAGCATATTGACACAAAGGTCTAGAGAAACTCCGTGTCACTCACAAAGTTCCTTATTTTCCTCCAGCATATTCCCCGTAATCGGGTTATGTTCGATAAGATGTCATCCCCAAGATATCGGTACCTTATTTGTGAGAAGGCGGGGCATTGGCAAAAATAGTGTTCCAATGTTTCGCTCTCCTCCCCACATGCTCTACATTCATCTCCTCCAAAATTAAGGCTTAGTGTTCTTTTCAGTTATATTTCTTTAGCAATCAAATATTAATGAAGAAGTTACCTAAAAGGAATAGAAATATTGGGAACAGTAAATATCGGGTGATATACATATTTGTTATTTGTATTTTTACTGTAGAAAACGAATCGTGGCATGTGGGAATACCAAAAATGCTCGGTATGTTTACCATTTCACCATGAATAAACTGGCGAACCAACAACACTTGGAACTCCTTGAAGTTTATTATCAAAGTTCGTGCTATGCCATTTCTGATATGTTTCGTAAATTATGCCCATTTAATGGTCCTCATAATCTGCCCACCGAAAAGGCTATTCAACCTATTGTGACCAGTTTCACTTTTTTGGACAGTAATTCAACAAGCCGTATGCGAAGAGTGCATACCGGGGAGAACATTGCTGCTGCATCACCTAGTGCCAATAAAGATATGTCAATTTGTTGCCGTTGTCAGTAAGATTTTATGTAAGGATCGAGGTCTTATGAAACCATAGAAATTACTGCTGCTGCAAGAGATGAAACCGGGTGATGTGCCATAACGTCGTTTTTTTAGTGAATGGGCCTTGGATGAAATAATCTTTAATTTTAAATAATGCCAACGGTTAAAAAAATCACGCTTAATTTTTAAACTTTAATGAAGACCTCAACTTAAATAATTAAATAAAATGAAACATTTATTTTACTAAAGTTATTATAGCCATAGAAATTTGTACAAAAAACTTGCAAAAATATGCTGACTTCTAATAGACAGAAAATTGCTTAAGCCATTTTGTTACCAAAAAACATAATTCTTTCTTAAGTTTTTAAAATTAAAAACGCCTGTACCTTTTTTTAATTTATCGAAATTCAAAAGTGCCATACTTCTTAACAATTGAAAGATGTACTGTAGACGTTTCAGTCGAGCTCTCCCAAGAGCATAAGAAGTCAACCTATGATTCCATTTTTTGTTTATTTTTATTTATTAATTTATTTGTTTGCTTGCTTATGTGTTTTCATGTCCCATTGTTCACTGGCATGAAACATAAAAAGAAGGCAAAAATATTATCAGCCGTTTGAAAGTGGAATAGCAGCATCCAGACAGTCAGTCCAACAAATGTTTATAATGAAAGTTAGTAAATTTCACTGTTGACTGGCTTTGCTTTTCATTCCATTAGCAGTCTATACCATTTCTATGTGGATTTACTCTCCTCCTCCAAATGGTAGAAATAGAAATAGCTGCAGTTTAGTCCGTTTCACTATTTAAAAACAACAACAACAAAAACCCCGAAGTATTTCTTATGTTCCTGTGAAAAATTTTATTTTCCAAAACTTTAAGTCGAAAGCATGAGTTGACATAAAATGGCAGTTGGCATATTTGTGAAATCAGTTTGAGTTGTTAAGTAGTTGGCAGTATAAAATCCCCAGACGACAGGATGGTTTTACAATATGAATATACATTTTTTACTTTCTTTTTATTTATTTATATTTTTTGCATTTTTTATATTTCGCAAATAACAATAGTTTAACTATAAAAGACTGAAAAATGCACAAAACGAAGAAGAAAGTAAATTGTTGGAATAGAAAATGACAAAATGTTGTACGTCTACCTCAATTCTGGTCATGAAAGGTAAAACTCTCCATGCAGCACTCCGACGGTAAAAAGCTCAATGGCTAAAAGGAATTTTATACTTCAATAGGATATGCATGAGCAACAGCAATGAGCAAAAGTGTTGTTTATAAATATTTAATTTTTTTTCTTCTGCAAGTTTTTTAAAAGTTCAGAGTGTTGCAATAAATTAATTAAGTCATTACGCTAATAGTTCTACTAATGAATTACACACGTAGTATTATTGTTATATATAAATTAAACTTTTTTTGAATAACAGTGGCAGTAATTATATTCGTATTGTGAGTAATATTTAAAAAAATTATATTAAAATAATAAAATGTTTGAATCCAACAAAATCCCTATACACCATTGAATGCTAAAAAATTAGTTTTTTTGTAACAAAATGTAAATAACCACTTTAAATTTGGTACAACTTTGGACAGATTTCGCAAAAGATTCACGTCAGTACCTGCCCGAAGGCCTAATCTGGCGGTGCACTTCTGCACAAGGGTGAATAAAGCCGTTCACCAGAGTTCCTGTTGTCCCCTTCAAGGGCACATACAGGAGGCGGTCCTAAATGTGCCCCCCAATAGGAATAACATGATAGTAATTCTGTACAGGCTGCAGAACCATGTACAAACACCTTGCTAAAGTGCTGGAGCTATCTAACCTCCACCAAGCCACCCAACGGCCCGCAACCATTAGAGCAGCTCTGTCGAATAGCAACAGCATCTAGAGATATATGGCCTTAAGAGAGCATCTACAACAGGCCTCCACAACCATATTGCAGACACACTCACTTGACCCATAGCTCTTCCCGCGTATCTTTGGGTTTTAACCACAGCCACCACGTCAACCGGGAAGGGGCCTCACCAACAACCAGTTTAGGACAAGTCCTAGGGGCTACTGGTTCCCGTGGCACCAGATGGGACTCTGGTCAGCCGCGTGTTAAAAACACCTCCGAATTTAGGTTGCATGCAAACCTGAGGTATCGGTAGCACCTCTACCCAGACAAGCATAGGCAGAGCTACTTCCTTAAATTATTTATATGCACGTCCGTTGCCCTGGTATTCCAGGGATTGGGTAGTAACATATTAAGTTCTAGGGGTAATTGGCCAAAGGTCAAGGTCTGGAAAGACCATATTACCCATCCGGACGAGTGAGCGAACCCGTTGCCCTGTTAATTCAGGGATTGGGTAACAACATTCAAGTTTTTAGGGGTTATCAGCAAAAAGGACTAGATCCGGAAACCTGATAACCCTATACCCCAGGAAATACAACATCAAGCCACCATGACAAGATATATAAACCCTGCCCACAACTTTGGACAGTATAATATATTTCTTTTGCATAAATATTATATATATATATATATATATATATATATATATATATATATATATATATATATATATATATATATATATATATATATATATATATATATATATATATATATATATATATATACTGTCCAAAGTTGTGGGCAGGGTTTATATATCTTGTCATGGTGGCTTGATGTTGTGCTATATATATATATATATATATATATATATATATATATATATATATATATATATATATATATATATATATATATATATATATATATATATATATATATATATATATATATATATATATATATATATATATATATATATATATACACTTAAAAGAAAAGTTTTTATAAATCTTTACGTACGCTATTCATATAAGGAGACAGGTTAACTATTTGTATTCGGAGACAGGTCAACATTTTTATTCGAGAAAGTGCACCTAATGTATCAACCATTCGAAGAAACTGGGCCGGTTTATAGATAATTAGACTCCTGTGTATCAAACGAAAACTCGAAAAAATCAATTCAACAACTTAAAATTTCACGAAGAACTATGCATTAAGCTTTAACAAAAGACCTCTACCTTCATGCTTAGAAAGAAAATTCAGCTTATTCAGGAGCTAAAAGCAGCAGCACATTCATCTTCTCCGATGAAGAGTATTTCCATCTGAATGGCTTCCAGAATACACAAAATTTTCGAATTTTGGACTCAGAAAATCCTCACGGAATCCATGAGAAACAAATGCACTCACAACGAGCAACAGTCTGGTGCGGATTTTGATTAGGCGACGTGATTATGCATTGCTTTTTTGAAGATGAGGTTGAAGGTGCAGTGACTGTGAAGGAGGTAAGTTACAGAAACGTTATAACTCAGTTCTTATATCTTCAACTGGACGACATAGTTTTTTGTGAAATTTCGGGCTTATGAAAATTAGCGAGAAATAATTCTTGAGTTCAAATCCATGAGATCAGGTGTCATCGGTAGGATACAGTGAAAAAACCATGGAAAATTTTATGAAAAGAATAATGGCCTCTCATCAGAGGCGTGGGGCTATTTTATTTCATGCTTAATCGGAACATTCCCTTTTTGTAATCCAATAAATAAATCACAATTATGTACAAATTACGTGTTGTTATTCTAAAATGAAAAAGTGCTTTTTTACTGAGACACACTATTTTGAACATTATTTTTGCGGTCATCACTCAAACCAAGGATAAACTTGATAAATACTTTGGAAATTTTGCACCATCGAATTTAATGGTAAGAAAGTGGTTTCTTTGTGGCCTTACCAGCATGGAAGATGCCTAAAATTCTAAACGGCCAGTTGACTGCTCTAAAATCGAAAGAATTGAAAAGTTCACCGTAAGATTTTAGCCAATCGCAGATTGAAAGTGCAAAAGATTGTGAAAATTATATGTATATTACATGGCTAAGTGGTTGCAAGTTTGATGACTTGGTAATGAGAAATATTTCAGCTTGGGAATGAGAAAGCTTTCCATATTTTTGCACTACCGACCATGAACTCCAACAAGTGACAAGATCGAATTTTTGCACCATATCGTAGGATTGGACGAAACGTAGATACATTTTAACCTACAAATTGGTCAATACAGTGAGTTTATCGGTATGGTGTTTGTCAGCCAATAAAGTCCTGGTGACAATTTTTTGGAATACATGCTTTATAATTCACATTAACTACATTCAAAAGTATGAAACAATCAATGGCAAGTGCCGTGCCAACTTATTAGATTGATTCAATAAGTAATAACAAAAAAGACCGCAACTCGCCTAAGGAAAAGTTATTTTTCAGCAAGGCAAATGTCCCTATATATGCAGTATCTCTGACAAAATTTCACGAATAAAGCTACATAATCTCCCTATTCCATTTATTTCCCGGACTTAGCCGGGAATAGCTATTTCTTGTTTCCAAAACTAAAGAAATTGTTCGGCGAGGAGAAATTTTATTCCAACGATGAAATCATCTCACAAACAAACACGTACTTTAATGACGTCGATAAATCTTATTTGTTGGAAGGGTTAAAAAAATTCCGAGAAACTTTCTACAAACTGCATGAAGCCCAAAAGAAATTATGTGAAAAACAATATAATTTCATATGAAGAGCTAAAGCCATAACAAATAATGCATTTTGCAAAAAAAAAAAAAACATATTTTATTCAAAAATTACTGGACTTATTTACCTGCCTACGTACTTATTACATTGTAAACTTGAGTAAATTTTATTGATTGCAATTAAATTTAAAAACTATTTCGTAATTTTCTACTAGAAATTGCATTTGTGTGACTAGAGATATTTCCCTGGTACGAACTCTTCACATACGGCTTGATAGATTAATGTCCAATAAAGTCAAAATGGTAAGGAATTTGGTCACAAGAGCCTGAAAACCCTGTTCGATGAGTCGATTATGATGACTATAAAATGGATATAATTGACGAGACACATTTCTCACACAGCACGAATTTTTACAATAAACTCCAATGATTTCCAGGTGTTGTTCGATTGTTATTCTATTGATGGTGATATGGCAAAACTTACTGAGAATTTTTCACATTGCCCCATGCCACGAATATTTTCTTGCACTGAAAAAGGTTACACTCAAAAAAGAAATAGCAAAAAAAAAAAAACAAATAGAATAAAAATTTATATAACAATATTCTAATCGTATTACGATTATGTATTTTGCAATATCCATATATACTAAATAATTCTCTTATTGTTACTTTGGCCTAGATATGTAATGTTGAATCTTTTCAAACTGATTAAAGTTCAAAATGTTTTTTTTTTACAAATCTCTAGAAAGACTTTAAATTCTTTTATTTTTCTCCATTTGTTCATACTTTAATTCAGATTAGAAATTACAATGTCCTTTGCATGGAATAGAGCGATTGTTCTGTTAATTTTTGCAAAAATATACAAATAAAAATAGATAAATCTTTTCAAATACCACCACTGTTGGATAAGTGTTTATATCCTTAGAGTTATTCCCCTCCCTCTTGCATTGCGTGCATCGGTGGTTACATTGAAATCAAAAATGTTGTTGTAATAACAGACGTTGCAAGGATAAAACTTAATTCTACTAAATGTCTGTAAAGAGCTACAAAAAGACTAATGGCATCTCTAGCCGCAATAGTATAACTTAAGTGTCTTTTTTTGTTGTTACTATTATTATTATTATTGCTGCCGTAGCTGTTAAGTTTTATATTGCCACACTTCATTACCGTAAACTTCTCTTTGTTGGAAGGGGTGTGCTCTTTATATACGAATATATGTATTTATTTACTTGTATCCGTATGTGTGGTACTTTCAATTTTTCTTTTTTCTATGTCGTTGATGACGCCGAGTCCAGTGTCATAAATTACAACGGCTTTTGCCCAAACTTCCGTTTGTGTCAACTCCTTTTTAATTTTGCTTTTATACCATTTAGATCATTTAACCGTGTGGCTGCTATTGGAGTAAAATTTTTGAACGAGGGTTCTCATATGTCCTTGCTAACGTTGGAAGGTTGTGTGTGTGTGTGGCTATTTATATATAAGTTTGCTTGTGTGTGTTAATGGAAAACGGAAAAAGGCTTTGTTGCCATAAAACGCTTGTAATAATTGTATTGGCCATTGAGGTTGAGGTAAAACGGAAATGACGACTTTGTTTATCAAATAAAAATGATAATAATGTTAGAATAATATCATAATTTCCGCTGGGTAAAAATTTACATAAAATTTCCCTTAGTCTTTATATATATTAAAAAATAAAGCTTTGAAAATCTCGTTTTATGTCTAGGAATATATTATACTGACAGGTTTGAGCAGAACGATTTCATTTTCAGAATAAGCGATGCCTATTTTCCAACACAAGATTGCCCAGATCTTAGATCATAGAATTTTCTGACGTTTCGTTTCAGAAAATTAATTACAAAATACAAAGATTAATTAACAATAGATAATTTTACTTAATTTAATTAATGTGCGCCAAATATTTATCTTCCTGTCAAAACCACAAATTAGTCTGTACACATACATATCTTTATATTTTACTAGCGAAAATTTTGTTTTATACTTCTAAACAAAAGCTATTAAAAAAGCTTAAAAACTTATGGCATAGTAGACGACAGTTAGTGTTTCATTTTCTTCTTCACTTGGATCCTTTGTGCAACCTAAAGCTTGTTAATGTGTTCGTAAATATTTTTATTTTATGGTTTGGCTGCAACTGTTTAGTAACTGATACGGCTGCTGGCCATCATCTAATACTCAAAGTAGTTACAACTTTATTACTTACATACTCACCCTGTCTATTGAATGACTGATACAATGCCTTAACCTTAAAGCCATAAATGTTTCGCATAAGTTCTATGAAACGTTTTATTACACTAATTTGTACAATGCTGGTATGGTAATAACTTCATACACATAAAACAAATGTTTGTTTGTTTTAGTATTTCAAATGATATTTGTACTACACCGAAGTAAGTTTTTAAGCATATATAAAGTGGAGAGTAAAAGTAATTGAATGGTGATTGTTACATAAATATGACTATGGCATAATAATACGAGGTAGTTTTACCCTTTACCTTTTCTGACAATTAAAGGGATCTGAAGCTTGAGTTAAAATTTGCTCACCATCCTTATTGTATAAAACTAAATTTTTCATATAGTTTTGATTTTTACTTGTTCAATATTTAGAAAATATAGAATAGCTTAAAATAAAGCACTGATTTTATAATAAATTCAACAAAATATAGTTAAAAAAATAATATAACTAGGCGATAACAGCTACAAAACAGTGCAAGGCTGCACAAGGTCAAACAAAAATGTGCACAGCCATAGAATTTGGGTTAAATTAAGAAAATGAAAGGATGTTCAGTTTAAAATTTTATAAATTAAGAAGAAGTAGCGTAATTAGCCACTATGGAATAACATCTACAATACAGACAAACTCTGTCATCTGAACACTTGCGATAATCTTTTATAAAAGAGACTTGAATAAAATTATAGATCTGATTTTGTAAATCATGTCACCAACTAAAATTTATATTGAGAAGAACAACAAAATTAAAAAAAAATTGTTTCTCATAAATTATTTTCATCGAACAGGCGCCGCTTTGCCTAACAAAAGTTACGGAATTTTGATAGAAAAATTCAGTAACTTTTTGATTTGTATTTATAGTTAAGTTAAGTTTATATTAAAGTGTTTAATAGATGATTTAATTACCTTTTCAGAAAACTATAAACAAAAACTATTACATTTATTAATCGACTGATATCAATACACTATCAGCCGACTTTTAGGCACCGCCGCAATTTTGTAAAAATTAGACTTCTAAACTGGACTTCCTACAAAATTTTGTAAATATTTTCACATTCTCTATATATTTATGGTTTCATATAAAAATATAACAAATAACAATATAATAAAATAGGGAGATTACATTGCACATACTTTCTTAATGCATCTTGGAATATTTCCAGTTTTCTTTAAGTGGCATGGCTTTTCTAAATGTTTTTATAAAAATTAACTCTTATAGGGTTCCGTTTGTTTGTCATTATACTTTGAAGATGTTTAGACTTAATACAGAATTCGTATTAACACTTGATGGCAGAATGCCAATACTATAACAAAGTTATGTGTGTTAAAATTGAATAATAAATCTAATTTTTCAATATATTAAAACACAACTATTATTTTCTTTCATGCACACAAGAGTAAAAATATTTAAAAATATTTTTCAACATTTTTGGCCATTTTTCCTGCACTTAAAGAAATAAATAAATGCCTTGAAAAAAAGTTTACGTGTTGTCCTTAAGCCTTGTATAAATAAATAAATAAGTATATATATATATATATATATATATATATATATATATATATATATATATATATATATATATATATATATATATTGCCTGTTATGTAGATAGTACCACATACCACTGTGCTTTTACATTTACGATATAGATGTATAGAGAACAACAAGCCGTGGGGCAATACACACCACAAGAAAGTGGAATTATTTTTACTATTCCTTTAACAAATTTTGACACCATTGTTTGGCATCATCATGAATTTTACAATCATATTCATTATCGTTTTATGTTCTTGAGGAATTAAGCATTTGTTTGAGCATCATGGTCTCATGCCGACTGGGTCTATACAAAATGGGTCCATTGCAGATGTAGTAAGAAATTCGACCAAGAACCTCGCTGTTGTTGCAGACACCGATGGCACCACCGTAACAGAAAATTGTGAACATTAAAGGCTCATAGTAAACGAATTTTTTTGTGGTCATTTAAGCGATATATTTTTTTTCAAATTAATGTTATCAATGTCACACTCTTATCTTATGACAGCAGAGTTCTATTCTTCATTTAAAACAAAACGGCATCCAGTTCAATTTATGACATTATTTTTGTGCCACCCGATACATATATAACAAACTAGCTGCATTGTTTTTTAGACTATTTAATTTTGTTTCAGCTTTAGAATTTTTTTAAGAAAACAATATTTTTATATTCGATACATCGCTAAACTTTAGTTACAAAATACAAAAATGTATATTCTCCAAGTCATATAAATGAATTTTTTCTACTTTCTTTTTTTTTTTTTTTTTTAAAGAGAAGTTACACTCAGGTAATTAATGCCTACCACTTGAATTAAGGTGTTACTTCTTTTTGTGAAAGGGATAGGGTAGAGAGGACAGGTGGTGAAATTAGAATACAGAGAGATAGAGAGAGAAAGAGAGGTTTTAATTTCTGTGTTACAACTCAGCTATTCCGCGTTGATTTATTTATTATTATTATACTTTTTTTATAGCAGAGTTGTAGCGTCTCTGATGTTAAGTAGACGCATTTTTTTAGTATTGCCATTTTATTAGTTGTTTTACTTCGCCGACGGTTCTTGCTAACAATACCGACGAAGGAGGGCGCGCTTGATACAGTAAACATTAGCAGAGTATGAAATTGCTGTTACTGTTTTCAGAACTTTTAAAGTCCCTCAAAATAACATGAATGAACAAGTCACATACGAAGGTGTGACTGATATTAGTTGCTGTTTACAGCCCCCAAGCTCATGGCTAGAGAATTGCTATCCTATTAATGTTCCATAGTCTTCTATTAACATAAATAGCAGTAAGTAATTTTTTAATTTTTTAATTTTTTAATTTTTTCCTTTAACACAACTTAATCATCATATTTGAGTATATACATAAAAATCCCCTCTTTATATGCAGTACACAGAGATGAATGTTATCTAAACTCACCATATATCAATTAGTCAAATTTTTTAAACAACTAATGAAGAAGTATTTTGTTTATATGAATAAAAAAAATAAAATTATATTTGAGGCACAAGTGAAGACAAAGAAACAGTTTTAAGGTGAAAGTAAGTAAGTAAGTAATGTAATGGGGGTTTTCCCAGGATGGCCCTTTGCACTGCGACCATTGTTGATCTATTGTGCTTCCCCCGTCCCTAGAAGTTTAATACGTTCGCAAATAGGATCAGCTCCTTCAGTGGGAGCATTAGCAGATCCTCTTCACTCAGCGTATATGCATGTAGAGTCCTGTCATCTGCAGATGTCCGTGTCAGATAAGACCATTCTGTATAGGTGGGCTTTGCAGGTATAATGGCCTGTGAGCGCCCCTTCCAGCGCCCGTAGGCTTTTTTTGTCCAGTCTTAGTGGCAGATCCGCCCTTCCAGCGTCAAAGCGTAGGAATTACTTGGAGTGACATAATCCATTGATGTCATTCCAAATGTTGTGCAATGCTGGACGATGTCCATTTCGAAATCTCAACTTTAAGGTGACATATCATAATGTCCAGTTCAACAATGTTCATGGAACTTATGACCCAATTAAAGGTGTCATAACATCCATGGACATAAGGACACTTGCAAAAGTCTTGTAATATCGACGGATACTACGAAATTTTTATACGGACAATATGTCAATTTTAAATGTTTCATGATATAGTCGTACATACAGAAAAAGCTTTACAAAACAAATTTGGTGTTCGAAATACCACTTTTACCCGGCTTAAGATCGCTTATGCAGCATATAGTTGTAAAGTGAGGCCGGTATTTAAAAAATCATAGATGCATTTGTAAACATCAAATGTGTGATAATCTACTATACATTGTCAAACAGGGTGAATTTGCTGATACTTCAATCTCTTAGTTTAAATATTAAAGAAACAATGTATGCGCGTATTTTTATTAAATAATGTAATTCAAATTGTTAAACTCATTTGAACATTAAAAATATTATATTTTAGAAGGAAAAATATATCCTAGATTTTAATGCCACTTTTATATATTCATCTTAATATATAATTTCTTTTTCTTCTATTCCTTCTATTAAAATAGAAATAAAACAAAAAGTTTTTTCAACGACAAATTACTTTGAATTTGATAAAGGTTATATGAAATTTTTCTTTACTTTCATTTGAATATCAATATTAAATATTTATGGTTTTCTTCGCAACATTTATAAAATGTTAAGCCAACTGTGGTGAACCCTCTCTTGTATATACATTTTTTTTGGCTTTCTCTCTAAATTTTGCTACTTTTCTCAAAGTTTGTGTGGAGCTGTTGGGTAAATAATTTATTGGCGATATCTTTTCAATTTCTTGCAAGTATTTTAGATTTTTTTTAGTATTCATATCAAGAGGTTGTATCATTAAAATATCTTAAGATGTGGTATAATTTTCTTTTAAATATTGATTACAAAGAAATTCATCCACTTCTTTAAGATTGATGTCTACAGAATTTTTCTATACTAAAAATATAATATCGAATAGACGATACAATATACGAGGTTGGCTAAATAAGTCCGAAAATTTTCGAATGTAACTAACGATTTTGGATAAAAAAAACAATTCTTTTTGCAAAATAGTATTCTATGAGCTCTATACACTTTGAGCAACGTTTCTCCAATTTCTTTTATTCCCTCCACAAAATAAAATTTTTCGAGGACATCAATATACTCGTAAGTATTTGGTGGTGAGATGATTTTGTCGTTGGAATCGAATTTCTTTCAGTTGAGAAAAATTCGGGGAATAGCGCAAATAAGGGAGCGATTTCAAGGAATTTATACATTTTAACTACACGTGTGCACCCTTGCATTATTCTAGTGAAAAAGAACTTTTTTTTTTGGCCAAATTCAGTAGCTTTTTTTAATTTTCATTAAGTATTGTACCTCTTGGAAGATAGCTAATGTGGATAATACCGCCTGCATCCAAAAAAGCGAATGCCATGACATTATTGTCTAACACACCCACCTTGATTTTTTTGGCGCCGATTTATCCCAAGAAACCCACTGATTTTACTGCTGTTTGGTACTCTGGTGCGTTGTGGTGGATCCGCGTTTCATCCGTGGTTGCCAAACGGTGCATACGTTTGACTATATTGGGGTTTAACTACGCCAAACACTCCTGAAATTTGTCAAAGGATTGCGGAAAGTTTTCTCATAATCAAATAACCATTAAGAATTAAAATTACTGAGCCGCATGAAAAAAACCCTTTATCACCGATCGGTCAATACCATATCGTGAAATTTTATAATGGTTTCGGTTGTAGTGGCCACAATTGGACGTCCAGAAGGCTCTGCATCTTCCGAGCAACCACAACGGAATCCAGTGAAAAACTTTATTATCATTGACATTGATGATACAGAGTTCCGATAATATTTATAAAGCTTAGAATTGATGTAGGGGATAGTTTTTTTTTTCCACAAAAAGTAATGTTTAATGAGCACACGATTTCCTTTTTTTCATTTTCTCCTCAAATCACTCGGTAGTCTGTTATAAAAGGCTGTCAAACACAAACTTACTGCCTGGCCCACGATGTCGAACGACATCGTTCGCGTGCTTAAATACATTCAAACCAAAAACAACATTTTAAAATTTGTTGCTGTTTCAAACGTATTTATGCAAGCGAACGATGTCGTTCGACATCGTGGGCCAGGCAGTAAATGACGCAATTTTTGAAATTATGGCAGGAGTCAACTGACAGATGTTTTCTGATGGACACAGTGTGTGCAGTAAGAAAGCGGAAAATTAAAAAGTTGCGGACATTTTGAGTCATCCTCGCAGTTAATTCTTTTTAACTGGTCTCATAATCTAAAGACGGTGTAAAGTGTGATTTATATAAATTTAAAGATAAGATCGCTTGATCAATATATGTTTTAATAGAAAAATTTATTTACTATATTCTTAGCCATAAATATTATTTGTTAAATCGTATCGCTTAATCAAAATCATTATACCAGGACACTGCTGCCCACTTTGCAACGTACAACGACATTTGACAGTCATACAAATGTGAATATCTTTATAGTTTTCTGGTCAGTTTGTAACTTAATTGTGCAGCTTTATTTTTTTGTAACACATAAGAAAAGTATTGTATTAATAAAAACAAATTTACCATTTGAAAAAACACGCTGAAACATAAAATTTTATTCGGTCGTTGGTACTGAAGGTACTGACAAATTAAAATCCGTAAGGAACACATTAAACTAAGTATAAATTCATATTTATAAAAAGCACAAGTTGGAACAATTTACATAAAGTGGAAACATGCTTTTTAATTTCTCACCCAAATGTACAATTTGTAAGACCGCTACGCAGCACAAAACATTAAGGATTTTCTGCTTCTTTACTTCACAACGTACTGGCGGGTACTATGATGAGTTGAAAAAATACAACAAAAATAACATTAAAAATTAAAATATAGAACCCTATGCCAAAAGCAAGATATAATAAAAAAAACGCAGTAATACGTGCTACAGTACGAACACAACGAATGTAGACAAGGTTTTATTGTGGTAATTGAGGGAAAGAGCAGACATTTAAAATGTTCTCGAATGTCCTTTTATTAAAGTTAAATCAGAAAGTATGAACAGTTTGCACTATTAAGACATGAATGGGCTACATCAGAACCAAGCGCTTTTAGCGGAAGTAGATGTTGTTCTTCCAAATCATTTTATATGGTACATACGTTCCCAAGAAAAACATAAAAGATAATTTTATCTGCAACATATTGTAAAAATTAGAATACAGTCATTTATATTAAAATTTTTATAAGATGAATAGAATCTAAATATTTATTTGAAAAATAAAGAAAGTAATAGTGTAATACATGCCACATATATATTTAAAAAAAATTCCAAAACAGTCAATGATACGCAAAACTTGTGATCCGGAATTAGTGAAAATTTGGATCTTTTTCAATGTAGCCCAACAAACTTTATACTGTATATGAAAATCGGCCTTATTATTTATAAAATTTTTTTAGTCACATAAATCAATAGGGTTGTTAGGTTTCCGCACCAAAGCCTTTTTGGTGAGAACCCCTGAAAACTTGTATATTGCTACCCAATCCCTGAAATAGCAGGGTAACGGGGGCGCAAGCAAGTATTAAAGGAAGAATGCTTGCCTACGCTAATCTAATTAAAAGTGCTACCGATGCTTCAGGTTTGTACGACACCTAGAATCAGAGTTTTTTTTTACACAAGGCCGACCAGAGATCCTCTTTGGTACTACAGGAACCAGTAGCACTTAGAACTTAGTCGACAGCTTTGGGATCACATGGTGGCTGCAATTAAAACTCAAAGTTACGCAGAAAGTATTATGTTCCGGATGAGTGTGTGCAATATGGTGCTATTGATCACGGTGTAGATGCTCTCTTCAGGCCATACATCTCTATGTGCTGTTGCTTTTCGACTGGTGTGCTCTGAGTCATTGGGGTGGTAGGAGGTTAGAAAGATACAGCACTTCATCAACGTGTCTGTACATGGTTTTGCAGCCCTGATTTTGTCGTCCCTGTATGTAGGACAAATGGATCCTCACCCCATGTGTGCCTCTTGAAGGTTAGGTCTTAAGATAGCTACTGACGTAAATCTCTGACATATTTATAACAAAAGTGCTTTAAATTTGCGTACGAAAGAAACTACATTTTCAACGAATTTTTTGCAATATTTTTTAACGTGAAACCACTGCATTGAAGTGTGTCCTGTAATATATAAAACGTCAGAATAAATTTCTGTATATTTAAAAGCGCAATTCCGTGGTAAGGCAAACCAATTTAATTTCTGTTCCCATTGGAATAACAAAAAACAAACAAAAGTATAACTTCTATAAATGAGCACCAATAGTAGCTTCATTCTACTCTAAAACAAAATACAATGTAGTGTTGGCCAAAACCTAAACTAACACACAAACTCTAACAAGTATTACATTAAATTTCTCATTCCAATAAAATGTTTAAATTTTATCTAACGAGTTGACTAAAAACTAGAAAAGAAAATGTTTCATATACGCACAAACATATTTAAATGTATTCCTCGTCAGAAAAAAAGATATAAAGGAAACCACTACTGGATGAATGAAACAAATTAAACCTAAAAACTCTTTACTTGCTTCGTATGCGAAATAATTCGAGTAAAAAAAAGGAGAGAAAAACGTTTAAATTTTGATAAAAAGGGGAAACGAAATTTCATATTTCACAAATTTTAAAAGCCAAGTAAATAGTTATTTGGCTTTTTCACGTCTGGCTGCTTATGTGTACCATGGAGATATGGATTATTTTTTTTTGGAAATTACTTTTATAAAGCATTTTCATATTAAACAATGCACGCAAAAATGCTGTAGATTTTTTAACTATTTTAAATAACAAATATGTTTAAGATTTAAGCCGTTTATGCAGTGAACATTTATAAAAGCCGTATGACTTTGTGCAGAGTATATGATTTTTAAACAGTCAAATCGTTTTTTGATTTGAGAAATCTTTTTTAATTTAAAAAAAAAAATTTTGCATATATCGGTACTTATGAAGTTGTTCAAATAATCAATTCAATAACTTTTATATATGACAACAAAGAAGCTGCATAATTATCAACAGAGAAACAAATTATTTTTCGTCAATTAATTTAATTTTTTTGTAGACGTTTGTCTTTTTTTCCAATGAAAGCAAAATTCAGTTAATAAGAAAAGATGTTCTGTTCAATCAGTAGTTTATTTCTTATTTAGAAACAAAAGACAAAATTCATTTAATAGACGTGAAAATAAAAATTGAAAGATGAAGGAGTGCCTTCGTAGACTAGTAGCTAGTGTACTAGACTGGTAGTCCGAAGGTCGCAGGTTCGACTCCTGCCGCAGACTCCGGGTGTCTCTGCAGATAAGCCAAGTAGCTTCGCAGTTTGTGTTTGTTAATTAATTAAAAAAAAAAAAAAAAATTAAATACACATGAAGTATAATATGATGAACAGCCAAAATAAAATTTAACAAAAAATTTATTAGAAAACATTGTAAATGCTAAAAATTTATAACATTAATTAAAATATAATTTTTTCACATAGTTTGGTTAAATTAAATTAATTAATCTGCCTCGAAACCTGTTATTGGAGTGGAATTAATATTTTTTTTTCAATATTATTACAATATTTTTTCATTAAGGAAGAAGTAAGGACAAGCCAATTATTACACTAGCAGAATGGAACAGTTCTGTTTTTGGTGGTCGCCACACCATGATTTCCAATATTTATCACTGAGTACGGAAAGTTTTGTTCATAAGTTGGTATAAACACTAACGTAGTGTCACTTGCACATTTTGTTTAAAGAACCACTCCAAATAAATAAATGTAAAAATAGTTAAGCGATTAAATAAACAATTTTTTTACATAATAAACAATGTTATTTATAAAATTTACTATTCGGACGTGATACATTACATACCAAAATTATAAACAAAAAAGTTATTAACACTCTGTGAATATGTTTTAAATTTTAAGCAATGAGACTGTTTTAAAATGCATAAACATAAATCTAAATTTAGACTTCAATATACACAGGACAACAAAGTCAACTCAACTAGTCTTATTTGTGTAAAATTATGATCTTTCCTTCAAGCTTTATATATTTTTTTTTTCTTTCAAATAATGTTATGGCAATTTAATCTTTCAGGAAGAAAATAAGTGATATCGGGAGCATATAATAGCATCAGTCTTTTCTTTTTTTTCAAACAATAAGCCATAAAATAACATAACAAAAACATATACACACGAATAAGAATAATAAAAGACTCACTTACACATACAAACGTATATATTCATAGTAGGAAACACATGTGTTGAGATTTTGAAGCATTTACTGGCACATCAGACAAAAGCCATATAAATTCAACAAGCTGGCTCACTTATACTATCAAACGATTATAAACGTTTAAAAAATGGAACCAATTCAGTGAACGGCTCCTACCAGTTACCAGGGCTCTTTGTTTATGTAAAGGCAGTGATACTCAAGACCTTGCAACCATATACGCATACATAAATAAAGGACATTCAAAATCTAAGAATGAGCATTGAGATTGAACTTATTGTATGTGTACTTAAGAATAATTGAACAACAACGACAAGAAAACATGTTTATGGTCATTTCAAAAATGTATAATTTTATATCTTGTCCATTTGCAGAAGGCAGAAATTCAGAATTATTCTTCAACTGCTTGTTCTTTAAAAGGGCAGAGAAAGCGAAAAAATACTCTTTATTTCAATACAATACAATAGATTTTTATGTGTTTCGAGCTTTTACACATGTTGCATACGTTAAAACTTGTTATGTTCTATTTTTGTATATATATATATATATATATATATATATATATATATATATATATATATATATATATATATATATATATATATATATATATAATATAATATAATATTGTCCTGCGAATATCTTATACAGGGAAGTCCAACTTACAAATAAATTTAAAATTGTACTCTAAATGTATTTTTATTTGAAAACTGTATTGGAAACCATTTAGTATTTTGTGGACACAAGTAAAAATCTCATTAGACTTATTAGAAGAATGTTGTTTATTTTCTAATGTTTTTTATAATTATTAAGACAGATAAAGTACGTCTGACTACTGGCTGAAGGAACATGCGAATGTTTTCAAGGTTAAGACATAGCATATCAGAACACGGGTCTAACTACTTGGATAGATTTTAGTTTAAGTATCATTAATATTTAAACTAAACTTCACTGACTCTCTTCAGCAGCAGAAACGAGAACAACAAACAAACGTGTGTATTCAAATGACTTATTCAGCCCTGCTCTGTAAATTTAATACAAGAAAAATTCTCAATTTTAAATTGAATTTCTTACATAATTGGTGTTCTCTAAGCCGAATTCACATAATTTTTTTGTCGAGTGAGCGCGCCTGATGAAAGGTAAATGGATCTTATTATTTTCCTAATAAATAACTGAAGAGCCTTGAACAAACAAAAAAACTTAAAATTTTAGATTAAAAGTCCTTTTTATTGATTTTAGTCCAATTACAAGCTTTTCTATATATTTAAGCTAGGAAAACGGAGTTTAAAAAACGTATGAATAAAAACTACCTGGTCATTTGTACACAATACCAATGTCAGTTGAATGATCACCTCTAGATTGGTTGCAGCACTGTACCGTTTTGAGATAGTTTTCTACCACGTTTTTGCATATTTCGGGCGGTAAGTAGGCTGAATGTTGCTTTTCTAATGCTCCAACGTTAGGGAATTATTCACGTAGATAAGTTCTTTGAATTAGTCCTACAAAAAAAGTATAACTGCGTCAAAACGTATGATTTTGGTTGCCAATTGACATCGCCAAAAGGTGATATTACGCGTTCTGAAAACTTTTCATGCAACAAAGACAAAAACGGTCGTGTTGTGTGGCTCGTGTTAACATCCTGTTGAAACCACATATCGTCCAATTCATAATCTTTATTTGCAGGCCTGTAAGAGTCATTTATCATACGGCCATAGCGCTCTGAATTGACGGTAACGGTTCTTCCAACGTCCTTTTTATATTTTGTTTGATTCGTTTGGCATAAATATATGAAGTTGAATATTTCCAAACTGCCTACAGCAAACAAATTTGATAAATTCTGATATTCATGTTTTCCCAATAAATATGCAGTAAACAAGACTATTATTATAAGTGCTCGGATATTTCATGCTGTCATTTGAAAGTATAAATCAGTAAAAAATTTTGATATTTCGACACTAAGATTAGCCATTCCTGCTCGATGATTATACAAAATAAGAGTATTTGTATTTATGAGGTATAAGAAACATATACCATATATATGTAAGCAAACTTGTTAACACACATACATACATACACATTCTTCATATCCGATGCCAAAATGCTGATTAAACTTGATTGCATTTTGCTGCGTCAGTCTGGCACTTGGAAAATAGAAGAATCTTTACTCTTAAACTTTCACTTTGTCCCCTCTCTAGGTCCTTAGCAAACACAAAAGAAATTTTTACTGCCTTTTCTTTGTTAGATTTTGTTCTTTTTTTTTACTTTAACTTTTCGAAGAGTCATTTGGAGGGATAAAGACAAGTTGAATATATTTATTGCATGTGGAATTGTATTCCATAATCTTTCCATATTTATTGATAAACATTTTTCAAAGACAGTGATGAACAGACAATGTGATGACCATTTTGTTGGTAAGTATTTTTTTATACAATATAATTTGTATGTGTTAGAATGGTATATCTATATAAAAATATGATTTTTTTCTCTTTTATTATCTTTTTATGTCATTATATATTTCATGGCGTATCATGGTTTTTATGACACCAATTTGTTTAGTAATTTGTGTGACATGCATGATTTAATCTTAAATACTGAATATATATGAACATGTCAGTATATACATACATATGTGCCTATGTGTATACATATATAAATATATGAGTACATATGTATATGGGCAACTATTAGTTGTTTGAAGAGACCCATATTTATCTGCTTAAATTTACTAACATGGTACTAGAAAAAAGCTAAAGAAAATAAAATTAGTTTGTTTTCATTCAAAAATTTTACAGTAGGGGAAAAAACTATTTTCACTATTGAACGGTCGCTCATACTAGAGATTTAAGGGAAAACACTTTTAGAAGTTAAAAGTAGTAGTGCCTTTCATAAAATAAAGGGTTTTTTCTTTTATAAACAAACTATTTGGCTTGTCTTCATAAACAACCAGTCAGTGGCAGGAATCGAACCTGCGACCTTCGTTCTACTAGAATAGCACACTAGCTACTAGTTTATTTTCAAAGTGTTTTTTTAATAGTTTTTGGATTTGATTTAAAAAAATAAAAAATTAAATTTAGAGAAGTGTATAAAATTTTTATTTTAGTCGATAGAACGATCTATATAATTGAATGTTTGATGATGATATCATGGAAAAGGAGTTGTAATCGTATTTCTCTTAACTGATCTGACTAACCTGATTTTATCAATAAGATAATGCGGCATTTCTGAATAAATAACTTTGTATAAAATTAAAAGCATACGTATATAAAGAACGTTGTTGAACGAAACTCCATATAGTTTCGAGGAAAATACAGATTATAATTAGTCTACTGAATCCTAGTCTGACGATCAAGCAAACCGCTTGATATTAGTACAGGGGGTTATTCTCTATTGCGATGCCTAAGAAAAATGGTACCTAATCGGATAATTGGTACCCTTTATTGCGATTACGCATTTCCTTTCGCATCTAATTTTTTCACTTTCGCAAACCTGGCATCAGTGTACTCTGTAATACGAAAGCGTATGTTAAAGTCGTTCGTGAAAACTAAATATCTTGGGCTAACAAAATATCAAACGCATCGAACTAGCTTACGCATCGCAATAGAGAATAGCCCCCAGATGTTCGCTTGCAGCAGCACCAATTTAAGGGACTTCAGGTTCGATAAATACAAATTGACTATCCAGGACTTCTTATTTGTGAAAAAAAATTATTCGCAGCCAAGCTTTATATCTAAAGTCCCTTCACTATCAGTAACCTGTGATTCATTTGTCTTCATCTCGGCACATTGCTCGCATAAATTAACACACAAGCCATGGGACAATTCGTATACATAACTAAAAATATTGTTGTATAAAACGTTTAGCTTTCTCTTGCTAATAGAGTATTAACTTAAAAAACTTCACATCTGTAGAATAAACTAGGAACAGGGTAATATTTAGCAAGAGGTTGGATTATATTGAAAGATGTATAGTGCATTGACGACCAAAGACACACCTCAGCTTCGCGTAAGTTTCACCTACAAGAGTGTTAACATGGTTTGTCCAGGTGAGACTGTTATTAACAATTAAGACAACGTTTTTGGCAGCATTTATTTTATCGATTATATATCCATTTATTAAAACATCAACACTGGCAATACGAGTGATAGTTTTCATATGAAATATGAGACATTTTGATTTATGAGATTTTGCAGTTGCCCAATATTATATTTTATTCAGATCGTGCGTTGAAATATTTTCAGCGATGCATGCCATCTGCGTACATATGAATTTGGAAATGCAAAAGTTATTGTGGCAAATCATTTGCATAAATAGAAAAAAAGTAATGATCCCATGGATTGACCGTTGGGGCACACCTCCAGATAAAAGAATGAATATTCCCTCTTATTATGATTGTCGCGTCGACGTCACATCAAGTCAACAGTAAAAAAAGACAGCAGTTCTGAACTCGCTGTAAGCAATAATTAAATAATATTGATGGCCAATTGTAATTTTATAAGCCATAATAGTACTAATATCCTATCAATAGTATTTAATAGTTCTCGATAACGATTCCACAATTGCCAATATATTGATGTCGACTTGATGTGACGTCGACGTTGACAATAGTAATAAGGGCAATTGTTCAAATACACAAATTTGCTGACGACTAAAGAATTATGACTATCACAGTTGTGTAGAAGTTGAGGAGCAGTAAAAAGGTGTGTATGGGTGGTGCTGTGGTCAACCGTTTCATTGGTTTCGAAACGACCAAAATATGAAAAAATATAAAATAAAAAATATTTCATGGGCAATCCCACGCACTATTAAAATTTTTCAAAACCGCTTGGGAATGACATAAGCTACTCTTTCTTAAACTAGATCTAATAAGGCATTTAAAGCATTACAATAGAAAACTTTTCAATTAACATTTTTCAATAATTTAAGCTTAAAATATATTGCTATACTTACCTATAAATGAAGCATTTAATTAAAAACTTACAAAACTCATATTTATTCGTATTATTTCAGCTTAACATTTGCTTTATTTTTGTATTTCACATTATACAAAAAATAATATTTATACAATCATATAAGTTTGAGTTTAAAATACGTTTGTAGATATTAATTAATGTTTTTATAAATATCCATTGTCCACAGTAAGTAAATCCTTTTGGTCTTAATTCCGCTTTTGTGTTTCATTTATTTAATACTTTTCCATTGTTTTCTGTTGTCTATTTTATACTATTAAGTCCATACTATTATCCATTATAATATAAGCACTGTGACGTCGTTTCATTGGCCAAATGGTTGCTGGAAATATATTTTTTTAAATAAATTTATTTAAATATATTAAATAAAATTTTTTTATTTGTAGAATGTAGGGGTAGATAATGAAATCTAATAAATATTGTTTTTAATGCAGCCAGAGAATTTGTTTGAAAATCAAGTAATCGCTTTCTATATTGTCTATAGTACTTGCATTTGAGTATATACTATTGCACTACTAAAACTTAATGTTATCGGAACTCATTGCTTGGTGAGTTTTAAGTTTTGACTGTTTGAAGTTTTGTCATTTATCCTTAAAGCTATATTTCTTCAATTGCAAGAGTGTAAAAATTTGTCGCTTCTTTATAGAAATACAGAGGCTAAGAGTACTTATTTTTAGTTAAGCCGTTGCTACAAATTAAAATTTGCGATATTGAGACCTTTACTATATTAGAATAATTTTTTTGTTTGCATATAATAGATGAATGGAAAGACAAACAAGAAACTTACATTATTTTTTCAAAAAATATTATATTATTCGTTTACTGTTTGTGTTTGAAATTTTAGTAATTTGAATTTTCTTTTTTTCAATAATTCATATGTTTCTCAGAAAAATATTTGGACTTAAAATATTTTTGTAATATTTAAATATAGAGAAAATGTAGAGAAAAAGTTTTTGACGAGAAATTATAACTTACAAAAAACATTTTATAAATTGTGCAATTTTTAGGAAAACTGGAGCTTTTTTTAATTTAAAGGTTTTTTTAAGTTACACATATGCAGACGCAAACGCAACATTTTATGTAGAAAAACTATTGTATGTTGGGAGTGTGATTTGTGGTTAAATTTCAAGATATAAATCACGATATTTTTCAGTTGTACTTTCGAAAAATAATCAAACTAAATATTGAGCTCCCCTTTTAATTTGTTCATAAAGTAATTGGGAATAGCATACTTTTTTTAAACATTAATTCAGTTAATGCTAACAATAAAAATTTAAATCTTAGCGAAATTTTACGATATTTGAAACTCATTATGTTTTTATAACAATACCAAGTACTAGTAAAAGCGGTTTCTGCAAAATAAAAAAAATAATCTCCTACACTCCTCAAACACTTTTCCAATAGAACACAAAATACGTAAAAAATATATATTAGCGCTCAAATCTTATTAGCTGAATAAATTTATAATAATCTAAAATTTGATATAACATGAAACCCATGTTAAACAGTTGCCTTAGAAAACATTAGAAAACAATTAAATAGCATTCAAGGGTAATTTAGAAATAAATTGAGAAGTTAGTACTCATAGAAATACTTATGTAAATATTTTTATTTTATTTTACTTTCAGTCTTGTACTTGGCACACCATAAAAGGTATATCCTTACAAAAACATAAGTATGAAAATAGAGCACAGTTAATTTCCTAGAATTTCGGTGCTTACTAGTATTGAGAGCAAAATTTGCACCAAGCTGCTGCTTATCACAATTCCTGACACTATTGTTTACTATAATAATATCACATCCAATATCTCAGTATTGTAATTGAAAAGGCCTTTGTCTTTGCAAATGTAATTCACTTGTGGCTTATTTACCATTAGCAGTATAGAGTAGGAGATATCTGAAAACTACCATTCATCCTATCCATACGATTTCGATGCTACCAGCAAATTTAGCATTATTTTTCCCATACAGTTTTTCATTACTAGAGAGAAAAAAACAACCATAATACAGTCCAATATTAGAAAACTTATGAACTTCACTTCTTAGGCTTATTATTAATTATCTTTATTTTCTAAGTAACATTTTACTAATATTAAGCGAGAAAAAGCCTTGAAAAGTACTAAAGTGTATGTGTACAAATTGTGTGCACAGGCCGGATGTTGACATGGCGCATTGAAATGCTCCTAAATATTCATTCATATTATTCGTTCCGTTTCAGTATTGCACAAAAAAGTGACGTTTGCATAAAAACTACAGTCAAAGAAAATAATAAAACACACATGAATGCTGATGCTGGATTTTCAGTGGTCTCTATTTTTACTTTTCTGATTTTTCTTGTCGGCATTATTGAATTTTCCTTTGCTCATTTGTTCCTTAAAACTCAACACTTCCTTGAGAATCTCCTTATCAAAAATGAACTTAGCTATTTAGATAGATCGTTCGCTAAGTTCATATTTTCATAAATATAATTAGTTACAATTGCTAAAATTCCAATATTATTTATGTTAGTCATTCATCATAAGAGCAACCAATATTTTTGGGAACAGTGTTAGAATTGATTTTTTTGCACTTTTAATATCACATTAGTTATTATTTTAATTTCTTTTTTATCAAAAGAATTAAAAATTTTGTTAGACATATTGAATTTCGCGCTAAAAAGTATACTATGATTTTCGCTTCATTATCTTACACATTATTCTAAATCAGTTTCTTCACTCTGATTGGTTACCCTAAAAAGTATGCAACAAAATTGGTTCTAAGTAATTACTTCTTCGTTTGATCTGATTGGCTGTCAAAAAAAAGCTTAAGCATATACATTTAATAGAGAAGGACGCAAAGATGTATATTGGTGCAATAAATTTTAGTACTATTCTTGATAGCCATATGGAATAATACTCATACGCTAGAGGTTCAAGAGACAGGAAATGAATTAATTATGGAAAATAATGTGGTTTATATTACAGTAGAGGCTCGAAAAAGTTAAGTAGTTTGTTTTGAGGGTGCTTAACTTTTCCGAATTCTTAACTTTTCCGTGATATGAAAAATGCATGTGTTTATACGTGTATTTATACATTGTATATATTATTAATGTGTATTTAATACACATGTATATATGTATGTATGCAAATGTATTAATTTTTAGCTTTTAAAATAGGATCACTTAGTGGACAGTGTCTTTCACGTTGATATATGTATGTAAGAACCATTTGTACAACTGCTTCTCCAAATTCACGAATTCTGCCTTATGTAAAGTCTTTCTCTTAATTTCGTCACATGTACCTGACACTGCAACATAAATGTTTGCTTTATTTTTTTTAATTTTATAAATTGAAGATTCAGAATCATGAAAATCCATGGCCAATCGATTAGCCAAAAACGCCTTCATCTAATTTTTTTAAAATCTTGCATTTTTCGGCAACTGATAACCTTTTTTGCTTACGTGCTGCTGACATTGTTACGATCAAAAGAACACTAATAACTGATGCAAAAATAGTATGAAACATTACGTACGAATGTAAAGAATTTTTTAACGGTAAATGACGATTGGATATGTGTTGAATTTTTTTATGCTACCCATGTACTTATATAGTACTACATATATTAATGCAACAATCGACATACATATAAGAATTCAAAATGATGTTAAAAATAGAAAAATTAAATAAAAACAAAAATTACTCAAAAAAGTTAAGAAGCACTTAACTTTTTAGAGTTCCGTATGGAGACAGAAAGCTGCTTAACTTTTCCGTATTCTTAACTTTTGCGCGTCTTAACTTTTATGAGCCTCCACTGTATTAGGAAATAAATTTTGTCACATAAACAGTAGAGTTCTTTAATTGTTTACGCCAAATTAAATGTATATAAATATGGTGAAAACTTACTTGTTGCATACCTATTAGCTGTTAAAAGTTTACGAATCGTGAATCTAAAATACTATTAACACTGTTCACGATTCGTAAATTTTTAACAGCTGATATGGAACAAGTAAGTTTTCATCACGAGAACATAATTTTTCATCGCGTTTGTATAACATCGAAAAAATAATCTTTATAGACTATTTCGTATGCGCAAAAATTGCAAAAAATTTTATAGAAAGGCTTAGGAGTGCAAGGTATCGATGCTGATAAGAAACTGTCTGTTTTTCTCTATAGTCAAATAAAACTACAATCACATAAGTTTTAAATTATTTTTTAAGGTTTTATTAGTTTTTATAATATATTTCAGATTTATCTCTAATGTCGTATTACTACATTTACAGTGCTTTTAAGATCTCAATTAGCAAAATTTTCTCCCTCTGTTTGTTTTAGTTATATTGTGTGTATTAACTATAATTTATTTTAGCATATAAATTTAATTTTTAAGTTTTTCTTTACAAATAACAGCCTTATTAATATATTTAAAGTAGTCCTTTTTATATATTTACTACGAAAAAATATTTATAGTTTTTGGTTAGATTTTATTTTTATATAGTTCTTTATTCCTGTGTTATTTCTGTGATAATGCATATAGAGTATTTTTACACATTCTGCTTTAATTGTTTTTTTTTTCGTTCGGTGTAATATCGTTTTTATTTTATTTTATTATAGATTTAATTTTATTGCTATTATTTCGTTTTTTCATGGTATATCAACAAAACCTTTTTTGTTTGTTTTTTTTTTTTATTAAATTTTAATTAAATTTTTATTCTCGTTTTCATTATTGACTAGTTCGCTGCTAATTTAGTCTCTATTTAATTATTATTAACTCAAATATTTTTTCATTGCCATTAAGTGAATTATTTATATGTTTATTTTATTTGATTTTACTCGCTTATTAATTTATTATATTCATTTTTATTGGTATTTACATGGCTTATAATACAAAATTTATTTCATTATAGGACGTTTGAAACTGGGGAATATGAAGAATAGAAATATTTCTTAAACAGTTTATATAAAATTTAAAGGTTTATATCCTCTAAGAATATTAGGAATTGGGTAATACAGAAAAAAATATCAGATAAATGTGTTTCCGAAAAAACGACTGGGCGAATAGTGGATGGATTTGGGCACCAGGTCGTTTATCTTAGTTGTTTCATCAGCAAACGATTAAAAAAGCGTGTAATCTGCATATATCTATTTACTTTAGCATTATTCCAAAACCAAAAGGGCATATCATATATTTCCGAAGAGTAGTTGGTTAGTCCATATGATTTCCGGCAGATAATAAAAAAATGCAATTTTGCTATAAAATCCGCTATTGGTGCCCCAGAATGCACACGTATGTAGATAAAATTTGTCTTAAAGAAATCCTTATTTTATGCGAATTGATACAAAAACAATTATAAAAACGATTAATGATAAATTTTTCTTTGTGAGTGGTCGTATTTGCAAATGTAACATATTTGTGTTTATGAAAATGCCCTCAATTAAAGTGGATTTACCCAATTGTGTTGCTTGTAGGGGAGATAGAGAGAGATGATAATGGACAGATGACCCTTAGATTAAATTGAATTAACTTTAGTTTTTATCTAAATAAAGTGGAACTTACCTGCCGTATGGCATTTTCACTATTCTTGTATATTGCGGAGTTTAAATATATTTACACGTTAGCTTTTTTATATATTTTAATAGGGATTGCTAATATTTTTACATAGAGCAAAATTAGAAAACCTTTTTCTTGAGTTCCACGTGATTCCAGAGTTACGCAGTAAATTTATTCGTAACTTGTTAATATTGAATGTCATACTTTTCTACTTGTCTACATTCCTTCAAAATATTAGGGCCATTATGCGAAACGGATATAAATTTTATAGTTTTTAGTAGGAATTTTCTGCAAAAACTCTTTTTTAAACTAATTCAATAAAATTTTTTGCAAACTAAAATCTCTTCCAAATATAATAAAAAATATTAATAACTAAAATTAAAAATTGTGAGTCCAATAACTCCGAAAAAGCGCATTGAAATACTATACTAATACACTTCAGTTATTTTACACACTGGGGTGCAAGACAACCTCTGGCTTTCAGTGCGGAATTTGTGTGTTAGATTGTCAACTAAGACCCTGGACTGCTTCACTATAAAATAATAAATTTCTTTGTTACTGTGCAAATCAACCTCAGGCTTTAATATAATATAATTTACAATATTCAGATAAATAAAAATAAATTAGTGAAATATTTTATATCCTTACATCTCAATAGTGTTTGTATTCATGATCTGTTCTATTCAAAATTAGTGGGGAAAACTCGCAAAAAATATTTGGCAGGATAACAATTTTCCCCTTAGGAAATCCGTGAGTACATACTTATTTCTTAAGGCAAAATATCTTTAATGTAAGGAATGCTTATGATTGTGAATGAAGAACTCGTTAGTATAATTTAGCATTCCTTCTTTTTTTAATGTTTTCTTTTAAAAAAGTTTTTTTTTGCTAAAAAATTTGATGTGTCTCATTTTTATAGTGTATTAAATATTAAAAATCCAATATTTGTAATATAAATTTCTTAATGGCTTTTTACTGTTTTGTAAATTATTGCTTTGTTTTTAATACAGTCGGTTATAGAGAACTGCTACAGCTCTTAAATAAAACAATAATTATATATGTAAATTTGTTGTTAATTTGCTTCCGACAAATAAATATCAGTTACCTACTCACCGATAAATTTATATATTGTTCTATCCAATATGAAAAACTTTGAAAATATTTTGAGAAAAATAAAGATTTTAGAAGAAATTTTAATTTCGTCATCATTATCTTATGATAAGAACTAAAATAAATGCAAGTAGGATTTATTATCCAAATATACTAAAAAGCTTTGACGATCATCATTATAACTTTGTCAAGGACATTTAAAACTTAAAAACTGCATAAACAAGCTGTTAAAGCTGTTTGTTCTAGGGGTAAGTTTTAATATTAAATATTTTTCTCTCTCCTCGATTAGAGTTTAGTCTACAAATTATTACAGGATTCGCCACGCTTTGCTAAATTTTCCTTTGCACTAGTACTGTTTATAATAATAAAAACTATTTTTTTTTTGTGTTGTTGGCATCAGTTAACAAGTAAGAAATTGATTTTATGCCAGCAAGATTCGTGTAAAAACAAATTAATAAAAAAAAACATTGGAGAATAAACATTTTATTTTTATTGTAATATGGCATAGGGTTGGAGGTAGTATTCCATGCATTGAGATTAAAGGAAACATGATTTTAGTTTCAGTTATAACCAAAATATACATATATACTTTATGTTGTAGTGTCTGGACGTGGAGTATACGCAGATACTTATGCTACATGTCTTATGTCTGCTTAAAAAAAAATAATTCTTATCCTTTTTATTTATGAATACTAAATATAATCCTGCATGCAATTTTCTGCTTCTCAGAGACGACATACAATTTTTTTTGTTTGTTATTTGCTTGTATTATTTTCTAATAACAGCAATAAAAGAAAGATTTTCTCAAGGTCAGTTTTAAAAATTTTCAGAGCTAAGTCGAATTGAATTTTACCATGAAATACCATGCAACAAAAAATTCGTTTCTGCCAAGTGGCCCAAAAACAAACGAACACTTTTTTACCAAATCGAGATTCTTTTGAAACACTTTTATTTTATACTGCTCAATTCAGACTAGGAAAAGAATATTTCATAATATACATATATGATTATATAGGATCCTTTATCCTTCAAAATATCTTCACACAAGTAAGAAAAAAAACTACCAAACTGGACCAAAGTGAGATGTTTGTAAGTTACAACAGTACTGAATAGAGTCATACGAACCGAGTCGATTGTCATGATCATAAAACACAGTGCAGTATGGTTACGCATAAACGCATAAACGTATGACCGTACATGCTGTTCCTTCTGTAATTATGGTGATATAAATATTGAGGAATCAAAAGCTCTTAATGTTGTTGTCATGAAAATTTATTGTGACTTCCGAGGGACTGAGCTCATTTTGCAAATTACTAAAGATGCATTCAAGTGCATCTATTTCTATTTTGAATCTACTGGACCAAATACAGGAGAGGGAGAAAAGACTCATTGGTGACAATTAGCCAACTCTATTGACTCACTGGAGCATCATCGCAATGTGGGATGTGTTACGCTATTTTACCTTTATTACAATAGAATGTGTCCTAATGAAGTAAGGAAAAATATTTGCGAGACCCGCTCTTATTTGCGAACAACAATATCAAAAACATTAAGAGCGCATCCATTTGTGGTCGATATATAAGCGAATTGCACTGCGCATTACACTGTGTGTAATTTTTTAAGTCGTGGCAAAATAAACATATACGGACACCACTACCGCCAAAGATTTGGGGCCTCGGTATCATTTTCGCAAAAAAGTGATCATTTTCTCGGGCTCATATCTTGTAAACCGTTCCGAATTTCGATTTACTCTCTGGGGCAAACTTTTAGCTCTTGCCATAAACAAAAAAACTTCACCTTCCAGATAAAAATCGCAAAAATCTTAAAAAAATTCGATTTTTTAACATTAGCATCTTAACAACATTTTTGACAGCTTTGTTACTGTTAACATGCTAATGTTAACATGCTAATGTTAAAAAATCGAATTTTTTTAAGTTTTTTGCGATTTTTATCTGGATGGAGAAGTTTTTTTGATTTTATATGTTCGCAATTTTTGTTCTTTATGACAAGAGCTACAAGTTTGCCCCAGAGAGTAAATCGAAATTCGGAACGGTTTGCAAGATATGAGCCCGCGAAAATGATCACTTTTTTGCGAAAATGATATCGAGGCCCCAAATCTTTGGCGGCCCATAAAAAAGTGCATCTCTTTGGGAAAAATTGGGAGACACGGGTCTTTTTTTTTAGTCTTTTATCACGTAGTGGTGTCCGTATATGGTTATTTTTTTTCGTGTTGCACTGTGTTACATATAAAAATTGTTCTTTGGTTGAACGGCTCATATGTAGAAGGAGCTCCCCACACATGTCTTTTCTGCCATACCCAACGTGGATGGATTCAACTTGAATGTCCACAAGCACTATTTCCTCCATATCAAATCCTATTTTCCAGCACAATGCACAGCATAAATAGGGTTTATCCTCTCAGTACTGGTCCAATCGAAGAAAAAATATTAGTAATAAAAATAAAAACACCCCTATGCAATCTAATGAAACCGATAGTGTCGAATAAAATACATTGAAAATTAATTTTTCATATATATTTTACAAAAAGTATTTTGTCTTCTTTTTGTATTTAAGGGCTAAAGTCAGTGTTAACACTTCCAATGATGGCCCTGTCACTATAACGTTTTGTAGACCCTGGTATCTAACCAGCTGCTCAACTCCATAGATATAGACAAAAAATTAAAAACATTTCTATGTAAACTTCTAGAATCGGGAACCTGCTTATATGTCATATCAAAAACTTCATATGACTGCAAAGAGTTTTGTGGACAAGTACAAAATCTCAGAGAAAAATCATAGTCATTCGAGCCATTCAATAGTCACTATGCAAAGCATCGTTTTTTTATTGAACGATGAATAAGTAAATAAGATTTCTTACCGAGATGGAATATATGGACAATTTTATTTCATCTACTCTGATGGTATTTCTTATTGATTAATTTGTATATAGAAGAATCATTATATTGCTCTGATTTAAGAACTTATCTCCTTTCTTTTCTTTGAATGGGCAAATTATTTTACACTTTGTTCGAAAAGAAAATGATACAATAGTGTTAAATAATTTGAACATTTGTATTTACCTCTCCATCTCTGATGGCTAATATAAGCACATGCAGTAAAGTTAAAGCTTTGATCATATGTCAGAATTATATGCTCTTTTTTTGCTACAAGCGAGAGAACTATAGTTCTTACCGGTAACCTGCTGGACATACAATGTTTGCAAGGATATCATACAGCGAAAGAAGATTTCTTTTAATATATATTTCATAAATATTTGACTTACCACTTGCTGTTATATATAATTTACATTACATTGCTATTGTAGGTGAAGCCGGTTAAAGTTTTTAAAATTAATATTGTTGTATAATTAAATTATATACTTTTATATTTTTTAAGATAATATTTTTGCACTGAGACCAAAATTAAATCTTGCAGTTTTTTGCTTTATATAGTACCATGGAACATATTTTTGCTTATGAATTTTATTATTAGAGTCCTTTTTGTCGTATAGTCAAATACAGCACTTAAAACTGGATGAGTTTGGATTATTTGTATGAATATGATACAAGCTTAAAAATTCTGTTTATAATTTTAGCGTCATTTATTGATTTCCAAATTTCGTTGAACTTACACATTGGCTGAGGGACCAAAACTACTAAAGTACTTATTATTATGACTAGATGTTACATTATCGCTAGCGGTGGTGGAGTTGGTAGTGGAGGAATTTAAATTTGAGCTACTACAGTTGCTGTTGTTGTGGTGACTGCTGCCATTAGACAGTTGATTATGACTGCTGGCATTATTATATAGACTAGTTAGTTGGGTGGAAGGGGAGGTGTTTTTGGTGGTAGAGGAGTTTGAGTTGGTGTTTGTAACACTAGGGGAAGGTTGTAAAAGTTTATCACCTGCAGCATGAGCGTATGAGGGTGGAGGTTTTTGATGCTGTTGTTGCTGTTGCTTGAAGGCTTGGTAGGCATCAGAGGATACAGCCGACCATGTGCCATCTTTGGATTTTACATACAAATGTTGTTTGTTGGACTGTTTGCCACCAAAATGGTATTCTGTGGCCGCTATAGAGGAATTCGAAGCCCAATCGTTGAGCAATTGATTTGTGGAGTTACTTATGGCAGAAAAATCATTATCATTAAAATGATCTACTTGTGAATTGGTTAGAAAATCTAAATGTGAGCCAGTGTTATGATTGGATGACGCCTGTGTGGTATTATTTGCTGCCGTCTTATTGTTATATGTACTGTTAAAGTTAATGTTATTTTCACTTTTGAATACTTTATTGTTGCGTGGCCTGCGTAAGGTACCCGCGCCACCACCATTAATCATTTGAGTGGCTAGAGTCGTATTGGCATAAGCGCCCAGTCCTTGTTTCAAGGCATTGCTGGCTACGAGTAATTGTTGTTGCTGCTGTTGCTGTTGTCTGTGACTTTGTGATTGCATACTATTCGAATTAAAAGGATTTAAGCGTGTAGGCTGCAAGGGCTCCTTATTCATTAAGTCAAAACAATTCTCCGTAATGTTGATTTTATTTGCACTCAAAGCTGTTCCACTATTTAAATTTGTCATTGATTTTTTTGTTTGATGTGGTTGGCTCTTCGCTGGCGACGAGCTGAGTATGGCCGTAGATGCCGTACTAGCTGTCATTTTATCCGGCAATGCCAGCATATTGTTGCCAAAGGGATTGTTGTCAATATTACCAAAACCCAAACCACCAACACCAGCTAGGCTGCCAGCAACGCTACCACAACCGCTGCCCATAGAATAATGTTGACTGGGGGGTGCTGAATAGATACCAGATGAAATACTGCCCATTGTTGAACGATAGTCATCGTTGTTAATGTTATTGCGTGTTGTTGCCGCTGTTGTTGATGCCGTCGATTGCGATGATGATGACAATGATGATAATTTTTGTTCATTTCCTGTTCGCAAAGTATCCTCTAAATTTTCACTGGCACCTTGCTGCTGTTCCTGTTGTTGCATTGTTTTAATTGTAGATGTTGTCGTATTATTTCCATTTCCGGTTGCATAACGTTGCGTATGTTGTTGTTGCTGCTGCTGTTGATGATTCTGATACAATTTTGCGTTGGCTACAAGATTTGTTGTTGCATATGCACCGCAACTATCATACAATGATTGTTGTTGTAATCCATTGTTTGCGGTCTGGCCATATGCCGTACCATTCGGAGTTTTAAATGTTGAACATGCAACTTCAGCATAATCAGGCATATTAAGTGGTGTCAGCCTAAAATGTTGAAGCAAAAAAAAAAAACATAAATATTGCTAATAATTTTCACCAAAGTAATTGTGAAATAAATTTTAAATTATATAAAAAAATAAATAAAATTCTATTTCATAATATCAAAATTAATTGTGTATAAGGAGGAATTGAATTTAATATCATTATAAGCTTATGTTTCTTTGAAAATTTTCATTAGACACACTCTGTCAATGCTTTTATTTACATAATGTACAAAATTTAATTACTATGGTTATATTTCTTACTAAATTCCTAAAAATGGATTTAGTCAAATCCTCTTGTCATAGCAAAACACAATAACGTTGTGTGGAAACACCAAACGAATTTCAGACAACAATTTAATTTTCCTGAAAGCAATCCTGTGTTTATATACTCGTATATGCTTTATTATTTTACCTTTTATTGCATATTATTAATTTGGTTATTTTTTTAAATTCCACTAATTAAAAATCACTTTAATAAAATAACTCGAAAGTACTCAAACAGCTTTTCAAGTGACTTCCTTAGCAAAATGAGAAAAAGTTAAATGAAAAAAGTCGTTATGGTGAAAAGTAAAGGCAAAATACGAGAAGAAAAAAATATTTGCTTCATCTCTTAGCTACAAGAACTCACTTAATTAAGAAAATTATGCCAAAAAACCACACACAAGCATGAAGAGAAGGAAAAACGTTTGGAACAGGTAAAGGAAAATAAAAACCGAAATGTTTTTGAATAGTACTTTGTGTTCAACCACAGCTAAACAATGAAAAAAAGGTAATAAAAATATTTACAAATATTCATAAAATGGAAAGAAAATGTATAAATTTCGGAAGCTACAAGCAGATTTAAGAGATAAAATTTCTTTCATTGTGAACACAGGAATTTTAAAGGAAAGTGAAATTCTAGGAAATTATCTGAAGGAAAAATTAAATATCAAGAGAAATTAATACGCACTTCAGTAAATTTATTTGTTTATCTTTTTGATACTAATATGGTTATTGTTTTTTTTTTTTTTTTTTTTTTTTTTTTTTTTTTTTTTTGTTAAGGATGGGGGAAGCATTTTAATGTTTCACAATGAAAACAAAAATAAAAGTAGCGAATTGTATACATTTCCTAATTTATACTAGTATTTGTAAGAAAAATTCAGCGGTGTTTTCTTATTGGAAAATTGGAAACCAAAATAATGCTGCTTTAATTTAATTTATTTATGTTAATATAAATTAATAAATATTTTATTATAAAAGGAAGTAAAAACAGAGCTGTCCATCTGATTGGAAAATTAAAAAAAAAATTTTCAACTACATATGTTTATTAACATATTTCTTTTTCATTTAAATATATTGTATTTTGAGTTTAATATAAACTAAGAAGAAAACTGTTTGTTTTTCATGTGGTTGTGATTTATATATTTCCTGCTCAACTAAGAGCAAGAGCGTCTTTTTTTTTCCTAGACCAAGGGTGATCCTTATAATTTAGTACCTTGCAGGCCAATGGAGTTGAATTGATATCGTTCTTTGATTAAAATTAAATACCTCGTCATATATATTTTACGCCCACTAATACTGCCTTAAGTGTCACGTCAAGCGTGTCTGTATGACCGAAGTTGTTTCACCGCAGATCTTTCTTTCGTTGTTGTGCAGCACTCGAAAAATTTTATAAGGTTTTTCTAATATACAGGCCGTATAGATTTTTGTCAAGAATGGGTTTGACACAAAAAATTTAAGTAAATAGTGTGAAAATGCTATAGATTTCCTTATTTTCCTCTTAAAGATACGTATTCTTAATGAAAAAAAGATTGAACAAGATTTTAATTAAAATAAGAATTTTTTTTTTTAAATCGACAAGCGACTGTACACGTATAGTCGCTGAAGCGGTAGCCTTTAATTAAGTTAAATAACACCATGTCCCAAATAACCATAAAAGGGAAAATTAAATTTGCTCATGAGGAGTATAATGATGCAAGTCATCATTAACTAGCTCTACATTTCGGTGCCTTTGTAGTCTAATAGCTAGTGTACTAGACTAGTAGTCCGAAGGTCGCAGGTTTGACTCCTACCGCAAACTCTGTGTTCCTCTGCAAACAAGCTATATAGCTTTCCCAGTTTGTGTTTTTTAATTAAAATAATAATAATAATAATAATAATAATAATAATAATAATAATAATAATAATAATAATAATAATAATAATAATAATAATAATAATAATAATAATAATAATAATAATAATAATAATAATAATAATAATAATAATAATAATAATAATAATAAGAGTCGCAATACCATAAATGTTGCATGAAGGACACTTTTGTGATGAAGGATAATGTCTTCGAAAGTATCAAATATTTCAACAATACGAGTATATTGAAATTTAAGACTTTTTGAGTTTTTCATTTAAAATTTGCAATTAGTCGAGCATATGGAAATAATACCTTAAGGACTCTAAAACATCAACCAAATTCTGTGATTATAAATTAAGACAATATTTTTTATTACTAATATCATTAGCATGGATTAAAGTATAATTTATTTTAATTGAACCATCACTTATTTTTGCTTTACTAAAGGTAATGCATTATGCTTAGGAAAACCATATCTTTTAAGGAGTAAATACACCTTGTCCTACAAAATATTGTTCATGGTAGCACGATTCATTGAAAAATCAAACACAAATTAATAGCCCGATATTGAAAACCATATTGTATGATAAAATATCAATATATAAATATTATATTGTGGTGTCGTTCCTTCAATCATCCAGTGAGATATTAAAGCTGATATATTCTTGTTGTGGCCTTAAGTTTAATCCCTTCTGAAACAATTTTAAATTAGAGTTTTCAATTTAAAATGTAAATTTTAAATGTAAAATGTGGCCCTTTTTCCAATAGAATAAACTAGTGTGCGACTAATAGCGTTAGGAAAAATTTGGTATATCGTTCTCTAACAGCGAGAAAAGTTTAAAAGACATCATTTTAAGTTTTACATTTTTCTTCGTAAACGATAATTTACTTTATAATCATTACTTTATAATAATTATGAGTTTTAATGGAAATTTACAGCAAAATTAATTTTGCAATAGCCATATAACTTAGTGCCAAGTCTGTTATTACTTGTAAAAACTCTACTCCTTGTGTTTGTCCCTTAAGCTTTTTTTGGTGGTCAAGGACGATATGAAAAATATATTTTTAAATAGATTGGAAGAGAACGCTTTACTGCGTTTTATTTTGTATTAAACTCCGCAATACAAGTACATTTTCCAAAAATTCTTGGTGTGCGATTAAATATTGGTAAAAGCTCGTATATTTATTGTAAAATATAAATATATATTTTAACAAATAAATATTTAAACACATCTGGACAAACTATAACTCCTCAACATCTGAAAGAGCTAAGAAAATTATGTTAAATATAATTTGGCATTTGGATCAAATTTGACAATTATGGTGTATTGGAAAACAGGAGAAAGTTCAGCCAGTAGGAATCAAATAATGAAAACGGTTGAAATTTATTCGATTAAATTTCCAATATAATAATTTTTCTTAATATCACTACATTTTTTAACTTTTTATAAAAATTTGATTAAAACATCATTCAAACTTAATGTTTTATTTAATGGTTAAAGAATTTTTTGAAATTATCGATATTTCGATATTAATTGAGTATCATCCTTAGGAAAATTCTGTTTTTATTAATAAAAATATATCGATATTTTTAAAGAAAATTGTTTAACCACTAAATAAGACATCGAGCTTAAATAATATTTTAGTCAGAAAGCATTTTTATTTTCTTACGCTTGAGAATTAAAAAAAAATTATTTCATTATTTTTTATGTTTTTTAAATAATATGGAATCAATTTGCCTGGTTGAAATGAGCAACAAAAGTTCATCTTGAATAATATTTTTTAGAATTAATTAATATTAATATATAATTCGAGTTATTCACCAGTAATATTAATTTAAACTTCGTCACTCATATGTTTAACCAGACAATTTCAAGAGAATTGAATAAAAATAGTATTAGTTGTAAAATAACTTAATATCCTTAAAAATTTACTTCCCATTATGCGTTAGTTAGGTTAGTGTATTAAATAGACCTGGTATGAAGAAAATGGCATTATTTGTTATATGCCTCGAAAATATTAAAAGTTCTTAATATTCCCTTAGGGAAATGATGCGCGTAGCTTTCTGTACTTCGAAAAAGTAATTTAATCTTTGTTGTCCTTGGACATCTATAGTCTTTCATTTTAAAATTTATAGCCCAATAATATTCAAAAGTTAAGCAAATTTTTGCTCGTCGTCATTTAGTTGTTTTTTTACATTTATTTTTTTAAAAAGTTGTTATTTGTTGTGTACAATTAACCTAGCCAAGTCATCAATTATTTGTTAAACATTTAGTTGGAATATGCATTGCAAAAGCTCTAATTGTTTTAACGATTAGTTGGGGAGAATATCCCGAATAATAAATTTCAATATTTAGTTGGAATAATATACCAAATAATATTTATATATATTTCTTAATTTATTTTACTTTTACTGCCTATATTATTTTTGACTACAAAAATCTGTAAATGTGTTAAATTTAAATAATTTTTACAAAAAATACTTCCATTTCCATACAAAATATTGAATAAGATATTTCAAATATTTCCGTTTTATTTGTTTACAAAAACTTTTTTGTTATTGTTATTTTTATGATTGTAGTGGGAATTATAAACAGCATTTATGTATATATAACCAAATATTAAGTAATGATATTGTTTAAATAAACATATACAAATTCATTATTAATTCTCTAAGTGCGTGCCAAAAAAACATCAATTCAATAACTCCTCTTCTATATGCTACATTAGAACCAGAAACACACTCTAATTCACCATCAGCCAAATTAAAAGGAAATCGATTAATTTCAGCTAAACAAATTCGAAATCAACTATTTCTATAAGAAATACAATAAACAAAAATCAAATAAATATTTTATATTTACAAAGTCTTTGAAAACATTGTCATTAAAAACGAAATTTATTATGGCTGATGTTATTAAAAATATATTGAACTAATGCTATTTTACTTTGTTTTAAAGGCTTTAAATCCTTTTGTTTTTTATGTTTTCCCCTTTAAAAGGTAACAAAATAATTATGAATTATTGAAAAGTGAATGAAAGAAATGGTTCCTTTTGCTCTTACCTTTCATAATCTGGCAAAGGTATTTGATGCTGTTGTTGCTGCTGCTGTGATGTTTGTCCTGTTACTTGGGAATAGTCCGGTAGTTGGTCTTTTGTTGTATATGAAGTTGTATTGGCCTGACGCCAAACCCCACCTGCAGGATCAATCCAAACTCCTCCACCGCTACTGGCATTTAAGGGTAGAGTAGGAAACTTTCGTACAGCACCAATTGCGTGATTGCCTGAAATAAAATACAAGCAAGGATATTACAAAAATATGTATATTTTACTTAAATGTGTATAAAAAATTAAATTCAATAACATGTTTTTTTGAGTTTCCGTTTTTTCTTATTACACCTGTTCATAATTTAAAAACAAATTTTTTTAATGAGCCTTTATATATATTTATTAGTCATTAGTTTGTTATGCTCTTTTTTATTTTTTCCTAATTATTATTTAAATATGTACTTGTTGTTTTCATATAATGAGTTTTGCCTTCCTTCCACTTTTTTTGGAAACTTAACGTGTTATCGTTTACTTATTCAGAAAAGAATTGTTATTGTGAGAAATTATGTTTTATTGTTAAAAGTACTTTGATCATTAAGATTAAAATAGCAATTATACTTGAGATAAGTTGATGTTTATACCTCATAAAGGGTAACACATAATTAAGCATCCATTTATGTGTTAAAAATTGACTCAGTTGAGTTAAAAAAAATAAAATCAAGACACCGTAATCTAATGCCCAAAAGAAGGCTCATGAAAGTGTTTTTTTTATTATAGAGGATACTATTAAGCGTATGAGAAGGAAATGCAGTTGTAATGTCCTTACAATTGTGAAGTCATTATTGGGTATAAAGTAAAGAGGAAAAAAGGAAAAGATGAAAAGGACGTATAAGAAATTATTTTTCTCAGAGTAGAAGAATTTTCATTAAAAAATAATTAAGGCTGATCCTGAAAATTTTATTTTTAACTTGTATTTTTTTTCTTGAAAAAGGGAGCCCAATTTTAAAAACAAGCAGTGGAATGTTATATACAAATTCTTATGTCAAATTAAACAGGTACTCCATTTTTTCTTTATTTTGTTTGAAGAATGCAAACTTTTATGTCTGCTGCTTGCCAAATTTTCATAACATTCCCATGAATGTGTATCCTCAAATTATTGAATATCTATGCTATTTAATATTTTATAAAAAATATTTTTTGACAGTGAAAGTAATAGGGAGGCACAAGTTTTTTATTAATAAATATTTAAGAGAAATTCGTAAGGTAATAAAACATTGTAATAAATATTCAGTGATGTACACAATTAAGGATTATTTGTTTAACGATTGCTAAGTTTTTCTAACATTGGTGCCAAATAATCCTTAATTGTGTACATCACTGGCCAATATAATAATCTGCGAAATAAAAAAATAACAAAGCAGGTGATAGCAGTTGCAATAACGATCTAGTAAAATACAATATTTTAAATGAATATTTTAATGGCTGTTTGGTTATATTAAAAAGCAGCAAAACGTAACCCAATGCTAAAATTTATATGTTTAGAGCCTTAATAGCTGATCCTAAGTTGAACTTAACAAGCTTATGTTACAAATTACTTGAATCGCTGGAGTTAAAGAGGAGTACTGGACACGAAAACTAGAATTTCTGGTATATACTTATATAAAATTAAAAAAAAAATTACAGAATTGCATATATACTCAGATATTTTTTGAGCTGCATAAGCAAAACCCAAATTCGTGTTCAACTTTTGATATAAATCATTGTTAATATTAAATTAAAAAAATTAATATTAAAACAAAACAATATTTGAACAATTGTCTAATTGTTAGCTTCATTCAAAAAATTAATTATAAGAAAGCCTTGTAGACTTTGCAAAGTTAGTAAATACGTCCTTATATTTACATCACTGCTGCAGCAAAATAAATCATAGTTTACTATGACGTGATTGAAAAACAGAAAGCTAAAGTAATACACCATGTTAAGTGTGTCAATGCATTTTAATCAGAAATGGTATTACAAGCTTTCAAATCTTATCAACTATTTAAATTTTTTTTTTAGGACATCAAACTAAGACACATTTTTTAGAAATATGTCTATGTGTGACGTTTATTGGTTATCATAAAATTATTTTATAACACAGCATTTCGCCCGAAATATATACGTTAAGTTGAAATAGGAAGCTTTTCATTTAATTACTCTTTGCCGATGAATCATGGTTATAAAATAGAGATAGATTTTTGTCGCCAACTTACCATGTAAACTGCCCAATGAAGTTTGCTTGATGAATTGATAACGTTTAAATAAAACCAAAGCACCAAATAGAAAAACTATAATAGCGATTATGGAACCCAGTAGAACTATAAACCATGTCTGTGTTAAAAAATCATCCGCTATATCACGATTGATGGGATATCTGCAGAATATACAAAGAAATACAATAAACACAATCACCATTAATTTACACTGCCAGGCACAAACTCACTGTATTGAATGTCAATATTAAGTAAAAATAATGGAAATCTAGTCTGTCGATGCAGAACTACAAACTTACCTTGTGTAACCAGTATCCAATGATTGTGTCCTGGGATCCATACGCAATACCGCTGGCTTACTAAAAGGACCAACACCAACTTTTGTGGCCGCTGCTACGGCAATGTAATAGGTAACACCTGTGGTTAGATTGGCCAGCAACAGGGTTGGCGAACTGGCATCTATTGTCATATTTTTAAAAATTCGCGTTGTATTATGAACATCCAAGCCCTTGACAATCACATTGTAATTGGTTAAAATGCCTAAATGATGTTGGCAAACATGCAACAAAGGTAAACAGTTGATTGAATGAATTAATGGTTTTATTATGAGTTTTATGTTTGAATATAAATTTTGAATGAAACTTTTAATTTAAATTTTTTAAGAATTAATTACCATTTCTAGTTCGATTGGGATATGGTGGCTGCCATTTCAAGAACACGGAAGTTCGATTAAATTGTATGGCCTCCATGCCATGAGGTGGAGCTTCTGGAACTAGGAGGAATTCATTAAATAACAAACTGATTTGTTATGAATTATGTGCAATATACAACATTTATAAATAAAGGAGAAATAAAAAGCATTAATTAAATACTAATTAAATTGGTACGTGATATTTTACTAGGCATAGTGATTTAAGTTTTTATATTCTGATAACAAATGTCCCATATTTTATTACTTCATACAGAAACACACATAAGAGCGAAAAAGATATTAACAAAATCATATTGTGTATAAATAACAAACTAAACTAAGAAAAACTTATTAAAGTCTTAAAAGGTGCGCAGGATTTTAACGAATTCTATTTATGAATCTACACTGGATGAAAAATCTACCATATTTTTTAATTTCATTATTTTTCTATTGGACACAACCGTCAAAAATAATAAAATATGAAGATGAACATATACTTTCACTTATTTCGGTATTTATTTTGACTAAACTGAAAAATGATATTCTTTACTTTTACAAAATTTATTTCGTAAATCAACGATAATTTGATATGAGCCGGTACTTTCTATATAATAAAGCCTAAGCAATTGTAATGTACACAATAGAAATTACCAAACTGGGAATTATATTCAAATGTTTTTGTCTTAATATTTCAGATGCATTATTAGCAGCATTAGAGAAAAATTTAGGGTTTTATTTTGACAAAGGGCGGAAAATTTATAAATATATATTACATATATTATCTGGATTAAAAATCTTAAGATATATTTAAGAGATAATATATCTCGATATAAAAAGTTATATGGCAAGATTCAATAAACTTAAATACTCTGACTTCGATCTGCACTAATAACACTGATTCGATAAAATTTCATTTCAACCAAAACACTGCTATTAATGTGACGTCTCATAAATTATTTACAATAACAAATAATCAAGTAGAAGATGTCACCCAGTTTTGTTATCTTGGGAGCATTATTTCCAACAAATTGACAACCATGTACAGAAAGTGAGACAAACTTTTGGTCGGTTAAGACCTATTTGGAATTTGTCTTCACTCTTTTAGGATACAAAGTTAACAATTATTAACACATATGGCAAGTCCATTCTCTTCCACAGTTGCGAGACATGGAACGCTGCTACTTGAGGCTTGCAGAAGATCCAGGTGTTTGTGAATCAATGTCTTTGCATATTGCGAACATTTTGGCCTTAAATTTTGTCCAACAACTTTGGGAAAAATGCAACAAACAACTCATGGCTACAGAAATAAAAAGACATAATAGCGGTGGATTGGCCACACTTTAGAAAGATCAAGAAACGACATAACAAGAAGTTTTATAGACTGGAACCCGCAAGGAATTCGAAGAAAAGGATATGCAGCTCATACGTGGAAAAGGCAAATTGATGTAGAAGTGGGCGGAATTGGTAAAATCTGAAGTGAGATCGTGGGCAAAAGCCAGGAATATGTTCTAAAAATTTCTTAAAGCCCTATGCTCCTTGTAGCATCAATGGAAGCATATATAAAGCTCCACTTGATTTATCAATTTGAAAATTTTTTTTATTCTTTACTTTCATTGAAGAAGTAGTGATATTGAAATACCAGAAGAGTAGCCAAGAAAATGTTTTATAATGAAATATATCTAGGAATAGAATTTCTTGGTACTAAAATAAATGATGAAGAGTTGTCCTAATGAAGCAAAATTCAAACTATTGCTTAGAGCCTCAAGCCTCCTATTAAGGGCTAAAAGATTTTTATTTCTATTTTTTGCCATAAGATCCGTAATTTTTATGTTACACTAATGAATAAAAATGTTTAAAGTACGGTTGTTGAAAAATGCTCCGTTAGCGGATTTGCAAACTCAATACTATAGAAGAGAAAACATTTATTAAAGTTGTAAGTCTTCATATCCGATAAGCAACACAAGTCGATTTCCTTCAAGGTACAAATACCTTCACATATCTCATTCTTTATACTATATATGTACGTGGTGCTTATCAACACCATTTGAATAAAATATTCTTTCAAGTCGTAATATCCACATCTCAACATAGCTATTAGATGTTAAGGAAAGCTCTGTGCTTTCTTAATACCTTTAAAATCAATACATACAGACTTTGCATGAAAATTAACCTTTCAAATTAATTCCAAAGCAGTTTAGTTTTTCAAGCGTAAGGCTTTGTTTCTATCGAAGTCAACATCGGACTTATGCTCATCATACTATTTGGCACTTTAAAATCTGGTGGTCTTAAAGATCTATGCTTAACTTTTAAAGAAATTTTAAATGAGAAAAAAATTTAAAGACCATCCTTGGCATATTCGCGCTATAACCACCGTGGCCTCCGTTGCTTTATTTATTCTGGAATTCATACAAGATGAAATAATCTTAAGTGTAGTTTTTTATATGGTCGGTCTTACAACTGAATGACATACGAAAAAAAAAAATTAAGACAAAAATATGCAACCGTCCACAAGATTCCTATATTTCTATTACTTTACATAAAATTCTCACTAAAATGCATTTAAGTATAATGAACTGTCCAAGGACATTAGAAAAAAATAAAAGAAGAACAATAAAAGAATTTTTCATTTTATATATTCTCATGCACATACTTCGTCATTCAATCAGTCATTCACTTTAACATTTATACGTAAAACAATCCATCCATATATGTTTATCAGTGTCAGTGTACACTTACCATCCTCCATGGTCATGGCATATTTAGAATTAGATGGTTTTCCTATGACGCTTTTGTAAAATGGCACAAGAAAAAACTCATACTTGCTGGCCTTTGCCAGACCATTTACTGTACAGGAACTGGCGCCATTGCCAGCATTCAATACAGTCATCATTTTATATTCAGCCGAATGCAATTCTCTGGCATAAATATAAAAGCCTTCAATATATTGACCACTATCAATATCCCAGGCTAAGCGTACACTTGACGAATCGGAAGCATTTGCTTCGAGTAGCTCAACAACATCGTTTGTTTGTAGTAAAGTTTCCACTTCGGCAAGCATTAAATCTACATTTCCAGCTCCATCGATAGCTGATGATGACGTTGAGCTGCTGCCACGATGTCCTCTTGTTACCAATTGACCAGCAATTATTGTCTCCGAGATGGGTGAGGGTGGCGAGAAACCCAATGCATTTTCAGCTCTTATAATAAACATGTATGCTGCTCCATTTGAAAGGCCATCAACTGTAAAAATGGGCTCAGTTAAGCGTGCCGCAATTGGTATCCATGTTTTACTTTTGTTGGTTGAATACATTTCCACCGTATATCCCAGCAAGGGTGAGGCACCCGGCTTATCACTTGTTGGCCACACAATAGTTAGAGCATTAGATGAGGCATTAAGCAATTTGGGTTGTCCTGGTGCCGACGGACACTTGCTCTGTTCTGGAGCACGGTAGAATTTAATGTTTGGATTTGTGGGAACCTCAATACGCAAAAAACCACTCCAAGTGCTCTTGCCTGTACGACTGCTGGCCACGCAGGTATACAAACCCTGATCTTGTTGTCTATCCAAATCGGCAATTATTAAGTCACCAGCCGTAGTTATATTAATTTTTGATGTCTGATGTACGGGTATGCCGTCGCGATACCATGAAATTGTGGGATTTGGCAAGCCAATCGCCTTGCAATGTAATGTGGCTAGGCTTTTGACGGGCAGTGTTTGATTAACTGGTCCCATTATAATTATAGGAGGAGGCCTATCCTCCTGAGAATCTAAGGTTAGTTGAGCCCTTGTTGTTATGGTTGCCACTTCATTCATGGCATTGCAGACCACCACTAAATCTTTATCTTTACGTTGAAATTTTGTCAAGGTGAGTATTGAATGACCATCTTCAGTGTTTATACTTTGAAAACGATCTAAGGGAGGTGCTCCCGGAAATATTATCGAACGATTATTTTTTATTGTCCAAAATATGGTAGGACGAGGATTACCGGAAGCTCGACATTCAAAGGACGTATCGGCACCTAATTCTAGGGATTTGCTAGTAGGACGTTGTATAAATTTAGGAGGTGCTACAAATATGGAGGTTTTTACAAAGAGGTAGACTAGCTTATATTATAAGGTTCTAAGATTTGATATACAAATTGTCTGGTTTTAAAACTTACCGAATACAGTCAAAGTCCCCATGGCTGAAATTTCACCCACCACATTATCCGCTTCACAGCTGTATTCACCTTCGTCCGCTACAGTAACACGTTCCAGACGTAAACTTCTATCCTCTAAAACACTAACACGATCTGCAAGGAAAAAAATTAATAATTAAATTATGACATTATTGAAAAAATTACATTCACATAGTTTTTTCTTCTGTTTTAAATTTTAAACTGAAGCAACTTTTAGTTCATTTTTCCTTTTTTATAATACATATATCTGGCGCTGTTGCTCTGAAAGGTAACTTTATTCTTGTCACTTGTTGGCTTATCAAACAAATGTTGTGTCATTTGTTAACTTTCATCCACAAAAGTTTTGTTTTCCCTGCTCTTGCTGCTCGTAAAAAAAATTGTAATCCTTTTAAACGTTAAAGTCATTTATCTACAAGTGCACCTTACGGTGTTGTTCACATACAAAAACTCTCATCATCTAGTACATAAATCACATTCACAATTATTTTGTAGTTTCAAAAACATTTCAACCCTGTACACGAGAAATCGTGTGTAGTTGTTGGTTTGTTGGTAAATGTGAATTCTGTGTTTGGAAAGGATGTGTGGTGCACGTGTATACATATAGCAACTCAAAATATATTTGATGTATGTCTTAAAAATGGGAAGGATAACAAAACTTAAATTTAAGTAGACAATAGCTTAAGTTCTTATTAAAGAAATCACACTAGTGAACTTTATTTAAAATACAATATGTGAAAATCTTGTACAAAGAAGAGAAATATTATAGAAACGACAATTAATGGTAAACAAGTTTTGAATCATATTCAGTTTATTTTTCCGAATTAAAAATATATCGTTTTCCATTAGCACCAAAATCAATTATGCAACTTTTGAAAGATTTGATTTTAGGCTTTTTGTTAAATTCTTGCTATTAATTGATCTCGATCTTTGAACATAAAGTTACGGTTTTTGTTGTATTGAATGAAAATGTTAAACTTGCGACTTCTTGTTCAATTAAAAACAAACTTTAAGCATTTTCGAAATTTAAGTTATTTCTTCAATTAATTTTGAAGCTTTCAGAATTAAATTAGAGAATAATTTTTATTAAATTTTAATGTATTTTATGAATAGCAATGACAAAAATAGTTAATTTTACTACTAGTTTAGATAGATTCTATATAAAGCTTTTAGTCCTTGATGCTTATTTTTATTTTCGTGGAAATATGCCATACATTTTTTAATGTTGGCAAGTTATTCGTTTTTTTTATTGATTTATAAATTTTGGATAAAAACTTTTAATGACTATAATGAATTAAATAGTGCAACATGGTTGAGTTTATAGTTTTTGAGGAAGGGGTGCTCTTTTTTATATGTATAAGAAAATCAAAACTATATCTGAAGCTAGACGGAAGATATACCAGAAAAATATTCTGGCTTACACGTCAAGAAATATTATGTGCATTTTTCAAGTTGTATTATTTTTGAGATATGACTATGTTGCATTAAATGAGCGATATGAACAGACATATCAAGTGAATATCATAAGCAATTTTGTTGAAAGTCGAATTTATTTATGGTATACTTCAAATATAAGTGACATTGTTCTATTTTATGAAAATTATTTGTCACTACTGTCGAAAATCTATACACGTATATTATTGAGTAATAAGAGATTTAGTTTTCTTAATGTAACTTAACCAAATACTTATTATTATCAAAACATTTAATAACTTTAATGAGTTTACTTTCCCGGGATTTTGCCGAATTTCTCTTAATTTAAAGCAAAAAATTGATTATAATTTATGAGAAACATATCACCCAAGTAGCGAAATATCATAGATGTTAAAGGAGTAATAACAACTTTTAAACTTACCTAATGGCATGTTACCGCCTGAGGCGGTGCGCAACCATAAGACGTCAGGCATTGGATCACCGCCAACACGACAAGGAAATGTCACTGATGAACCCTCTAAAACAGTTTGATCATGGGGGCCACGTATAATAAATGGTTTTACTATGAAAGAGAAAAAAAAAAGGATTTTCAAAAGACATTAAACACCAAAAACACACAATATAAGCTGTTTTTTTTACGTTTTCCTCGTAAAAACTTTTTTATTTTTTATTTGAAGGAGTTTATTTTCTACTAAATTAACTATGACACTTTATAGAACTTCATAAATGACACGTATATCCCTTTGACAACTTACTGTGTACTTTTAATGTGGCGATTGTTGATGTCCTAATGCCTACTGGATTTTTGGCAATACACTGATATTGACCCTCATCACTTTGACGGGCGTCTTGTATGGCCAAATTGCCACCATCTACTATGCGTATTCTTTTTGTCGCTTCCATATCTAAGACTTGACCACCTTTCTTCCACAGCACTACTGGCTCGGGTATACCTCTGGGTGCAGCACATTCCAATAGGGCCGTGTCACCCTGGGCAATGCGTGTGTTTTGGGGTTCAATGCGAAATTCATCACGCAAAACTAAATAAAAGAAATTCAAAGAAAAACAAGAAATAAATTTAATACAATAGAAACAATTCATTAAATTTTCATTGTAACAAATACATATACGTGTAGACTGCAAAGCAAAAATATAATGGGATTTACCCACTCATGTATTTTGCTTCGAGTATGAGTTAAGGGGACTATAAATACTCTCTAGTCTACATTCTAGGGCTTAATAAGTTGTCTGTTGTTTCTCTTCATTTTCATTTTATTAAGGAAATGCTTTACTTTTACATTTTTTATTTATTTATTTTTTTTTTGTTTTTTTTTTTTGTTTTTGTGTAGAATGTCTGGGAATTTCTATTGAGTAATCTCATATTCACATTTTTATATTTTTAATTTTTGTGAAATATTTAAGGGTGTGTGTTCAGAACTTTATGTATTTTGTTACATGTATTTATGTATTTTTCTAATTGAATGTATTTTATGTATGGCATATTCTATATGAAGGGAACACATAAAAGATATTGAGGAAAGCATTTTAAGTAATATTTATTCATATTATAAATTTTTTGTTATAGATCCAATTTATAGATCAAATTTAATTGTTAATAATACTTGCTGAGATTTACAAAATTATTTATTTTATCTTAGTAATGTGACTTAAACTTCAACGATGTCTAGTTCGTTAGCAAGACTAATTAGTTTTTACATATACGATGTATCATAACGCATCATTGTTGTTGGGTGAAGTAGTTAAAGTGATGACTACATATCAAATTATTACTGACAACGTGAGTTTGATCCCTGCTTAGGTCAAGACATCAAAATCATAAATTTGTCTGATGTGCATTAGTGAGGATTGTATTAATTGTTTTTGGACTATTTAAAATGATGAAGGAATAGTCATGGTCACTGAGTAGATCCAGCAACGATCGATGCTGTTCTCTGTTTTATACATTAATTAAACGTACAATAGCAGCGTTCCTTTTTCACATTTTGACCAAGTATTAACTGCCTGAATGTTACTTCGCTATACAAGAAAAATTACTCGCAGGGCACAAACACAAGATGATATATTTTAGTAAATACTAAAAATAATACTAATAGACTGTAAATAAATAAACAAACGAAAAAAAAAAAAAAAAATATTTTAGTAAATTCTTGTAGCCGGAAAGAGAATGGCATTACTTTAGATATGTTCGCCCTTGGATCGAAATCTGTAATTAAATTTTGCTAGTTGGCAGATTTGAGCTGTTACAGCAGCTGTCAGCTGCTTTAAGAAGTATGTAGCTTGTTAACTTCAGTTTGATGCACTTAAATTTGTAATTAAAAATAAACATATAGAGGAAAATTGGGAAATTGTTGTTCCTTTATGTATGGAATAATTGCTGCTCTATTAAATGGATTTCGGATAAATGAAAACCTACCCGCATAATTAATCACAACTATTTTGAAATTGTCTTTTAATTCAGATATATATATATATATATATATATATATATATATATATATATATATATATATATATATATATATATATATATATATATATATATATATATATATATATATATATATATATATATATATATATATATATATATATATATATATATATATATATATATATATATATATATATATATATATATATACATATATATATATATATATATATATATATATATATATATATATATATATATATATATATATATATATATACATATACATATATATATATATATATATATATACATATACATATATATATATATATATATATATATATATATATATATATATATATATATATATATATATATATATATATACATATACATATATATATATATATATATATATATATATATATATATATATATATATATATATATATATATATGTTTGAAAATTTTATTTTTTGTTTTTGGCTTAGCTGAGCATGTGCCCCATATATATATATTATCCTATTGATCACATCTAATGCAATTTAAATGAGACAGTACTGAATAAAGTTACATTGGTGAAGTACTAATGGATTTTAAGAAAATTACTTAAGCTTTGTACACACGGTTGTCAGATCTTACAATATTGTAAGACCTGGCAACATACTAACAATGTAGTGACAATGAAAAATTGTCACCCAGAAGTAAATTGTGTGTTCAGACGATCGTAAGAAAATCTTACAATTTCATTGTCAGTTAATTGTCTGACAATGAATTTATGTGACAACAAAAATTGTCAGTTCACACGATTGTCAGATTATTGGATGACAAAAATTGCCAGATCTGTTGTTAGGCATTGTCAGAAAATTCAAAGCATATGTATGTCAGAAAATATTATCTGAATTTATGTATACATAACACAAAAAAAGTTAAATTATTAAAGTGTGATACATTATGGAAAAGAATATAGCAATTACGACAATTTTAAGTGCATATTTGTTTGAAAGTAGTGAGGATGAAGATCCAATAGTAAAAAAACGTCGCAAAGTTTGGGTAAAAGATTGGGTTCGTTACCGCCAGGAGGCGGGATTTTATTCCAAATTGCTCATCCAATTAAGAACTGACGAGCCGGATTTATATCACAACTTTCTACGAATGGATTCCGAGCAGTTTGATTATTTCCTTGGCTTAGTAACTCCACATATTAAAAGCGTACTTTTGTTGTTTCCAAAAACAGCATTGGTTTAAAGTAGCGCCAAGCAATTTGAAAATTGTCATCAGTGCCCTGGCCTGATTTTTTTTACGAAGCTTTTCGAGATTGCAATTGAAAGAGGTACGCAGATTTGCCCATTTCGCTTTGCAATCATTTACACTAACAGATATGGTATCTGCCACTTCCTGCCACAAAATATCTTTTGGAAGTTTATATTCGGCGCAACCGGCGCCCCATAAACTTTGCCGTACCTCAACTTCCGAGATCAACTTTAGTTGATCTTCATGAGACCAAACGGTTTCAACTTTTTTACGATAGGATTTTTGTTTCGGCCTTGTTTTCTGGACTCCGTTTGTGGCTGAACTGAACATGGCAGTTCAATTGGCTGGAAACTTCTGACAATCATGTCTGTGCTATCATCAGAAGCCATATTCATTTTTATTTTTGGTATTTTATTTTTTTTAGCTTTTTTAATTTTTATTTCTATAATTATTTCACAAATTTCACTTTTCACATATGCTTTTACAGCTTTGCCAATAGAAATATTTTTCTGACAATGGTGTTATTGTCAGGTGCATAAATTTTCTACATCTGCCAATAAAAAATTACCTTACAATGTCTGCCAATTATCTGACAATGCCTGCGATAGGTGTTCTCACGGTTGTCAGATGCCTGACAATATTGTCGTCTTACAATGGACTGACAATGGTTTTTCTGACAACGTTGTAAGTAAAAAATTGGCAGTTCACACGATTGTAATACATTTTCAGACAATTTTATTGACAATATTGTAAGATCTGCCAACCGTGTGTACGTAGCTTTACTTTTAGTACTTCAGTTCAACTATGAGAGATCTAGATCTAAGTTGAATTATATTTGCCATTAAAAATTATATGGATAGGGCACTTATTCTCTGTTCTACGAAAGTTTTCCATATTAATGATATAACTCTAAGAAAAATAAGTTATCAAAACGCTTTATCTAGTTACCCAAGAGTAAGTTTACATTTTCTATGTCATATGAATACATTCATTTATATACCAAACGAGCTATTAATACTAAATTACAGCACTCTTCCTATTAATATTTTAATTTATTTAACTAACTATTGAACAACACAAATTCTTATTAGAAAATTATAATAAATTTTTAAACAAGAGACAAATTGAATATTATGAATTCAACAAGCAGGCACGTACGGGCATTTAATTTTAATGTGAATAAATAAATTATGTAGAAATCAGTCACACGAATATAAAAGAAGCCAACCAGCAAATATTTACTTGACATTGTCTACAAATTCATACATACATGCAGACATACTTTAATATACACATTAAACACATAAACCCATTTATATATTGTCTAACTAAATTGTATGTGGCATTAACATTTTACACATTGGTCTCTTAATGTTCTTATGAAACGAGAGAAAGTAGAGGTGGTCATTTCATTTAACACCTAAAAGGAGGAGTTGCTCTTCATACTACCAATGTCAATTGTACAAATTAAATACAATTAGACTGCTAGGGAGGTCCTTGGTCTTTGTTTTGCTTAATATGTACGAAGAAGTCATTCCATACAATTTGTAGTCTAAGAGTAAAGTAGACAATAATGAAAATAAAATCTATAAGTATCGAACGATGATTAAATTTTTACACCAGAAAAATCAATTACAATAACGTCTGTCTAAGAAGCTGTGCAAGTTGTATTTGTTAATAACAATTGTTAGACTACGACAAAAAAGAAATGAAAATACCCGTATTTTTCAGACGAAAAGTGAAAAAACAGTTGACAGAGATCTAGAGCAGTTGTGGGCAGGCAGTAAGAACTAAAAGAAATAACAGCAACAAATATTGTGAATCACTTACAAAACAAGCAAACAAAACAAAAAAAAAATGGGAAGAAACATTGAATTGAATCAAGACACATACGAGGAAAGCTGAACAGGCAGATATATGAGTCTTTAAATATTTTTATTTTAGATGGCTGTTCTTAAGGAGAGTTCCATATGAAAGTTTTGTGAAAAACTGGTATTATTAAAGAAAAATATTAAGCACTTTCTTGCTTTGAAAAATTAAGAAAAGGAGTTTTAAATTTTTTCTTATTTTGTTTCTATTCAATATTTTTCTGTGTTTACTTACAAAAAAATTACAATAATTAAAATGGTTTTAGCAAAGTTTATTTAATTAAACAAATGGTCGTGTTTATTTTTCTAAATATTTTTAGAAAATTTCAACTTAATAATAAAATTTACTTATTATAATTGCTAAACTTCCCATATACTTATAAAAACAGTAATTTTCGCACAATTTCGCTTAAATCGTACAATCTCATTATACGAGTAGTTTGCTTGTGGCATGGCTGTTTCTATAGCAACAAATGGAAATTGAACGAGGTCTTGTATCTGGCTGGTTTTCAGCATTAAATGAATAAAAAATCAAAATCTGGAATAGGAATGGCAGGGTTAAGAAAATTACAACACCAACAACAAAAATCATTCACACATACAATGGTCTCTAGTGTACTTGCTTCCTGTCCAGCACTGGGTGCTATAAAAGGAATAGTGTCTGAGTTTTTGAAATTGTAGTTTATCTTTTTTTTTCTCTGCTACAGACTTCTGAAATGAATGAAAAAACTATTTTTTTATTGGTGTCTGGTATGGTCGTGTATATTTTCTGTGCATTTGTCCATTTATTTGTATCAAATATTTTTGTATTTTTATGATATTTCCACTAACATGTCCATCGTTAGCAACACTAATGATAATAATGATAGCAATAATGATGATGATTTCTAAGTTTTTCTCTGCTATTATGCTTTTGACATTGCACTGATGATAGTGATTATTACAATTTTTTCGATGTCATGCTTTTAAGAAATTAATTTTATTTTCTTGTTATTGTTACGAAAGCTGTTTAAATTAATAAATAAAATCACTATTCATGAGTATTTGATTTCAAACTAAATGATTTAAAAAAATATTTAATAAGTGAAATTAAGCAAGAGAAAAACTAGAATTTTCAATGATCTCACAGATGAAATTACAATCATTGTCGGTTAGTGTAAATGAAAGTACCAATACACAATTTTAAGTTAATCAATAATAAAAAGAATCATCATTGATTTTAAAATGTGGCTAAGAGGGTGTCATGATAAATCAATGAAATAAGTGTATGGCAGACACAGCTGGAGACAAGAAACCTATATAGTAAGAATTAAATAAATTTAAAAATTAATTTACTTATTAGATTATGTGTTTCTATGGTTCAACTATATATTTGAATAGAGTTTGTTTATAGCCATCAACAAATAATTTCTAAACGAGAAGAAAAATTTATAATAGAGGATTTAAAAATTTTATGATATAAAAAGACTTATTAGACATTTTAATGACACTACTTAATAAAATTATTAACGATAACCTCATCTTTTATAATTAAAAAATTTGTCTAACTACATTTTATAAATAATTTTATTATTAAAAAAATTAGAAAACGGACGTAATTATAGGTGAGTCTAAAGAGGGAAATCAAGTGTTTTTAATTTATATTTCATTTCTAGGGACTGTTGATATAGTTTTTTAAATAAATAGTTGAGCTTTAGGATAATGAACATTTCAGATGGCCACTTTGTCCGTCCGGCTCTCCTTATTGTCTTTTTTTCTTATTTTTTTTTTTTTTGAAGAAGTTTTTAAAATTTTAACACCGTTTGATAAATGAAAAAGTTTTATTTAGTATTTCTGGTTTTCCAAAAATGAGCTCTTACAGGATCAAACCGCAAGCATACATTTAGAAAAAATGATTTTAAAAATTGGTCCAATACAGTCCAGTATTTCAAGCAGGCGAATTTTCAGTCCTATTTTCAAACTAAAATGTTATGATATAAAAAATACATATTAAGTACCCTATTTTGATATACAATACTACTATATATGGGAGGTATCCTTCCATCTGGTCCTATCTACTTAGTTTTTCTTGGAACTGCGTGCATTGACAGCAGAGTCACCCCCATACTTCCACTACTATGGAAAGCCAAATACGCGATAATTACTTTGTATAGGAGGCATCCTAACAGTTGCTTTAATTTGGGTTAATTTTTCTGAAATAGCACGTTGACAAATCAACGCCATTTTGAAAGACTCTTTCTATTGAAAGAAACCAGATATAAAAAAGCATATCGCACACCCAGTACAATAGTGACTCAACTCAAAATTTAAATTTTTCGGGTTTATATCATTAAACTATGCACAATACACTTGTTTATCGATAAGAAAAATATTTGTGTATTTTATTGTTGTTAACTGTTGCTAAAGAACAGTTGTCTTTCCTTATATTTGAGTTGGTATAAAGTTGAAATTCATAAAAATGATTTATTATTAGTTGTGTCTGAAAATTAAAATTTTGAGTTGTGTCGCTTTTGTACTGGGTGTGCGATATCTTCTGTATGAACGATACCCTCCCAATAGTTTTGTTACGTCACTTATTCTTGAAACTACGTCAATTGGATGCAGAGTAACTTACACCAATTTTAAACGCTCTTACTGTTATATTCATCCAGATAATAATAATATTATATATATTTCCAACAATTAAAAACCACTTTCTTTGCTAAAAACATCTATTTTAAACTATTTTTACACACTATTTTCATTTGGTATAAGACTCGCTATTCTTCAACTTTCACAATTTGGTCAAAATGCCATCATGAGTGCCTTCATAGACTAGTAGCTAGTGTACTAGACTGGTAGTCCGAAGGTCGCAGGTTCGACTCCTGCCGCAGACTTTGGGTGTCTCTGCAGATAAGCCAAGTAGCTTCGCAGTTTGTGTTTGTTAATTAATTATTAAAAAAAAAAAAAAAATATACTACGTTTATACGCACGTCTTATTTGCAAATAAAAAAGAAGCATGTTGCCGTATAACTTTTTTATTGTAACTTATTAACTCACCTAACAAGTCGTGAATAACGATACTATTTGTAAATAAAAAGTAAGACGTTGCCACTTCATGAACGTTTTTTGTGTTTTACTTACCAAACAATCATATTTTCGTCACATGGCATCACTAATAATAACATAAGTTCTGTATGCAATTTCCCGTATAAACAGTGAATTAGTTATTTGCAAATAGTTCTATTTGCAAATAAGACGTGCGTATAAACGTGGTAATATATAGAGAATACCAACCAATAACACTCTCACGGTTATAGTCAGCCAGATTCAATATAATTAAGTATTCATTATCAAGAATGATAAAATACAGATTGCGCATTGCGCAGGTTTTTCAAATGTAAACAAAAATGAGATGTTAATGTGTGACGTCACATCAGCTTAAAAATTTTCTTGGCGCGAATAGTTTAAAGGAAAATATTTGTTTAAAAGGAGCTTAAAACTGAAAAAGTGAAAAGTGAATTTAATATAAAATAACAAAACAAAACATAATTATATATAAAAGAAAACAAAAGAGTTGAAAATGAAGTGCACTGTAGCTAATTGCAATAGTACTAACAATTCCAAGGCTTTTGAAATTATTTTTTTCCTATTTTCAAGTAATGCTAAAATTCAGAAGCCGTGGGTGAAATTTTGTGGACAAGGAAATAACATAAATCCAAAAACTTTTTATGTGTGCATGTTGCAATTTTTTCCTGATGACATCGAAAAAAGCTTGCACTATGAAATGGGTATGTACATAAAATGAGCTTTAAAATATGTTTATAAAATTCTGTGTTGTTCCAAGCATTCGCCCAAAATATAGAGTGCAGCGATGAAATTGAAAAAACCTTCTTTCAAGCTCGTATGTATTTTAGAATTAAAGTTATAAAAAAATTTTAAAAATTTTAAAAATTTCTTAGTTTTCTTTCATTTGTGTATAAGTTAATATTCGTTTTGCAACGCATTATCATCAGCTAGAAATATCACTAATTTAGCATTACTGATCAATATCACATTATATGTTTTTCTTTTTGTGAGGGCAGAGAGTAAGTAAGAGAAGTTCCTGCCTTATTTAAATTTTGAATTTTATTATTATTAGTTAGTTATCATTTAGTAACAGGCCTACATAGTAGGTGTAATTCTTCGGAATCGTCAAGTGAATCAACGTGTAATACTTCATAGAAGTCAATGTTTGTTCAAGAGTAAAGTTTGCATTTAAACACTTCATAGAAGTTAATGTTAATATTCAGGACTTAAATATTTTTGTAAATTGGAAATTAATGTAATATAAATATAAAAGTAAAATATGAATTAAATTTTGATTTATAAATCCCTAAGAACTGGCTTAAGAGCCCATATAAATAGAATTTAAAATAAACATAAATTTTTATTAAAATATGAATTTGTATTAAAAGATGAATTATTATAAAAGCTGTGACCTGTTTAAAGCTAAGAACAAATTATAATTTGTTATAAAGAATTTTGAATAATTCTGAATTTTAAATTTGTATTACTGTAAAATTGAACATGTGCATTATAAAAAAACTAAGTTAAACGTGTAAGAAATATTACTACAGTTATTAACAAGCGCAATAAAGGTGAATTAAAATTGTAATGATAATGAGTTTTACCTAAATCGAAATTGTGAGTGAAATGATCATTAAGGAATCTTAATTCTGTAGAGAATTAGTTAACTCGTAATTAACAGTGACTTTTAATTCGAGAATGCTTATGAATGATCCCGTTATCAATGATCAATGGTAAAACCATTTACGAACTGAATGAGAGCAAGATTTCAGAGTTTTAATAAACAAGCTCTCTTAAATTAATTGGCGCCCAACGTAGAAACCCATGCTTTGGATCTTATAAAAAATTTTAAAAACGGAAATACATAGCTAAGTGATCATCATGCATTTACAGAAGCTCACAAGACAGCAGTTGATAACTCACCAAATGCTTCCATCAACAATCATCCTATTCATGGTCAGGAAACTGTACTTAATGCATCAGATGCTTCTACAATTGATGCAAATGAAACAAACAGCAATGATATTTCAATGTCAAAACACTTTATCGGTTCTGTTTTATAATGCCCTCTTATTATCTGGAGATAATAGTACCAAGTATTATAAAGAACTTCATAATAACTTAATAACTTCAATTGTAATCTTGCAGAAATATTTATGATATTTCTGACCAAGTTTAAACTATTCTGAATTTTGTTTATCTAACTAAAGGTCCTTAATTGTTTTGGTATTTATGTTTGAAATTTTTTTTGTACTTTTTCGGTTTTGTTAAAATTGTATTGTTAAATACGCATTTCATGTTAAATGTGTATCGCTAAATATATATGTATTTCATTTGTTCACATCGTGTCTCAATTACAATTAAATACCTGTGCCTTTCTTAGTTCTTTTTAGTTTAATATTTCTTTATAAGAATACATTTATCGCTGTCATTAGTATGTAATTTTTTTTACGACTCCAAATATGTATGTAATATATTACATACCATGTACCAAAATTATAATTAAAAAAAATACAGTACAAGTTAAATGAATGAAAAATTATATTCATATATTTTGGAAAATTAAATTTTGTAAGATAAAAATTCTATATAGTAGAATATGAAAAGTTAAAATTTAGGGCAAATTAAAACTATTGGAAAAAAATAAAAAAAACCCAACAAATTAATTGAACCTTCACAATATGTTGTAAATATTAAACAACCCTAAAAGAACAAAAAAGCAACAGAAAAAAACTATTTTATACTTAAATATTAAATTACTAAAACGTATTCGATTTAGAACATTCTTGTCTGATGATCGTTGAACGATGAATCATTGTTACTCCCATTCACCCTAAGAGCCTGTCAAATTTTAAAGACGAGGACGTCTAAATCTTAAAGGGGGGAGTAGTTAATATTCGTTTTGCAACGCATTATCATCAGCTAGAAATATTACTAATTTAGCATTACTGATCAATATCACATTATATGTTTTTCTTTTTGTGAGGGCAGAGAGTAAGTAAGAGAAGTTCCTGCCTTATTTAAATTTTGAATTTTATTATTATTAGTTAGTTATCATTTAGTAACAGGCCTACATAGTAGGTGTAATTCTTCGGAATCGTCAAGTGAATCAACGTGTAATACTTCATAGAAGTCAATGTTTGTTCAAGAGTAAAGTTTGCATTTAAACACTTCATAGAAGTTAATGTTAATATTCAGGACTTAAATATTTTTGTAAATTGGAAATTAATGTAATATAAATATAAAAGTAAAATATGAATTAAATTTTGATTTATAAATCCCTAAGAACTGGCTTAAGAGCCCATATAAATAGAATTTAAAATAAACATAAATTTTTATTAAAATATGAATTTGTATTAAAAGATGAATTATTATAAAAGCTGTGACCTGTTTAAAGCTAAGAACAAATTATAATTTGTTATAAAGAATTTTGAATAATTCTGAATTTTAAATTTGTATTACTGTAAAATTGAACATGTGCATTATAAAAAAACTAAGTTAAACGTGTAAGAAATATTACTACAGTTATTAACAAGCGCAATAAAGGTGAATTAAAATTGTAATGATAATGAGTTTTACCTAAATCGAAATTGTGAGTGAAATGATCATTAAGGAATCTTAATTCTGTAGAGAATTAGTTAACTCGTAATTAACAGTGACTTTTAATTCGAGAATGCTTATGAATGATCCCGTTATCAATGATCAATGGTAAAACCATTTACGAACTGAATGAGAGCAAGATTTCAGAGTTTTAATAAACAAGCTCTCTTAAATTAATTTATATAAATCTGACTGTTTGTTTTTGCTTTTGTTAAACGATTGGCTGATGTGACGTAGATGCGCAGAACAAAAAAATTTTTACACTCTGAATGCGCAATCTGTATTTTATCATTCTTGACTTATTATATTTCTCTTACTCCAATCGAGCAAGTCTTATTGGAGCTGCATGCATTGCCTGCAGTCTAAAACTGTTGTCAGCCAGATATAAGATGGTGTGCTTCCCTTGGATATATCATACATTTTTTAAAAGTATCAAGCTGCAAACATGATATTTCGACGAAAAGAGAATTTTGAGAATTAATTCACAAATGTTACACTCATATGCGTACAAACATAAAAAAATACAGTAGAAGAATTTCTTGGCGCTAACCAAATCATGACGAAATTTTAAGCCTCTCAACTCTCAATATGAGAATTGAATTATATATAAAAAGTAGAATATATATATATATATATATATATATATATATATATATATATATATATATATATATATATATATATATATATATATATATATATATATATATATATATATATATATATATATATATATATATACATATACATATATATATATATATATATATATATATATATATATATATATATATATATATATATATATATATATATAATCATGGTAAATTTAGAGAGCTTTAACACACAAAACACAACAAACTATTTATATTCTATATGAATCTATCAATTGCCATTATTATGATTGTCGACATCGACGTCACACCAAGTCGACATCAATATATTGGCAATTGTGAGATCGTTATCGAGAACTATTAAATATTATTGATAGGAAATTATTACTACTATAGCTTATAAAATTACAATTGGCCATCAATATTAGTTAATTATCGTCTACAACGAGTTCAGAACTGCTGTCTCCTTTTACTGTCGACTTGACGTGACGCCGACGTGACAATCATAATAAGAGCGATTCTCTCAAATGTTAATTTCAGATTAGGAAAAACTTTTAATAATGAAAAAGTTTTCTGATTGAAATAAAATTTAATTAGAAAATAACTTCCTTTCAAAAGAAAAGTAAATTGCAGGAATTGTAATCGGAGAATATTTTGTAATTGAATTTTTTTAATCTGGATTTTTCCCAATATATTTAGATTTTTCCCAATATATTTAACGATAATTTTAGCTGATCGTTTTTACAACACGTTTTATTTCATAAGCTTCTCATTTATATACATTTATTTTTCGTATATTCTACTTTTGCTAAAACAATTACGAAACTCACGCTTAATCTATTCCTTCGTTTATTTTCTGTACATCTTTTAATTTTCAGAAAAGCCGTTTGGCTTCACACTTTAAAGTTATTTAGGCACTAGCTTAGAACCCATCAACATAATTTATTTTCAACAGCAGTCTTCTTTTTTTCAGCTACTTATTTCTTTTCATTTCTCTTTTTATAGGTCCCTTATCGCTAGTTTAGAATTAAATGTCTTCAAAACAAATTAACTGAACACCATTTCATTCATGTTAAGGATTTCTGCTTGTCGTTAAATCAAAAGCAATCGTTGTAGGGAATGAAATGAAAGTTTGTATACAAGTTTAATTACTATAGCCTCTTGACTTTTACTTGTACATAATTTCCATAAACATTTTTTAATCAAATATCATTTTTAATTATTTTATTAGATTTTGTATTTTTACAACTTCTTTGACTTTACAACGGCTTATTGGTGCTTAATTTTTAAAAGTATGTAAAAAATCACGTGAAATATTTTCCTTCGCCTTTTTATGATTGCTGTTGTTGCAAACAAAAAGGTCATTTCTCGTGCCTAAAGCTTAAGTAAGACTTTGATTAATTGTTTTTTTTTTAATGCTGGAAAGTGAAAAAATTTTAATTTCTTACGCTGCGATTGTATTAAATTGTAGCAGAATATGGTAAAAATTGTCTTAAGAGTCTGAAAAACCAATTTTAAAAAATAATTCTATTGACTAACTAAATTTAACAATACAAAGTTAATTAAACTATGCCTAATGAAATAATGGAGGCTGTTTCTAAAGAATAAGAGTTTCACTGCTTTCATTGCATTTGTCGTTTTTTTTTTAGGAAATTTGAAAAAAAAACTTTATTAATTAAAAAACACATAATTCCTTAGATTTACTTCATTTAATATATTTATCAAGTCCTTAATTACAACGATTTCGTATATGAAAAAAACAGAATGTAACTATTGGCAAATTGTTACCTTTGCACGACTTCTGCTTCTGATATTTAATAACTTATTCGTTATTTGATATGTAATCTTAAAAAATATGCACTCTTCTGCTAAGGACACATTAAAATTCAGTTAAAGACAGTTAAAAAGAGAATTTTCATCTGGAATTAATCTAAATTTTGTATTTTTCTCCTGCATAGAAATCATTGAATTTTCAAAATTTCTTAGAAAGTTCTGCTCAACGGTGTCACTTTAAAAACTTTTATTCTTACAATAACTCTCAGCAAATATTAATTTAGTGCTAATACTCATAGCGGGACAAATAATTCGGTTCAAATAATTCAAAATCGTACTAGAAATTCTTGAAATTATTTGTCATCCGTTAAACATACCATAAAAAAATACACTATTGCATTAATTCTACAATGAAATAAAATAATTGACGAAGTTAAAATAGATTAGTGCTTATATGGTAACTAATAAAAAATACACTAGATAACTATTTATTATTTCGTATGAATTTTGCCCCATTTCCCCGTCATCTTTTCTTCAAGTTAGTTTAAGCCAAATTCGAAGACTTATTTTCAAGCTTTCCAGATAACAAATAATTATTTTTTACTTTATACAAAGGATACTCTTCTCGTCTACGCTCCTATGTTTTCATATTAACTCTTACACATTTAAAAATCCTTCCTATTAAAGCTTTCAAGATATATGATAATAAAGTTTGCCTTCAAGGGGTAGTTCTCCTCTTCCACTCTAGCCCTACCAATTTATTTTATTGCCTTACAAAATTCAAATACAAATTGAATTTAATTTCTATATGACCATTAGAAGAGGCATAAAGTTGACTTTCAATAGTTGCTTACGTTGTTATTTACTTGTTTTGTCTCAAGCAAAGCTAATAATAGAATTTTGAAAAATATCACTTTTAAAAGAGAAAAGTTCTGCAATTTTTAATTTGTGTTCGTAAATAATCTTTTCATTATAAAATTTACAACAAACGCTTATTTGCGAGAGTTTTATATAATATTATTATCTGAATAAAGCTTTCGAACTAGATTTTCATATTGATTATAGTTTATAAAATAATGCTAAAAGACTAGACTTACTCTTATAAAAAAAGGCTGACAGATCAGTTCACAATCACTTGTGTAAACAAACACCAAAAAAAATTTAGCTCTATATAAAATGAAAATATCGGATTATGTCAATGTAATTTGATATATGTATATGATGCGGATACCTATAGACTTATTATTATTATTATTGTTAATATAAATTATTGTTAATATTCTATTGTTTGTTGTTGGCTTAGCTAGGTATATGCCTGCATTTCATTGGCGCTAACCAAATCATCAGTACCCTTTTAAACAAATCATGATTGAAAGCATTCAAAGCTAGTATACTTATACCTAGCTAAGCCAACAACAAACAATAGAATATTAAAATAGTTATTTTGGAGAATATCTCAAATAACAAATTTGATATAAATTATTTTTACATTTTTTTTTTTGACAAATTTTAAATGCTCGAATAAGTAACAAACAAAATGTGCTTTTCTGGGGCACAGAGAATCCTAATGAAATGCATGAAGAGCCATTGTGTACCTTAAAACTGATTGTTTGGTGCAACATTTACAATGGAACAGTTCTTATTTTGTTAAGAACGCAGATGGTGAAAATTACAGGTAAATACTAAACGATTTTTTTCGCAAGTTATAGCGTTGGATCACGATCATTGTTAATTACAACAAAATGGAGCAAAAGCTTATACAACTCGAACAACGATGGAGATTTAGAGATACCAATTTCCATGTCGAGTCATCTCCCGTCTTGCAGATACCTAGATCGAACAACAAATTGTTGATTTGGGGCAACATGTTTTGCGAACAACCATTCGAAAAGCCGTAAAACAAGCGCAGTAACGCAACAACTTGGCAATTTGACCGATATAATTTTTTCCAAATAATGTCAGCAGAAAAATATTGTATGAAAACTGAACTTTTTCCATTTATAATAAAATAACAGGGAGAGTTCAAGTTATGACATGTACAGTCCTCCACCTCATGTTGTAAATTTTACAGCTAAGAACATATGGATGAAATCAAAATAAAAATTTTGGGGTTTTTTTTTCTTCAAGTTTTCATTGAATCTAGTTAAAACTTATAATAAAGCTTTTTATGGAGTTTTATTAAACAATTTATTTTATATATCTTCAGTTTTCTTTGTTGTTTGAGGTATTTCACAGCCAAAAAATCATATTTAAACGTACCAATAGCACAAAAGATAAACTTTGCTTAAATTTATGTTTTAAATTTTAGGTAAATTCTTGGAACGAGAGCAAAATGTCAACATTCAAAATTTTTTCCGCTTGCCATTCGAAAGTTTTAATTTTTGAACAAAATTTCAAGCTTTAAAAAGGTTAATAATTTTACAAAAAATATTGCATTTCTCACACACCCCCCGTTTAGCCATTTAATATAATCTATATATTTAAAGAAAAAAGTGTGGTAAAATATAAATTATATTTTTTAAGGTTTTTAAAATAGACAATCAAAGTGATTTATGAATCTTCTCTAAAGTGTTCCTTGATTTATCTTTTTTGTTCATATTCAAATTTTTTAACTTTTGCGAGGAATGCTGCATAAAAGCACTATTAATGGAAAATGTTTTATAAACCAAGCAGTATCCTTTCACTCCCCCACCCCCTTTTTCCTTTTTTTACTCACACAACATTTGTTGTCTATACCACGTAAATGTGGTCACTTTTGCAAATCTGTCTTGTCATTCTTTTGCACTTAACGTGGAACCTTTTCTGACCATTAAAAAAAGGAAACGAAAAAAACCAAAGCTCTAAAAATCCTCACTTTTTTTTGCTGCTCACTAGAATTTTCCTATTCTAGAGATAAAAATAGTGGATTTACCTCTAGTTGTAAATATATTTTTAACCTTTTTTCTTTTTTTGCTGCCTTTCCAACTATTAAAAACCATTTGTCTTTATGCATTTTGTCTTCAGTATTGTTTTGTACTTTAAAAAAAATGGAAGAGAAGGCCACATCCGTATAGAAAATTTTATAAAAAAGAAATAAATCAAGCTGACTTTCTTTCTACGTGTTACGAAAAAAGGAGAGGAAAATGGAGCATTAAAAGTTGTGGTGAAATTTCTAACGAATTCTTTTCAAATAAAAAGGAGGAATAAAATATAATAAAATTAAATATCTTGTTAGAAATTTCTATAAAGTAATTGAATTTTTTATATTCCTAAGAAAATCCTTTACAACGGTTTTCCAATAAAATTATGTCTATATTAATTTAGGAGGACTGTAAGAAATGTATTTGAAAATTTTTTCAAGCTCATGTTATATTAAATATGATATTAAAAAATACAAGCAACTGCTTTATATTATGGAATTTTGAAAGTTGAATTTTTCAATAGATTTAAGGCAAAGATCCTGCTAAATTTGACTGATGTCATCATTGAGAGTACCGATCTCTCACGGCTTAATAGCATGGAAAAAATTTATAAATTTAAACAAAACGAAGTCGTATTACACGAGTTTTATTTTATTCTTATCTTGTTGCTTCAAACCAGCCTCATATCATTTATGCAGAGTAGCTGTTAATATAATTTGTGGCCTGTAGGTAATTCATTTCAAGTTATATCCATATCATCATATAAAATAAGGCTATAAATTATTTTTAAAAAAATTTCACACAAGGCAAAAAATTAACTAAAATGAAAAATATACCCCATTTTTGTCAAGCTAAGCTTATTTTCTTTATGGAGTAAGTATTGGAATTATATCTAAATGTTTTCAAATATATGCGGTTATTTTCTTGAATCCGAAAAGTCTCCAGTGAAATTTAAAAACTATTTAGTTAATTTTTATCGTATTTTTTCAATGTGTGTGTTTGCTTCAGTTAATAATTTAGACAATTGTTTGTCTTGAGGTCCTTACTTAATAGATAAATGCAAATATCATTTAAAACTTTATTGTTTGTTGTTGGCTTAGCTGAGTATATTCATGTATTTTCATTTTTCATCACGTATACGATCATTTTCTTACTCGGTATGTATTGAAATATTTTTGGGATACGACAGTATACTCGATATCTTATGCTCTTATTTGTTACGAAGCCTTAGGGCACCACAAATATTTACATGCAAAGTTTATTTCATACAAAGCCTAAGCTCAACTGTTTACTATCAGTTTCTAAATATGCGAAGCTTTTTACTTCCTAATACAAAATAAGCTAGAAGAAATGCCTGTAAATTTTATGGCCTCACACGAGCAAATTTAAGTTGCGTTGATGTTCGATAACCAGAAGTTGTAGTTGCTTGATTCAGTTGCCAGGAGTTATTTATATGCAATATCACTTTGAATATTTTCATATCTTTTTATGGTCTGCATTAGTATTTTCTATTCTGCGCTATTATTTTTAGCAGAGACATACAAGTTTAGCAACTTACAAAGGAACTTCAGTTCCATAATCGAGAAAAAGGTGGTTTTGTCCTGAACAAATTTTAGTTTTTCATTTCTGAAAAGTTTATAACAGCACTACATAAATTAGTTGCCTTATATATTTGTGTTTTCATTTATTTTATTTATTAATAGTTTAAAAAATTTTTACAAGGAAAAAAAAGCAAAATGAAGAAGAGTTTGAAGGGTTTGTGCAGAATCTCGTTCACAATACGTCTGCTTTAGTTTGAAACCGGCACTGGTTTTAGTGCTACTAGTCTAATAAATATTACCTTGACAATTACAGTCGAGTCCATAAATTTCCACACTTACGTCTGTGTCATAAGTTTAAGGAGACGTATTATAGATTTAAAATAAACATCATTATACTCAAGACACAAAGCTTAAATGTAATTTTGAACAACGCAAGTCAAAACGGAACCCAATGGCCTCGAAACGTATAAAAATGGCTACTGATCCCACACAGTTGGCTCACTTCTTCCATTTTATTTTAAGTTTGGGTGATATCCTGAGGCATCTATTCCGACTAAATTTCGCACCAAATTTACATTATGGGATATTTAACGACCAACACGCATATGTAGAGTGCGGACAGGGGAAAATATCGCAAGTATATTCGCCAGTGTTGTTGATAACAGTAAATTATCAATTCGGTGGCGTTCGCAGCAATTGGAGCTCTGTTATTTTACTACGTAGAAAACTTAAGGATGGATTTGGGTATAGAACCTTTTGAAATACAGCTGGTGCAGGAATTAAAGCCACACGATCCACCACAAGGGCTTACTTTTGGTGAATGGGCGCTGGCAAAATTGAACGAAGATCCATTTTTTTAACGGAAAATTGTGTTCAGCGACGAAGGTTACTTCTAGTTCCATGGACATGTAAACAAGTAAAATTGCCGTGTTTGGTGTGAAAAGCAGCCTGAAGCGTTGCAAGAACTGGATTATGGTCCGGTGGCATCATTGAACCATACTTTTTCAAAAACGACGAAGGGTGGAACGTTACTCTGAATAATGAGCATTACCGTGCGATGAAAACAATTTTTTTTCGCAAAATAGAAGAGCTGGACTTGGCTGATATGGGGTTTCAACAAGACCGTGCCACATGCCACACATCACGTGAAGCAATTGCTGAATTTAGAGATTTCGGGGCCAGCCAATTGGGAGCCTAGGTCGTGCGATTTAACGCCTTATTTGTGGGGCTATGTTAATGTTCATGTCTATAGGGAGAAAAGACAGCAACGATTGACGCACTGGAAGCCAATATTGAGGAATTTATTCGTGTGATACCGGCCGACATGTTGAAGGGAGTCTGCTAAAATTGGACCCAGCGTAGCCGCGGTTAGCATATACATGAATTCATCTTTAAACATTGAATCATAACGATCGTTCTCAAATAAAGATCTCCTACATTTCTCTAAATTTTATGTATTTTTTTTAAATCAAATCCAAAAGGTCTTAATAAACCACCTTTTACTACACTGAGTTTTTTTATTTTGCTACAATTACACGTATGTTAACCAAGATTATCTTATTTTATTTATGTTTGTGTCGAAAGACTTAACCCATCAAGCTATTTCTGCTGTCGTTATATACATTTATGCGGATTATACTTTGAATATCCTAATGTATACCCTGTTTCCCCCTACTGTTTGCTAATTTATCATGATTTCTTGTATTGATGACTCTCGATAAAATTTTGCCAAGGTATAACGAGCTTTTAAGTTGAATTTGTGAAACTTCCTATATGTGATACTAGAAAACAAGATGCCTGATTGAACATTATTTTATTACTCGGAGGTACGCCATATGCATGTTTATTTACGAGTACAACATTAATAATATAATGATTTAATACATAAATAAAACCACGAAGAGCACGTTTCTTTGCCTCACATTGCGAAGTAAATATAAAGTTTTTCACTTGCTTTTCTTGTTGTTGTTCAGTTTTTGAATTTTTCCTCTGCCTGAATTTGTTTATATTGCGTGTAGCGTAAAAATGTGTCAGTTACTTTTTTATATGAAACGTTTCTTAATGTTGTTATGTATTTTGCAAAGTTTGTGGATGGTATACACGAAATTATATAAAACAGCCCCTAGATATTGAATTTGCGGTAAATGTGGCAACGAAATATTAAATATTTGTGAGATGTGGAAGAAGAAAAAATTTGGGTAAACATTTGTATAAATTGAATAAAAAAAATGTTAGTTTTTTTATTTCTTAAAGGCAATTATTGGAAATTTAATTTTATGGAATTAGAATAACAACTAACAGACAAAATTTCAAACCAAAGGCTTTTAAATTACTGCATGTGGTAGATAGCCTGGTATCATGCAACATATTTAATAGATTGTCATAAAAATAATACAGAGTATATAAAATATTTGCTTATAGTAAAAACTTTCCAAAACGGAAAGTAGTTCAAAAGTTCTTACAACAGTAAGAAATCTTCTTTAAAAAACCCTTTAAAATGCAGCGGTTTGGTTTAGAAAGAGATGAATATCCCTTTTGGTGAAAGAAAATCGAAGTTATTCTCGAAAAATTATATTTTCATAGCTTCAAAAATCCAGTAGTATTTATTTTTAACTTTATACAATTTCATGTTGACAATCAAATTCTTTAGATCTAATAGGCACATGTCGCTTAATTTAGGGAGATGGAAAGACAATTTATAAATTGTTTTTCTCTCTAAATGATAACATTATTAAATATAAAATTATAATCGTCTGATTTTGGATTACATGAGCAGTGGGACTGGGCAAATTTATTTCATTATAGAACAAGTTCGTTGTAACAGGAGTAAGTCTTTCATTTTTCCAATAAACAAAAGAAGGCAACTTTGAAACTAATTGCATCTATTTCTTAATTTTTATGTGGTATACCATTTAAAAATCTGGTCAGTTAATTATGTTTTTAATTAATTTGCTCAATAATAATAAGTAACTCCCTTAATGTTTTAAAAAATTATTGGAAACATTAAATCAATCTGTTTATTGCATTATAAGCGGAAATATTATCAATACTTTTTGTATGGGATAGTTAAAAATTAGTTGATTATAAGCATAAATTTGCTATAGGTTAATTTCTGGATCCAAAATTTAAATTTGATATTATTAAAAATTTGAAATTTCTACAATATGTACAATACTCTTGTTTGAAAAATTATATGATGCGTTAAACAGTGGATGTTATAGCCCTTAAAAAGTTGAGTTTTTTTAAATAGTAGCATGAAACATTTTAAAGCTTTTAAAGCGCGCTATTAGATTGAAATATGTTACAGCATCAACATGAACTATTTTCCAACTTTAGTTACTTCTGAATGGCAAAATGTCAAATACTCTAAAAAAGGATCTGCTGTTTTTTAATTTTTTTACAAAAATAAATTGTTATCTATAATTCTACTTGGTCGAAATTTTAAGCTGGGGCATCCTTGGATTCAAAAGTTATATTATCAATAATAATTATTTTTTATACATCGTCTTGGATTTACTATATAAAGTGCAGTCTGTGTCTTTAATTTTATGTAAAATCATGGAAAATTTCAATATTGTATTTAATTTTTTTACATTTATACTCGTATTCTTTAACACCCACAGCAAAATATATTATTTTTTTACAATCACACGTTTCTTCACACGAATAAACTAAAATTTCCAAATATTGTAGACAACCTACCCGCCACTTGTAATGTCGCATTGCGTGAACGTGCAACACCCAGCTCATTTTTCGCTTCACACCAATATACACCAGCATCCGTTTCACGTCTCGAATTTACCACCTAAAAGCACACGAAGAAAAAGGAAAAATTTAATAAAACTAAATGCAAGAAAAACACTGCTATAAGGCACAAAACAAAATTACATAAATAAAATATATTTTCCCATTAAAATTGAAGATTTCTAGTCTATTCTTTCAATCGAAAAAAGTGTTAGAAGGTAGTATTGTGATTTTTCTTGTACATTTTCTTTTTTAAGCAAAATAAAAACAAAATTCTAATGCATAAATTATCTTTCAGATAAGCATACATTTAGATGAGTACAACCACACATGTATGCATTTGTGTGTACATAGTCCTTGAATAACGAATATGTATATACTTATATTGTAAATTGATTATATATATGCATAAATATGTGTCTATTTTCGTTGCTGCTTGTGGCATGTTGGTAGATTGTTATTGATGGCTTATGCCATGGTTAACATATTAAGGTAAATCATTTTAATATATTGCAATTTTTCTCTCTCCTACAGAGATGTTTACTTTGTAAGTGTTTCATTTTATATTATTGCTTTCTTTGTTTTGAAACAATTTTCTTACATGTATATAAAAGGTAATTTTTTAAGAGTTTTCTGATTAGATTTAAAAAAAAACACATAAATTTTATAAAAATTTATAAAATCTTTATTTTGGACTCGAGACAACAATCTATATAATCCAATGTTTAAAGATGTTTTCATCTAATGATGATCGCGGTTACGCCTATATCCATATGGACAAAACCGCAATGGTTGATGCACTGGAAACCAATATTGAAGAATTTTTTCGTGAAATATCGGCTGATATGTTAGAGAGAGTATACCAAAAGTGGTCCCAGAGTATGAACCATTTGATACTCAGAATTTCATCGGCAAGATAGAAGTTTCAACAGGTACAAAACTTGCTGTATACAATTCCACGTATATACCAACCATTACATATGACTACGAATCATGGGGCTAACAACAAAAAAAAAAATGAAAGCAGACTTCAGACAACAGAAATTAAATACTTAAGATGTGTGGGCAGTAAAACGAGACACGACAGAATGCGGAACAACACTGTACGAGCCAGCTTAAATACGGAACCGCTGAATAACAAAATCGAACGAAATAAGCTGAGGTGGCTTGAACATGTGGCTAGAATGCCATAGATTCGCCTGCCGAAACGAGTTTTAGAAGCAAGACCAATTGGTACGAGAAACAGGGGAAGACAAAGAATAACGTGGCAGAACACTATCAGCAATATTCAGGCAGGCAAAGGAATCAAGCCCAGAACAGCCAAAACAACGGCACAAGATAGATTGAAGTGGAGAAATCTTTGCAAAAACCCCTACACTGCAAGGTAGAAAAAGGTTCAGAATAAGTGAGTATGAAATACATGAGAATATGCATGTGAGTACTATCAAAACACCTGCAATATGTCTGCAGCATTTGATCGGGCAACAACAATAAAATTTATTATAATTAAGGCATTCTCTTTATAAAGAAAACTAAATTTACTAATGTACCCATAATTTTCTCTATAATTATCAACAGCCTGATTATCTAACCTAATCAAATGGCATTTTTATAACAAAAATATTACTAAAAAGTTGTATGCAAAATAAATTATTTCTTGAAAAATTTTGCGAAACTTTCTTCCGTTTTGCATATAGCAAATTATGTTGTAAGAATTATAACCCACACTATGTGTAGATGGTTGGATCCTGAAATAACATTAATCGTTGACAAAATTTGTTGCATAATTTCTTTTTCGATAGCAAAAGTTAAGATAAGCAAACGAAGTAGAAAGAACGACACCAGAAGCTGATTGGTGGCCTTATCCGTAAATAATAAAATATTTTATGACCAAAATATTATGAAGGAAATCATCGTAGACATCTCTTTATTACATTCTAAATTTCTTGTCACTTTAAACACTTTAAAATTCACTGAACAGGGTTTAAAAAAATAGCTTGTGTTTTAATTCGATATTCTTTCAAACATATGAGTAGAACTGCTATTAAATTTATGATTTCCCCTTTTTCCATATTGTTAAGAAATACAGATAAATAAATACACGCACACTTCAGCAAAAACGAACCAAAATAGAGAAAAGAAAACTAAGAGAACTGTCAACTCAAAGCACTTTAACATTGTTACAAATATATTTCACTATTTTTGTTCATTCTATTTAAATAAATCTGAAAATGGTATAAAATAAACTTCTGTAAACTTCAATAATATATTTTACAATGATTTAATTTTCATTGAAACATTGGTAGTATTTTTATTTGAGGTTTGTAATCTTAATTTTTTCTTCAAGTGTAACTGAATTCATGTAAGAAATGTCTTTTGAATTGAAATTGAAATGATATATTGTTGCTTGGCTTCCAAGATGTAATTTTATTAGATTTTTCCATAAGGCAAACCACAATTTTCTAATATTGGCATAAAGTTTGAGACAGTTATTATGTGTATGAAAGTAATATATTTTAAAGAAATATTAAAATTGAAAATGTAGACACATGTTGGGATTTTTATATATTTAATTATGTTTGCTACGTGATAATTTTTTCGACACGAAATTGTCTAAGAAAATAAGTTCTAAAAAAAATTGGATGCAATTTCGCAATGGTAAATATTCTAATTAGAGTGATCGATCCCTTTAAATATTACAGGGAAGCACCACACATAATGCATTTGATTTAGTTCTATATAATTCCCAAAAGCAGCAGCCAATTATGAAAAAAAAAATCGTGCAAAAATTAAGGTTTATTATTAATCTTTAATATATATTATACGTTTAGCTGGAAAAATCTACGGAAAATATTTATATAAAGGTTGAAAAAATTTTAATAGTCATTAATTGTGAAATCAAAACGAATATTCGCAAATATAGTTTATCCTTCTGTACCACTGACTAATACAATAGAATAGTGATATGATTTAATTGGTCTATATAAGGCTAAATTATTCATACTTGTGTAAACGTCATATAAAACTGAATATTGTTTGAAATTCTTGTTTACAACGTTATTAATTGAATGGTTTTGTTGCCTTTTTTGTGGCATATAATATCTACATGAAAGCTTTCTCTGTATGTATAATACATCATTTTACATATATGCCCATCAACTGAAATGCATTTCTGGTAACATAGTCCGCCGATTAGTCTTCTTATATATAGGAGCGGTTTGGCGTATATACCAAAATAGTTATGAGAACATATTTATCGTAATTAATACAAATAATTTGGGGTTACTTGAAGCAAATTGCAGAGCAAAAATGGTGTATGAGTAACATGTTTCCCTTCCTGTTACTTGATATAAGATAAAACTGTATAAATTGCAATAAATTCCGAGAAATATACACATTACAGTTGAAACTTAAATAATAAGCGTATTTTTTTATGTACTATTGTTATATATAAATTTATAAGTTTTTAAGATATATGTCGTCGTTGCATACATGAATTCAATATGATAAATTAGTACAGTTTTAAATTAAAATATTACTAAAAAAAATTTAACTATACCTGGTACTTTGCTTCATTGATAACAAACTTATTAAAGAGTAAAAAAACGTATTGCACAATAAAGACCATCGTTTTTATCTAGCCTCAACACATAAATAAGTATAACCGAATATAATAGTAATATCTGCTATATGTATGTGGAAATCACATCAGATGCGTACATTCACAGATATCATTATATTTTTCGCGTGCATAAATTAAACTCGAAAATTAAAAAAATAGTTTTTTGTGCATCTGCACAGTTAATCAACATAAATATTTTTTCATTTTGTCTGAAATTTTGTTAAATAACTTAAATTTCCTGAAGAAGATACCCACAGGGTGTAGAAATATCGAACAATTAAAAATTGTTTTAAAAAAAACAGCCCAAATTCAATAAATAATTCAATTAAATATTTCCAACAATATAAAATTAAAAAAAGTCCAACTTGTCAAAATGCGATTTAAATTTTTAAAATTTTACTCTGCATATTCAAAATTTTTGGTTTAACTTCCTTTTATCTTCAGTTATAATTAAATATATTTCTTAACAATTTTTATTCCTTAATTTATGACTATATTGCATTAGAGGACGTATGAGTGATATTTAATTCATGCATGATTCAAATATCGATCATACGCTGTTTCTTATGTTCAACACAGTAACAGCTAAATCTGTTTAATAATTCTAAAATATTTATTACTACGAATTTAATATTTTGGAAATAGTATTGGTTGGTTTCCCTCTGCTTATGTACTATAAATAGCGTACATGACCAATATTATGTAACAACATGTAGAAGAGAAAAAAATACTATACTTGTGTAGACATGGTTTTTATATAGAAAACAGACTAACGTTTTAAGTGTAACAGACCCTTAAAAATACTATAAACGTATATGGTCGCATCTGTGATAATTAAATAAATAAAAAAAATTTTAAGATCAAACATACGTCTCTGATATCCTTACTAAAAAGTAAGAATAAAACAAAATACTTAATAAAATTTTTATCTTTTTGTGAGTATAACTGTCATTTATCGATTATTTCATGAAAAAAATAACTATTTGGGTGCATTGGGTGCGGAATGATGAATTGCGATATTAAGTATGAAACTAATAAATTATTGAATTCCGGAAAACCTATTAAAAATTTTCCGTTTACAAGAAAGTGCAGCAAAGTGGAATTGGTTTTTGAGTTGGAAATTTTTATGCTTATAAAAATAAAATAAAATAACAATGAAGTGATTGCTAGTGCCCTCGTGGGCTAGTAGGTAGTGCACTAGACTAGTAAGCCAAACGTCGTAAGTTCGACTCCTGCCGCAGTTACCTCGGCAGTTTGTAATAATATAAAAACATTCAATATGCAGGCAAAGCTTAACATTTTGTCTCATAAAATTAAATTTCTGAAATTGCTGTACTTGATAACGGATACTGTTTATTTGAACAAATAAAGAAAATAAAACTTTGTTTTTGTAAAAGAATGATAATAAAGAAATATGTTTACTAGTACTTCATGTTAAAATGCCAGTTTTCATTTTGACTATATTCGTGAGATATTTTTTCACATTCCAATCGGAATTGTTTTGATTCCTGATAGATGTCACTAATGTTATTATTTCTCAATTTGGTGCTTAAAGTTTGATTGTTGATCTAAAAGTTTCTCTATGGACCTCTTAAAAAAAAGCAATGTTTCTTAAAATATCTAAATTAATTTGGTGCTGAAGAAATTCTTCGTTTTTCTAAGACTTTATTAACAGAACAAAAATCTCTTATGACCGAAATTCTTTTCATTGACATGGCGGCTTGCATATTAAAACAAAAATTATTTTGAACTTGCTATAAATGTTATAAAAACAGCACGAAAAATCTTCATAATACATCTAAAATGATTTGAACAAAATTTAAATTTAAAGCACTTAGTTAAATGAATTATTAAGTTTTTATCTAGAGATGTTTTGAAGCAAGGGAAGTGGGAAAAAAAATGATATAAACTTAGAATTAGTATCCATTGAGAGCTTTTTCTAATAAAGGCTTTTTAAAATATAAAAGAGAATAAAAAATGAAATAAAAAATTTAATGGTGCAAGAAACTGCCTTAAAAACATTTTAAGGCATTTTAAGTCGTTTTAAAAATCAAAAACACTAATTATTTGCTTTAAAAACTTAAATTGAAAACGTACAAGAGAGTTTACGTACTAAAGAATTTTTTCGCATATAATTTAAACTATCTTTAGGTCTGTCAGCAAAGTTAAATTCATTTAAATCTTAAAAAAATTAAATACAGAATAGGAAAAAAAATCATCGTTTTGGTCCTTTTTAAGGGCATAGATCTATTATGCTTCACAAACTTTCATTTACTGGCTGTTTGTGTGCTGTGTGCTGTTTGTGTGAACGTCATATAAAACTGAATATTATTTGAAATTCTTGATTACCACTTTATCACTTGAATGGTTTTGTTGCCTTTTTTGTGGCATATAATATGTGTATGTATTATTGTTTTACATTTATACACTTGACAGCTTTCTCTGCATGTATGTTATTTTACACATATCGTTACCAGAAATGCTTAAAATACTAAATTTATTGCCTTGTGCTGATTGCTTGCACAGTACACTCGACATCGGTGTGCGTAACATCTTGTTACTGTTTAGGTAACTCTGTATAATTATTTTTAAAATAAAAAAAACATATTTTATCGGCCTGCATTTGTTAAAATATTCCATGCAGATAACTCTCAAAACTGTTTTCATTTCCAATATTCATTAGAAACATGTGTCGAAAATATGAGAAAAATGTATTCCGCAAAAAACTTCGAAGAATCTGCTGAGTATATTTAACACTAAATTCTCAGGTCATAAGATTAATTTTTACATAGACTTGTTGCAATTTTACTTTCTTTTAGACTGAATACATTTACATTTAGTTGCTTAAAAACATTTTGAACTTTTTTTAAATTTGTTTTCTTCATGCAGAGGGAATAAAACAAAATAACAAAAGCCCGCTTGCATTGTATCTGGCGATATGCGAATTTAAGCGAAGCGGAGTTAACGTTTAAAATAAAAGTAATCACGGGATAAAAACAGAATACAAGCGTTTTAAACAAACATGTTATTGTGGTTTAATTGGTTTAAAATAAATTTATATGAACGCACACATACACGCTTTCAGATGTTAATAAAAGTAACAATATATTGTAACCGTTTTATTCATTTATTTTAAATAGGTGTATGAGTATGTGTGCACATATATTTGCAGATATAAGTGTGCTTCCCTCAGTTCAATGCGGTTGTTTTATTGCTAAAGACTCTGTTTTGTTTGTCCTTTATACGAATGTATATATTCTTCATTATATGAATTGATGCTATGAAAGCAGCACTCCTTATTTTGTTGTAAATTCTAATTGCTTGACAATAGTAAAGTTAGTTTAGCGGAATCATTAATACTTTAAAAGTTTATAAATGTAAATGTTAACAAAGATATGGATTATCGAGTAAAAGTTTTGAAATAACGACAGGTTAAAATTGATTGCCTCAGGAAAAAATGTAACTTGGTTGTGTTTGCAGTTAATGAAAGATGAATCCATCTCTAAATAAAATTATCCTATTCCTAATTTAATCCGACAACTTGACTTTGCGAATTTGTCAAATCGTATTATCCTCTAAAAAATTTGTATATTTGCCGTAACGGTTGGTTGCGTTTTTATATCATTTCCTAATAATATCATAGATGTGAAGGTTTTCAAGTTTGTATGTTTGTTACCTGAATGCTTAAAAAGGGCTGACGCATTGGCTAAAATTTTGGCCCAGTTAATTTTTATTTGTATGGAACACTTTTTATTTTCTATAATACACATGATTTAATTTTGTAAAGAAATTCACGAGTTAGTTTTTATTTGAATAAAAAAAAAACATTTTATTATTTTAATAATTAAACGAATGTTGTACTTGGTTACACGGGCAGACAAATAAAAAAGTCTGTTGAGTTATCCCAGAGTTATTTGACGTCGATCAGAGATTTAATAAAGGAGGAGATTAAAAAAATTCATGTTGTTCCTTTATATCATAAAGGTATAAAAAATTTCGATGTGTAGAAAATATCAAGTATAGAATATATCGTACACCCAGTACAAAAGTGACTCAACTCAAAATTTTAATTTTTCGGGTTTATTTTATTAAACTATGCACAATACACTTGTTTACCTATAAGAAAAATATTTGTGTATTTTATTGTTGTTAACTGTTGCTAAAGAACAGTTGTCTTTCCTTATATTTGAGTTGGTATAAAGTTGAAATTCATAAAAATGATTTATTATTAGTTGTGTCTGAAAATTAAAATTTTGAGTTGTGTCACTTTTGTACTGGGTGTGTGATATGTACCTTTTATATATCCTTTAAAAAAAATATGATTGAACATGACTAACAATAAAGAAAATTTGTCAAAAGCTGCAAAATGTAGATTTTTATTTACGTACCACATATTTTATTGTCCTTTGAAGTTCATATATATTATGTAAAAATTTACATTAAAACCTGGTAGAGTGTTTTCTTCCCTACAAGGAGTTGAACATATATTTTCCTTTAAATATAAAATTTTGCTATTGGGGTTTTTATAAATTCTCTTGATATTCTTTAAAATGTTCTTCTTATAATATTATTAAAAAAATTACTATAAAATAATATGAAAAAATGGTGCCTTGAGCATCGGAGAACATAAGAAACATAAACACATATTAGATAACATTTTAAAAACATTTTTGATATGACACCTGTGTTTTTCCTTCAACGGAGTTTTTGTTGAATTTTAAAAAAATTTCACTTATTCCGCGTCAAATTTTGTTTGTAAAAATACTTGTCTCGGCTATCTGACATCTTAAGTGTTCTCTCTCTTAATAAATTGTTTTCCTCTTGTTCGTGGACACTACGAGTATATAGCCCTCTCGGTTATGTGAGTCCACCTATGCCGCACTGTATTCCTCCTGATGTACTTCGTGTTGCTTTATTATCTTGCGGGCGTCATCGATATTAGTAAAGTAAACTGAACATTTTCTAAGACTAAAGATATATAACTTGAAAACTCATTGTTTTTGTGGTTTTAGCTCTTCTTATGGTCGCTGTCACTTCCTGATAATATGTCAAGACCATGGTTATTCTCTTTTTTTTAAGCTGCTAAATTTTTTTTATGTTTGGATTCCGTAGTAAACGATTGTATTTAGAGAAGGCAATAGTGTTAAATTGCTTGTAACAAATCCGAATTTAAAATTACCCATACCCAATATTTCGAATTTTTTAAATGCCTGAGAGGTATTATTTTGAATCGCTTAAAATGGTATCAAATCTCACACGTAGAACATAATAATAATTTTATCTCATGGAAATTTAAGTTGTTGTAAAAATTTAGCGGGAAAACCATATTAAATGTCTTTCAACACAATTTCTTTTTGTATAGTATTCTCTGGAATATATCTCATATAAAAATTATTGTGTTTGTTAACATATTAATATAATATACTAAATACCACTATTTTGTTCAAAGGACGTCACACATCTAAAAAAAATTTTTTTTTGATAATAACACGGAAATAACCCTCATACCTTTTCTTCGTTTAAAAAATCTATTAAATATTTTCTCTACTCATCGCTGGATCGAAGATAAAAAATATCACTTAAATAATGTTCCTTTGAAACCAAACAGGACAATGAGAAGATTTGATATTTGTCAAATGCTTATTAAAGCAAATATTTCATTAAAGGATATGCAAATTACAGTTTAAGAAAAATTAAACAAATGGCAAAAGTATTCCTTCCATATTTAAAAATATGTGTATTAGAAATAAAATTAGAACAAATTTTTTTTTGTCGAATGCTTTTTTAAAGAATACGATGTAATTTATACTGATATTCCTATTATGCTGATAGAAACATGTTTTTCTTTGTAAACATCCTTAATGCAAACATAACAAAAATAAAATAATATATATATATATATATATATATATATATATATATATATATATATATATATATATATATATATATATATATATATATATATATATATATATATATATATATATATTTTCTTGTATTTATTCAACAGCAAGAATTGTTTATGTTTTTTTATGATCAATTTCCTTTTTTTCTCTTTTAAATTCAACAAAAAGGCACATGTTGCTTGAAGTGCTCTTTTAAAATATATATTTTTTCTTGATTGCTATTATTAAAAACATTTTCGTACAGATAAGAACACTTGTGATGGCACTTGTTTAAAAAATTTTGAAATACTTATTTTTAATAAAAGAATTTGAAGAACTTCTAAGAATTAAGAACTAAGAGCATGAACAGGCATTTACCTAATATGGCTTTTGAAAGTGTCTGAGAAAGGACTAGAAAATTAAAATTTAAAATTACTATTACTATAGTTCTACCGTATTTATTAAAAAAAATATTTTGTTTTGTGTTTTGTTTTTGCCAACCTGTGATTGTTAAAGAAAATATTGATGTTTTACTCGACTGTTTTAAGAAAAGATAAGAGAAACCATTGTTGTTTATTTAATTTTTTTAATGGATTATATATCTTTATATTTTACATATAATATGGAAGACTTAAAAAAATAAACTAAAGCTTAAAAATATAATTTCATTTCTTTTTAACACAAACAATATCGTATATGTTATTGGAAGGCAAATTCTACTATATTAAATTATATTGTATAGTGCTCCAGGGAACGGCATACTTTATAATGTTCTGGAATATTGACTAACCCATTTTTGATAGCGTCTTTCCGCGATATGTAAAATGAAGCAATTACAACCCCCGAAAGTGCGAAGGCAAAAAAATCTTTTAACAAAAAGAACAATTATGTCATGTTTTAGAAATTTCATGAGAAGGAAACAATTTGGTCTTTTGTGCTCGATATCTTCAGATAGGGCTATCAGCGCCTACAAATTGCACTGATCCGACTGTACACTAAGAAATTTTAGCCATTTTATATTAAATGATTTAATGATGTTTATGAAAATACCTTAAGGTAGACATGAGACAACAAGTTTTATATTGATTGCTAATAGAAGGCGAGAGCAAGCATTGTCTATTATCATCAGTATATTGATAACGATCATTAAAGAAAAGATAATTAAATTGTGGCTTAGTTAAAAACATTACCAAATTTTGCAATAATTGCGCAAAGAATAATATATAATTGCAATTTATTCTTGTTTATAGCAAACAAATATTTGCTAGATCGTTCTACATATTCAAAGAATTTTAACACAATTCTTCTTTGATACCATTTCTGAAAATATTTTGAGCTTCTTGTAGTTTCGAAAAGTAAAATATTAACTTTTTGAGAAAGAGAAATTAATCCTCAAAAGGAGTAAAATTTTTTAGCTAAATTATTTAATTTGTTTTTGATAAAATGATCAAAAAGTGTTACAAGTTTTCCAAAAAAGAAACGACTATTAAATATGCAGGATTTAAAAAAGCATAATGTAAAAAAAATACTTCTTGATTTCTGTTACCATATGTCGGCGGTTTCAAATTGCAGGCTGAAACATTATTACGATAGGTGGACTGTGTTGCAGAAAAAAAATTTGTATGCAATTGCTGAAGAAGTAATATAATTTGATGATCTGAAAATTTTTTACATTAACTTTTTTAGGTGATTTTTGCAAAACTCATTTTATATCTGACTTTGCTTTGATATGTAGACTCGCTGTTATCGTATGTATTGCAGGCAGCATTTGAAATAAGTTGAAAACTAAATATATATGTAAGTTCCATTTTCAAATATAATCATCTTTTTATTTAAATTTAGTAAATTCGTAATAAATTTCCACAAAAGGTCAAAATAAAAAAATCAATATTTTTCGGTTTCGGATAGTAAGACGTTTGTTAAAAAAGGAGCAGGTTATGAATTCGTACGTATTTTTTTGATTTTTAATATTTACCCACGCATATTTTTATGATTTATGGACCGATTTATAAAATTATCTTTGGTTTGAAAAATTAGATTGTTGTTTGGTTCCATGACTTTTTTTTAAACTTAAGAAGAGAGACAAAAATTTTCTAAACTGGAGTTACCGAACCGATTAAATAAACAATATTTGAAAGTGTAGCTTGCAGTTTGCTCTCATAGGAATTTGGCTATAAATTGAAAGAACAAAATTGTTTCCTGAAATAATAATGTCCAAATGTGTTATAACATAATTTCGCTATTCTTTTTTTCAAAATTTTTTATTTAAGAAGATATTTTTATGAAGTAACATGTTAATTATAAATTGAATATATCAGTTTTTAGGCTTTCCCACAGTTTTTTTTTTTTTTTTTTTTTGGTTATGTAATCTGTTCGATTTCTATGTATTGCAGTTGACTTTTTAATTAATACTATTAATTAATTTTAGTTCTCTTAAGCCACAATATTTAAATACTTTGAAATATATTTTTCAATTTTTTTGTATAAACATACTGCAATTTGCTTGGAATATAAGAACAATAAAAATTCTTAAATTGATTTCCTGTCTATATAGTTAATATAGCGGCAATATACAATATAAAAAACACTGACAAGAAATTTAAAATATATTAAAGCCTTATAATGCATTTAAGAAAATTTTTAACTCGTACCAGCAGGTTAAATAAATTTTGTAAATGATAGTCTGCAAGACAGTAAATGAGCCAATCTAGTCTTATTCTCTACCGACTTTGATTAGTCCAAATTATTGCTGGTATAATAAAATTTTGGTATTATTTCTTCTTATTCATAGTTTGATTTTTATTGTACGTAAATACTTTTTTAATCAAGGTATGCTTTATTAAATAGCATCTTTTTGCTGTAAATACCATTTAATTTTATTTATTAAAAGCCTGGAAAAATTTGCCATTTTCTTTGATTTTTATTTAAAGCAAACATATACTCGTATACATACATACACATCCACCTTTCAATTGCTTGCTTACTTTCAATTTCAAAAGCAATTATTCATTAACATTTTCATTTAACTCAAGAATTAATTATAATGAATATTAATCATTTCACATATTTTGAGTGGTAACATAAACTCATATTTTGCTTAACCCAGTTAATACCAGCATGTAAATGGCATCAACAAATTTTATTTTCTAAGCTTAAGTCTATTTTGCATTAAATCTTTTACAATGAAATGTAATATATCAGAATTTCTGAATTTGTGGGAAAATTTTTCAGATAAAAATTTTTCCAAATACATATATTGAAAACAAGAAATATAAAAGTTATGACGACTAGCAACCATATTTATGTGTGAACATTTTCTAATGTTTTTCTAATTTGTGTTATCAGTTGTGATGCAATAAAATTTTTATTAAATGAAAATTTCGTGTTGAAAGACATATTTGTATTAACCCTTATCCTGTATTAATGGGTCAAAATTGCCCAAACGGTTTTTATAGCTCATTTATTCCTTAAATACTCGCGGATTTTTTTAAAACTTTTGTACAATTATTTTTTTAGCGAATACTATTAAAATTTAAAATATAATTCTTGTAGATCGTTTCACAAACCGTGTGTAAAAAAACTTACGCAGATGGTACACTTGGGTCAAAATTGCCCAATGCAACAAAATCAATTTGCGAATGTGATACGAGCTTAGTAACAACTTTTTTTGCGTTTACAACATCATGGCTAGCATCCAGGGAAGATAAGAACTTTTCTTATGCAATCAGACTCAGATGGCGAAAACCCTCAGGACACATCAAGTGAAGATGGAACCAACTTCGTTTCTGAAGCTGCATCTGATTATGACCCCAATTCCTCGTTGTGCTCCAGCGCGGATATTTGCGAAATTCTCGATCAAACTACAAATGAAGTATCAATGTATCCATCAAAAAATTCGAAATATTTATGGTCACAAACATCTACAATAAAAGATATTGGAAGATTTTCTAAGCAGGACATAATAAATCTGACTCCTGCCCCAACGCGTTATGCTATTTCAAGTGCTAATAGCATAAAATCATCTTTTCTGTTATTTATGCCTAGTGATCTTATGAAATTAGTAGCTAATATGACTAATTTACAATGTGACTATAAATGATAATGTATTTATAGAGTAATCTTTATTCAATCAATTCGTATAGGTCAATCAGTATTTGAAAATAATTGGATAACTGTAGACAATATAACTATTGAAGCATATGTCGGACTTCTTTTGTTGGCTGATATATGCAAATCTCATGGTGAAGCTTTAGAATATCTATGGGACGAACGCAAAGGCAGACCCCTATTCAAACCCACCATTTCAAAATATATCACGTGTAATTCGGTTTGATTAAAAGTCAGAAAGAAGCGAAAGACGATTCCGTGATAAACTTGTTCCCATAAGAGATTTTTGGAGCCATTGGGAGACGAATCTAAGAAAAATCGTTAATCCTTGTAAATATGTGACAGTGGATGAGCAGCTCATAACACACGGTGGACGATGAACATTCAAGCAATACATACCTTCAAAACCAGGAAAATATGGTATAAAAATTTGGGCGTTGTGCGATGTAGAAACAAACTATGCATGGTCCTTACAGGTGTATACTGGAAAAGACAGGATTTGTAAGCCAGAGAAAGATCAAGGGTGCCGCGTTGTCTTGGGCCTAATCAAAGATTTGAAAGGGCATAATGTAATTTGTGAAAATTTTTTCACCTCACATGAACTGGGTATTGAGTTGTTGAAACGAAGTATCACAATGGTTGGTACTGTCCGAAAAAATAAAACTTTTTTGCCAGAACAAATTTTGCAATTAAATAACAAACGAGAGAACTATGCAAATTTCTTCTTCGACAATGAAGACAAAGCAACTTTAGTGGGATATGTAACTAATAAAAAAACGATCAGTGTTTTGCTTAGCACATTACATCACGACGAAAAAATTGGAGCAAGCTCCAAAAAGCCAGTTATAATTCACTTTTATAATCAAACTAAATCGGGGGTATAAGAACTTATACATGCAAAAGGAGAACTAACCGATGGCCTCTAGCGCTATTTTACAATATGCTGGATATATCCGCTAATAATGCTTACGTAGTTTTTCTAAAGATTAATCCAAACGGTAATGAAAATAAAAAGTATAAGAGGCGCATTTTCTTGGAAGACAAGTATGGATCTAATAAGCGGTGAAATATCTCGTAGACCGAATATGCCACAAAGTAGCCCTGCTAAAGCATTCGTGTAAAGTCTTCGAAAGGATTCATCTGAAGTTTCGCAAGCAAAAAACTTAAAAAGGAGTCGACGTTTCTTTTGTCCAAGTCGATCCAACAGCACCAAATATGCAAATAAATGTTGAGAATGTGAAAAATTTATTTGAAAAACGCATTTTGAGACCAAAGTTATATGTAATGAATGTATAAAAAACAAAAAGACTAAATAAATATTTGATTATTTTGTATTGGGCCAAATTGACCCACTAATACCATATGCGTTTTATTTTTGAAGTACAGGATAAGGGTTAAACAATCTATGAGCAGTTGTTAATATAAATAGTTTTTTAAATGTATATATTTACCAATAACTATGATGTTTTTAATAGTTCATGTTTTTTTGTAAAATTGTAAATAGTTTTATCATTTTATTGGAGTGGAAACTACTCACTTTAAGAAACTTTAAACAGTTGTCCTACCTGTAGTTTTAGCATCAAAGTCAGGTCTTAGGACATAGTAAAATTATCAGCAGAAAGCTGAAAGCTCAGAAAAGCTTAAAAAATCATAGATGTTCTAAATAAACTCTTACTCTAAAATTCAGTTTTTTTTTGACATTTTTGCACAAATTTGAATAACTTTGGAATTGATCATTAAACAAATTTAAAATCTTAGCTTATGTATATCTAATATATCTTTTTAAGCTCTAGATTATTCAAGTTCCTATATAGAATTTCATGATATATATATTTTTTGGTGAGATATTTTAACCTGCTATATGGCAGGTTTTTTCGCCCTCTTCCATAAAAAGGGACATTAGAAACCCATATATCGAAAATTTGGAGAACTAAACTGTAGTGTTAAACTGTTTCACAAAAATGTTCTTCGTAGTGTTTTACATAAAAATGTTAAGCATATCTTATACCTAAAGTGTAAGAGCACAAAATTTCCTATGCCAATTCATAGTAACAATAATCACAATGGAACAATTTTAGCAAAAGATAGAATTTCAAAATCCCGATACCAGTGTTCTTTATCAAGTTCTCCTCTAAAAATTTAAACAGAGATTTACTGAAAGTTATATTTAGGAACAAAATATTGTGTTTTGCAACTGTTCATTTTTGTGGAAAAGCCGAGCATAATATTCTTGCAAACCCCCTTCAGTAGCACACTTTTGGAAAAGAAGGCGTAGACTAAATTTTCTTTAAACGAGACACTTAAATTGGAAATCTACGAACATAATTTGGTATGGTGGCTCGGAAAATAGTTTTGTCACAATTTTTCCAATTTCTACCATAATACAATGTAATAACTATATTATTGTACTCAAATCTTAATAAATTATTTCCAACTGGGGTGAAGGTTGCAGTCCGGTGAAGTGTGCAGTTAAAAGTTTCTTAATCTACAATAGTAAAATTTCAACTAAAATCTTATAAAAAGCACTGTGGCGGTCTAATGGCCCAATTTTTTAAAATTTTAATAGAAGAATAATCACATACACCAAACAAAATAGTTACCCCAAAAAATGTTTTAGAGAATGACTATTTGAGCCTTCGTAGCTCTGCAACAATTCAATCCAACTGGTTGTAGTAATGTGTTTCAAGGATGGCAAAGTCTCTTTTTTGTTCTAATTATGATACAAGTAAGCGACAAATAGAAAATTCAATATAGAATGTGAACATGTATTATACACGATTGCAGTTCTTAAAGCGAACTAACTTTTTTATATATTTGTGCGTGATATAAATAAAACCATTTTTTTTAAATCTTACAAGTACAAGTCATTATTTGAAATGGCTAAAATTTATTTGGATGAAAGCAATTGTCACTGTGCCTTTGACATTTATGATATATAGAGATTTAGTTGCCAACAAAACCATGAGCGATACACATCTCAAGAGCGTGCAATTATTATTATTGCTTATTTGAAAAAAATTCAGTCTGTTCTTTTAAGGCAGCATTAAATTTATCATCGTTTTTCTCGTCCTCGTGTTCTATTGTGCTTGAACAAAATAATTTTTTCTGGGTACGACAATTGCAGTGAAAAAGTGATTGGCCCTTAATTTTTTTGGCGACACCGATTGCACCACCATAGTCGTAAATGATAGAAAGCATTACCAGCAGATACTAAACGTTGGATTTTTTGGGCCGCCAGTTGTTGCATCTCGATCATTCTGGGTTTCAACAAAAGCAATCGATCACACAGCTTGAGTGATCTTCCCTTTTGGAGATTTGAACTAGCCGTTTAGATTTGCAGATGTAACAATACCAGACTTCATCCTTGAAACCTTTTTCAGATTTTTTGTTTTCCTTAACAAACCCTCAGAGCTAATAATGAAGAAGAACCAATTTGTAACCAGATGTTTTGCCAGCAATAGTAGAAAATGAAGTAAAATGAGCGCAACTATGCATCAAAGCGCGAGGTGGCAATTTTTTCCAATTAATATGAACAAATAAACATGTTATGAAATGTGGGATTATTTTTTAATTTAAAACGAAATGGCAGTCAGTTCAAATTATAGAATTATTTTGCGCCACCCTGCAATTTTTGGTATACTTTTTTTAACCTTCTCAATTTTTGGTATATTAGATTTGCCGATAGAAATTTCAATAATCTATCAGCCTGGGAAGTTTATAATTGATTTGCATTTCAGACTTTGGATTTTTCTACACAACAACGAAACGGAAAAGCTGAGCTGATGGTCATCAGTAAATGGGTTAAAGATCATTTTATAAAAAGATTCCATAGAATTATTTTATTAAGCATAAATTATTTGAAAGACATTATTTTTGAATAAAATCAAGTCAATAATGTTAACAGTAAAATAATTTTTATCAATATAAAATTGAATTGTATATACGCACACCCATGTATGTACATACTTATGTACATATATACTTGTGGTATATGTGCGTGAATGGATATGTTTAATTGTTATTGAAATTAAATATACAAATAAACAGCAATAAATGTTAACAGGCAAATAACCATTATTTTATTGAAATTGTAAATTGATTTAAATATAACTTAACATACACACGCACGAGCAATCTATTGCCTACAACACAAAGGCTTAACACAGCACACAAGTGAATCAGAAATATTCTTGTTCATATTAAAATAGTAACAACAACAAGCCATTTAAATTCCTATTAAATATAACTTTATGAAATAAGAGAGAGAGGGCCAAACGAGACCTTGAATAAAAATGTAAACTTGCTTATAAAGCTCCTTCGAAGGATGACTATTGGTCTCCAAGAAGCACAGGCAAATACGGAAAGCGATGAATGTGGAGACACATAAATAAAAGGACTAAAGTTGCATAATCAAGTAGAATGGTGCAACAAACATTTGCAATTTCTCTCCACAAATACACACACAAAGCAACAATATAAATAATGATAAATGTACGTCTGTATGTACAGTAGCGTTAAAATAACAAAATTCACAAATTTTCAAGGCTAAAAAATTCAATATAAAACAAGCAATACGAAATGAAATATGAGATATAATAAAAAATAAGAAAGTTAAACAGTCACACAAGGAAATAATGTTTGTATGTAAGTAAGTCAATGATGCTTCAACACTTTTTATTACAATGATTCAACAGTATCAGGGGCAGTGAAAAACCAAATTAAAATTGATTATTTATTGTTTGTACACCGAAAAAAATTATAAAATTTCTGCTGAGCCAGATCGGTGTTATGTGTTTTTATAGTTTAATTTACGTTATGAGTAATAATATTGGTAACAATCATTATTAAATCAAATCTAAGTGTTAAAAAATGCCTTTGGCTGCTAAAGACAGTTACGAAACTGATACTATTCCATGATATAATTGTCTGGAGGAAAGCATTGAAATCCACCAATTATTATTGCTTGCACAAAATAATTTACGCAGTTGTATTAATGACAATAGGTTGACTAAGCGCAATGAGAGCTACTTTGAACTGGAATATCATGAACCTAACGGCAAGAAGGCTGGCATTGGGAACAGAAAAAAGAGTTAGCGCATCAAGCTCCTGTCACCCAAGACAATGGGAACACACTAACATATTGGAGGCCATAGACAACATCCCTGATCTCGCTGAACCTTATTCAAAAACCCTCGCTAAAAGATAATAAAGTTAACCTCTCTAAATGTCCTGCAAACTCAATGGATTGCTTCGTGTTTTCACGAAGGGTTCTAAAAAAAGGTTTCTGTTTGGTGGCTGTGTCTATATGGAAGAGTCTGGTTTCGAAATGGTTCTACAATAAGATCTTTGCTGTCATCAAATAAGTAGTGATTTAGCTAAGGTTTAATTAAAGAACCGGCAGAAATATCTCCATTATGACCGATACCAAAGCCGCAATAAATTTTTATAGATATGCGCACAAGAATATCGCATATCTTTAGGCTAAAGTATGGTATTTGTATGTTGCCCTGAAAAAATATGGATACAAAGCTTTTCTATTTTATATAAGCACGGTCAAGAAGAAGTAGCCAGTTACAAGACACGATTATTAACATTCTGTGTGGGCATTTTTTGTCCTACTCAAAGAAACGTATCGACAACGCTTTGCTACGAAGGGCTTGGATCAGATGGAGTTCGAAATCAACCTCCACCATGGCTAGGATTCTTTGGCTTCCAGTCAATTAATTTTCAGAGCTTTCCAAACTTTCAGCCGTGTGACATATCAGTCATGCTTAAGGGGAATTATAGACTCGTAACATACGCAACTAGGCAATTAGTAATTTTGTCGAACCTGAAAGGACGCAGTTGAAGAAGAAATGATATTTAGCTTGTTGCGCTGTATACCGTACTGTCGAAATACTTACTTCATTTACATAAAAATAAGTACTTCAGTGCCCTGTCTGAGATATGAACAAAAAAGTTTAAAAAACTAACGCAATCACTAAACGTGCGATGCCCTGCAACGTTGGCAAAATTTCTTCGCAGCCATCTTTATATTTAAAAAAATTTTCTTTATTGTTCATACCGTTTTCGTCCTCCTATCTGGACGAAGATTTTTCTCTTTCTATTTTAATCAGGTATTTGACATTGGGATCAATTAGCTTTCGACTCAAATCAGCTGAGTTTTCCTTTCTTTCCATTAGCAGCTTATGGATTTAACTTGTATTCATTAAAACAAATACTTTTTTCTAAATATTTAGAAAGATTTGTTTCCTTAGTTCATACAAAAAATATGGGGGCCTTGTTTGCTTTTTCGTCAATCAGTTAGTTTAATACGAGCAGTATACAAAACTGTAACTCGGTGTGCCAACGTAGCCTCTAGGAGAGCAAATAAACCATTCGTTATTTTAAGGCTCCTGGCGCTGCCAGGAAAACTAGAAACCAAGAGTTGAAGAGAGAAATCTCTTGAGACCCTCTCTTTTTAAGGTTGCTGATTGCCCGTGACTGCAAAAGTGTCTAATCCATATGTTTTTAGAACGTTCCACCATTTGAAACCTGTGCAATTGACCGTTAGTATTCAGTTGTGCTTCCAAAGGATACTCATGAGAATTTAATGACTTTTGCCAGTAATGCCTTGAGTGATTTTAAAACGCTGGGCACAGGCATCGCGTATAAATGAAGTCTGCATATCAACTTATTTGATGCTCCTTACTCTTATGCAAACAAATTAACAGGTTAATATTATAGTGTAACTGAGTCGATAACGCGTCAGCATTACTTCGTTTCTTGCGTTTCCTACGTGCATTACGTAAATTGAAAATTTGGGCATCACTGGCTTATATATATGGAAAACTGTTCATAAAACTCTCTATATACACGAAATTGTCTAAGGCCACTTGCTTATTATATCAGCCAGTATGTGTTTGTTGTTTCATTGTAGGCACTTGCTAGATTTTTAGATGGCCGTAAGAATTTATTGCATATTCCCAGGTCACGCATAGTCATGCCATGAATTTCCTTTATTCTTCATTCACAAAACGCTTTAATAAATGCTTTTATTTCAAATGTTTTTCTAAGATATTGTTTTTTGGAAGTCTTAAACCGAATTTTTGTCGAAACAGACGTATCTCTATGCACGTAATATACATGTGAAGAAGTTTTCAGAAACTCTTATTTTTATTTTTATTTTTATGCTTATGTATGTACATTTATGAATTATTTGAAGTGATTTAGTATTTATTTGTGTCTAGAAAGAGTGGGCACAGATGGTATTTGTAGAGTGAGAAGGATGTGTAACAAAGTTGGTTTGCAAATAAAACTTTGGAATGTCCTTATTATTATTAAAAGGAAGATACATTTTTAAGTTTTCTTTTTTAGGTGGTTGTATTTAACAAGGATTAAAATAAGTTAAATTTAGAGTGATCACAAATTTCTTGTATCATGTGTAAAGCTGATGTGTGTATATCATTAAATATGATATTCGTTTTGTTGGCTTCGAGAGGATCCTTTGATTGTGACTTGTTAAGTAGAATTACAAATCCAAAAAAAAAAAAAAAAAAAAAAAAAAAAAAAATATCTGGCGAGTGTATTCGCATGGTTTGGGAAATCAGATGACTATAGGATCAAGACATTTATGTAAAGTTCATATTATTGTATTCACTATATACCTCTATATATTGAGGAAAAAGGCAAATTGGGATATTGAATCACGTATTTGAATTGCGCGTCATTATCATGCAATTGAGTTTATAATTTCGGAGTTTAGGTGCACTTTTGGCGGTAAAGAAAAAGGAATATAATAGACTGGAATATAATAAGACTGGTACACTTTTTTGCCGAAAATAACACAGTTGTTTGAAGCACATCAAAGCCAATCCAAGAATTTCTGCTGTACAAGCTGCATTGCTGCATTTTGACATGAAATCTATCTGCTCACATGAATATCAGTTGGGTGATACTGCAGACAATATCGAACAAATCTTTATACTTATTTCCCATTAAAATTAAAATTATACTCCCACCACTTTCCTATCCGCTTATAGTTCTGTCAGAGGATTATGCAAATGTTAAAGGAGAATGAAGCCATGCTCAACCATATTCTCATAACAGACGAAGCCTATTGTAATCTATAGGTGAGATTAAATAAAACCTATTTTGAATGTGGGGAAGGGCAGACATTTTTTACAAGAGACCATTTTACCCAGCTTGAATAAGAGTGTGATATTAATTATTATCAAACTGCATCGGTGTTACTGGAATATATTCAGCTTTAGGAGCGATAATGACGAAATAAGCAGCTCTTCTAATATATCTACTATAATTTTTTTAATCTAAAAAAATAATCATGTCTTTTAAATAATAAGGCAGAATGAAGAATAAAAACTTTCAGCAACGCGTTTAATCGGCAAGAAAATTATCTACTTCTTCATCTCAACAAAGCCGGAAACCACGAAAACAATCCAACGGCATCAACTGGCATTATGTTGGTGGCCAATTAACGTCGCTGAAATGTAAAATCACGAGTTCTGGACACTTTCCATGCAATAAGGACAAAATCAGTCATGTTGTGTCCTGGAGTCCTCTTGTTGAAATCATATATATTCCGGATCAATTCACAGACCAAAAAAGTCGTTTATTAAACGGCCATTGAGCTCTGAATTGGCGGTAATGGTTCTTTTAGTGTTATTTTCTAAAAAAATGGCCCAACCACACCTCCAAACAATAATGCGCACCAAATAGGCACTCTTTTCCAGATGTAATGGTTCTTCTACAATCATTTGTGGGTTCTCCAAACCCCATATGCAACAATTTTTCTTGTTGACGTAAGCATCGAGTGAGAAATGAGTTTCACAACTGATGCAAATTTTGTTGGAAAAATCAGCATTGAAAGCCTGTTGTGAATGGTTATCCGGGATTAATTGTTGCATAAGTTGGACTTTATGTTAATAGGGGAGAAAATTCAAATGCAAATTATGCCATAATGAGCCGCAATATAGGCCCAATTGCTGAAAAAGCCGTGGAATCGACAAATTCGTATTATCCGCCAAATTTCTACTAACAGGAGCGTATTTCTTAGGCAGTGTACACTTTGCAATGATGCATAGACCTGATCCTGCCAATTTCTTGCACAGTATGTCGACTATGATGACCATAATCATCCCATAATGCTCGAAAAGTGGCCACATTTGAACCACCACTTCTGTAGTAAGTTTCAACAATTTTTATGCGTTAATTTGGTTGTTAAACGATCCATATTCGTATATACAAACCTTTCACTAGCTAAATAACAATTGAAACTACTAAATGTATAGCAAGACAAATAAGTAAATGTAAATCGAGAAGGAAAAGTATGAGTTGGTAATTATTTTTGCCTTTTTTACAAAATAAATTTCAAGTGGTTGTTTCTCTAAAAAAACAATTCTTTAAGAAGTATCAATATGACTGACTCATTTAAAAAAAAAAATTATTTCATGTCTTATTTCTCTTGCTAAAGTTGTAGACGGTGAAGAAATATAATTTTAATAACAACTTCTTTCTACAAACAAAGTTGTGGAATAGCTAGCAATAAAAATCTCTTTGAATGCATTAATCTATAAAAGGATACTCATATGTATACATTGTCTTTAAAATATATTACAAAACAGGATTAAGAAGAAGCAAAAGTAAAAAATAAAAATAAAAGAACATAGACTTAGGGAATAATTCAATGCTTGGCAAATCCGACTTTAATGAGACGATATTATAATGCTATTTTATAAAATATTATGTGTATATTTTATATTTTCTTTCACTAAACATAAAAAATTTCTTATGCGAGCGAAGAAAAAGAAGTTAAAAGAAACCTGCAGGATTAAAATGTTATTTGTATTTTTTAGTTTATAATACACTAAGTTCAAAGGATACGGTCGGATGAGCAAAATATCAGACAAGATAAATGTAGCATACAAGAATGAAGAAAGAATGTATGATAATAATTCCATGCTGATAATCCTTAATGATAAAATCATTAAAACACAGATTTTTTAAGTTAGAAAAAAATCTGATAAAGCTGAGAAAAATCAACACAAATTGTTTAAAAATATATTGATACATTTCATAATCAATATTTTATGATTCTATTTAAGTAAAGTCCACTTTAATAACAGATTTAATGATATTTCCTATTGCCAATATATCGATACTATTTCCTTTAATCAGAACCGAAAATAAAAGGGAATATTTTCAAACGCTCCCATTTTTGAATTGACCATATCTTTTTTTAAACAATATGATGGATTTTTTGGCAACTCAGCTGTTTTCGTCAACATGCTACTGTTACTCATGTTCAGTTTGGTCTATAATTTAACCATGAATTGACGAACAACGCTTGCAGACTATACAATTTTATTATCAAAATTCATGCTCGGTTAGGAGAGTGCATCGTGCACGAGCGACGAAGCTCACTTCTGGTTGAATGGATACGTGAACAAGCAAAATTGCCGTATTTGGTGTGGAGAGCAGCCAGAAGCATTGCATCACGAAAAATGCACTGTTTTGGTGTAGATTGTGGGTCTGTGGCATCATTGGACTGTAATTTTTCAAAGACGATGAAGGCAGGAGCGTTACTGTGAATGGCGAGCGCTACGGTGCAATGATTACAATTGTTTATTTTTTGCCCAAAATAGTAGAGCTGGACTTGGCTTACATATGGTTTCAACAAGACGGTGTCACATGCCACACAGCACGCGAAACAAATGCCCGATTGTGAGGCGAGTTTTGTGGTCGCCTAGATGGTACAATTTAACGCCCTTAGACTATGTTAAGATTCATATCTATAGGGAAAAGACCGTAACAGTTGACGCACTGAGAGTCAACGTCGAGAGTATGCCAAAATTGAACCCACGGTTTGAACCATTTAAAGCGTACCCGCGGTCAATATTTACCTGAAATGAGCTTTAAACATTAAATTGTATCGCTTGTTTTATCGACCCAATTAAATATTTCATACATTTCTGTAAATTTGATGTATTTTTTTATCAAATCTAAAAGCTCTTCAAAAATCACCCCTTAATATTCAAACGTTATTGGCATACAATTATCTTTCTCATAGAGCCGATTTTATTGATATCATATATATATTGACAAAGAAATATTTTGGTTGAATGTTGTAAACCTTTAAAAACAACACCCTATACTTTGTCTTTTAAAATACACATAAAATACTATTCATGACATTCAACAAAAACCGAATCCTTTATGTATTAAGTAAAGGGAAGAAAAACTGGAGTATATACAACAAAGGAAAGGGAGAGTAAACCAAAATATGAACTCAAAGTCTGACTTTATTAAGTTTTCCTTTCGCGTGTCACTAAAGACAAATGAATTTATATTAACCTTTAATGACTTAAACAGAATGAATGAGCGGCAGTTTTAGTTAAAGACACATAAACTTTTCATACGAAATGATTGTGGTATCCGGTTCCTCATCTCTCTTTCGTAACCACGAACTATTTATTCGTTTTAACATATACACACGTATATTTCTACTAACAAATAAATAACTACGGTCGTGAAAGTGTGCGAACTGATAAGAAGAGAAAGAGATTAACGGAGGGAGTGCTGGTGTATGTGGTTGGAACTATCCAAACCATTTGTAAAATATTGCATAGAGATTCTATCTTTAATGTCCTTCCTCACTCATACATTTATATATTGTGTTGCGTAAGGTCTTTTTTGTTTTGTTTCTTGTTGTTTTTTTTTCCTTTTGTTTTTGTATTTCTATAAGAATGTGATTTCATAGCCAAACATTTATTATCGTAGCTGTTTCTGCAAATGTTAATGGATTTGAAAAAGCTTAATCGCGATATTGTACCTGTATATTATTGTTGGCTGATAGAAATTTCTGCTGTTTGTGGGTTTGGTTTCGATTTGGAATGGAAGTTTGCTGAAAACACGATCTCGTTTTAATTTAAAATAGTCATAAATTTTTTTGTTAAAGCATACGTCTTCCTGCTGAATGTCTTCAGGGAGTGATTGTTATTTTTTGTTTCAAACTCTTGAGTTTTTTCATTTTACTTTTTTTATTTTTTATATTGGAAATAACGATTTAAAGTGGATTGTATATAATTTTGTGTTTTCTTCAAGGTTTTATTTAATAAAATTTAATAAGACGTTTATATGTTGTTCATTTTAAAGCAATAAAAATAAATAAGTTATTTGTTTAAATAATTTTTGTGATTAAAATATTGAAACTAGGTAATTAATAAAAGTAAAATAATTTGCTTGGTTATATATTTAAGTGTGTAGTCTTTCATCTTCATCATCGACTTGTAATTTATAAAAGGATGCGTTTAAACTCTTAACAGGGAGAAAGCCTTTACATCGCTTCAGAGATAAAGTTAAAAAAACCTTTTTTATAATAAATATATTTATTGCAAACTTATGACATATCCATTATGTTTAATAAGATAAATGAAATCTATCCTTAGGACAGCTAAAAACAATTTCCAAGAAGTAAAACTTGGGATCTGGAAGTTCTGAATATTCTGGATTTATTTAACGATTTTCACATAGAATGGTGTTTGCAGTATGTCCTCTACATTGGGTCTGAAGTTATGGTAAGAAAAACCGAATTCTTGGAAGTACTACAAATGCTGTTCATTCCAGATTATGAACTACATTGTACTGCATACCAAAGCTATTCTCAAAAGTTGTTTAATTTTTGTTCACATAGTTTAGTACTTTTATTGAAATTTATTATTTATTTTCTACCACCTCAGCCACTTGAACATACCAAACATTAACGATAATAAGTTCATATATTCATGGAGTAGCTGAAACCTTTGGAAGACATAGTTACGCTTGTCATTAAAATATTACACTTTTTGAATGTATTTAACTGAAGTATATGCTGTGTTCATCGTCTCTATATAAAAGAGGCATGCAAAATGTTACGAAAATGTTAAGATTACAGTCATGAAGTATTGAAAATTTTAATAACTAACAATGATTTTAACGTAGGTTTTGCAATTACCTTCATTTCAGGGTTACATAGATCCTTTTTTCAGCTTTAGAAACTACATTGCTTTTGCAAATAAGGAATTTTTTGTTAATATATTTATTTTCGAGTGGAAAAGTGTGGTTTTGTTAATATTTTGTAAATATTCCCAGCAACTATTTTTTTGTATGCTCATAAAGCATCATATCACAGCATATAAAACATTTTGCCTATTCTTAATTTTTCAGAAAAAAAGAAGCCATTAGACTCGAATACTATAGGCTGCGGTAATATGCCGACTAAATAATATATCAAATTGTTGGTTATAGCAATTGGATCTCAGCAAATAAAATTATTTTACCCGCAGTATTATTTATAGTACTCTAACCTTAGTCAACTACCCTGTTGCATGACCAGCATTCACAAGCAATCGCAATTCCTGTTTTGTCGAAAATATTATTATTACAAAAGTATTTCTAACAAACATTTTGGTTTTCCCAAATTAAGAGGTTTAGGTCCTTAAATCATTAAAGTTTTATTTTTTTGTTTTTGTGAAATAATAGTAATTGCAAGATTTTAAAAGAAACAAAAGAAGAAAATAAATAAATACAAAAGCAGGATAATTATAACCCAGAAATATTTCAAAATGGTAATGAGTAAAAATAATTAAGATAATAATGTTGTTAATGACGCTGCTAGAAATGTGAACAAATTAATAAATTTTAAGTTTGTTTATACTTTTGCATAGAAAAACGAATAAAATATACTAGAAATGAAGCAGCGGAATCAATTCATTTAAATTAAATGAATGAATAACTGAGTGAGTGACTGAGTATTTAAAAATGAAAGGGTTGGTTGCTGTGCAGCAAGGATTGAAATAAGGGAAAAGTTTATGCAAAAGGAAAATTTAATATAAAAGAATTGAATACATAAATGAAAAGTTGTCTTCTCTTAGACAGAGATAAAACAAACTTACACTTTTCTTGTTTGTTTTTCGTCTTTTGCATACATTTGATGAAACATTTTGCAAAATGTTTTCTGTTTTACTGTGTAAGCAAATGCGTCTGAGGGTGTAATTAAACAAACACAATAAAACTGAGTGAAAGACAAATATACAATTGTAAAATTGTTTATTATTGCTGATGTGTAAATTGTACGAACGAAAATTAAGAACAGTGAGCATTTTGCTTTGAAATTAAGTATTAAGGAATATATACACGAAAATTGATAAGCACAAGTTAAATATTTATTCATTGGTGGCAAAATATAAGATGATTTTTTTGTTCTGTATATCTGTAAGATAAGCCTAAACATTTCTAACGAGTGCTGAGTATAATACATTCCAGGACGTTCACAAAAACTTGGATTCTTACACGATACATTTTCAATTATATGGAAGCAAGTAACACGCAATTCTAAAGAATGGTGCCACATGCCTCTAATATATAAAGTAAATTTTTGAAAATAGAATCTCTTGGAACCGTGGTATGACTAGAGCCACATAAGACATTTAAACGATGTCTCACTCTACACATGGAAGCATATATAGATTTTTAGTTAAAAAAGGACAACTATATCAAGACCAAGCAGTCACATATCCTAGAAAACTGTAAATGAATAAAGTTCACTTAAACGAATATGTACAACTATAGCGGAAATTAAAGGTATACTATAACATTCAGCTTGAAACAGTAAGAATTTATTAAACGTTAAGAAAATCAGAATATACGTATATTCGATTGGCCGACAAAAAACATTACATGACTATAAATGACCGGAAACTAGATTCTGATTAGAAATGTCCTCTAGAAAAGTGAGTTATTCACCTTGTATGTAAAATTCAATATGGCTGAGTTGTACAATAATCAGGAGATATTGTACGTCCTGCCAAATGTGTGTATCGCTTGGGAAGATTACACTATGTAATAGGCTTCCAAATGTAAGAAATACCCCTGATTTTTCCAAACTGTAGCTCAATATAAACTTATGTATGTGATATAATTTTATGAACACATTTATAATTACATGCATAAACACTATATATTTACATTTCAGGTGCCGTTTTATAATTTTTTTAAGGGCTTCGCACCAGGAATGGCAAAATTGGTACAATTGCACGCTTTTTGGTACTATTTATTTTATAAAACTGCAATTATGCAACAATCACTTATATACTATTTACTATATGTACTGTAGTCCTATCGAAAAATACTTCAAGTTTATCATATTATATTAGTTATTACTTTTTGATTCTATCGCCTAGTCTTGCTAACTGTCTCCGGTAAACTTTTGCGAAATTTCGGAAGTGATTAGTCACCAAAAAAAAAAAAAAAAAAATGAAATGACGAATGCAGTATCAGGGTATTCCATCAAGATGTGGTTTCTTTAATAATTGTTAAACATGATATACCTTTATATAGAATGTATAAACTTACGAACTCCACCTCAAGTGATTACTACCAACATAAATCAGTACAATTCGTTAACAGAAAAATCCACCAAAAACAGGAATGCGATGCAACTAGTCAATGTAAGTCCTTAACACTTATAAGAACTGGATGCAGAACTTTCGAAAACTGAAAAACAAAAAAGTTGGAAATTAAACAAATAGGATGAGAGGGCTCTTCCCCAGCATAGTATTGCTTTACAAGACTATCTGTGCTTAGGTCACTGTTTTTGTAAAAAAAAAATTAAGTTTAGTGCACATATGATATTACAATGTCGCTTGTCTGTTTTTTTTCTTTCAAAAGTTTATAAAACCAGACAGTCAGTTTTTTAGCTTAAAGAAGCTTTTCTACAAAAACCTGAAACTGTATTTTTTGTTTACTGGGTTATCATTGATATTAGATCTACAATCATACATTTAATTTAGATGGGTTTACTAGCTTTTGTATGTAGTTTTTTGTTTCATGTCTTTTGAAGTAATTCAAACTAAAGCTAAAGGTTTTGCATCCTTTCATCATCATCATTATCAACATCATCATCGTCGTCATCGACAGCAGCAGCAATATTACAGTCATCATTGTCATCGTTAGCGGCAACATAAGAGCTCAGTATGTGTTGGCATTCATAGTTTCACTTCTACTCATATCCTCTGTAGGTCGTATGCCTTGTCTGGATAAATGAATGAAGGAACATAATGCTGCATCATCTGACTCATCAGCATCTTTTTGTTAGTCTCTCTCTCTCTCTACCTCTCCTCTGTTGTTTCTTGTCAAAGAGCTGTATGCATCTGTATTACCAGAATTGTTAAGGTATGATAAAGGTATATTATGGGTGTTGCTGCTGGTATGGTTACAAAATTATTTGTGTATGCTGCTTATGTGTTCATACATACGTATTTACTAAATAATTTAAATGTTTGTATATATGAGTATTTTTGTGCACATTTATCAAAAGGTTTTCATGTTTATTTTGCGTTAATGAAGTTGTTTTACGTACGAAAATTTCAGCTGAAATATGCTCTCAGGCATATTTAACTCAACAGCGACTGGATGGATAATTGGACGGACACATAAACAGGCTGACAACAATCATTATGGTAAAAAATGAGACGAAAACGTTTCATTCATACACATGCATATAAATATATACGGACAGTAAGCAATAACAAAAAAGTAATTAGTACGCTCTTGGCTCAGCTCAATCGTAATAAAAAGCCATATGAAAAACTCATGCTACACAGATGAATTTTTTTGAAAAAAAAAAAAAAAGAAAACTTATACAAAATGAAACGTCTTCCTTTGCAGTTTTGCAATGTCAGCCATAAAATTAAGCCAGAAATTATGACTAAAGTGCAAAAAAAGCTTAATAAAGTACGAGTATATAAAAATAAACTTTTATCTTTTGCTCTTACACAATAATATAAAAAATTTTAATGCCAAGAGGCTTAAGCCAGAATGGTTTTTACTGAAAAAAAATCATCTCTTTCTGCTTAAGTCTACTTTTGAAATGCTAAAAAAAACTTCATTCACACTTTGACTCTTTTTAAGTTTTTTTCTCATATTTATATCTTAATTTAAATATAAATTTCTTTCATTTCATTTTTCCGTTTTACTATTTTTGTCTTTATCTTTTATGTAACTTACCTTTAGAAAAAATAATCCGCCAGCCGGTAATGTTATCCTGTGTGATCCTGGCAGAATTTTCAATGGTACTCCATCTTTATACCATTGTATAGTGGGTATGGGTGAGCCTTCCGCTTTGCAATTAAGCGTTGCGGGTTCATGGCGCGGCACTGTTGTGTCAATTGGATGCTCCACTATTCTGGGTGGATGTGAGCCTGCAAATAAAAAATGATATATATTAAGAAAAAGAAAAATGTAAATATCATATGTATGTATAGTCGTATGCAGAAGATAGAAATATAAAATATGAAATAAAATTTTGTATATGTAACATTTTTGTGTATATCAAGCAAATAAAAATTTTTAATGCACTTTTCCATTAATTCCTTTTTGCTTCTTCTGTTACATTATTATGCGAATTTTTTCTGCATAGTGGGGCTTATACTTACATCTGCATATGAACACCTGTACAGGATTAAATGCAACAATAATTTTTACTATGAAGAGGTATTCACTCACACATGTGTGAGACCATCACATGCAAAAAAATATAAAGAATTAAAGCCTTGATTTAAAGGGATTTTGAGAGAAAAAAAGTAGTTCGTATAAACATTTTAGAAGAATTTTTAAGCTGTTTGCAAAGGCGTAAAAATTTATACTTTACCTTAACAAAGAAAACGCCATTAGTCTGCAATAGATATGTTGGAGTATGTCCATGTCTGTATATTTTGCTGAATTAATTGTATTGTATTTTCATATTTTTTACGTATATTAATTTATTCCAATCCAGCTCATATAAAAATTCATATTTTCAAATCTCCCAAAATTATATGACTCATTGGCAATTTAACCACCCTACTTAACTAAAATAGATTAATATAGAAATTCTTCGAAAACAGAAACCAAAAAAAAAAAAAAATTAATGCAATTGAATAAAAAATTTAAGGAAATGAAAGAAACTCAACGAAAAGATGGTGGTTCTAGAAACGCTAACAAATGATTACTCATAATAATATTATGAAAAAATACAAAGGGCTCGTTTCCTATAACCCTTAACAAGTCACGTGAAAACCCAATTGTTAAGCAAATATTTTTCATATTTTCACTTTGTTTTTATTTTTGCCAATGGGTGTTGATTTTATTTATTTGTTTTCTTTCTAACCAAAATATAAATACACTCTTTAAAGGTGGCTAAAATTGTTTGTACCATTTATCAAAAAACCAAAATCAAGACAAAGCAAAGGGAATAACCTTCTAAAAGTCCCTTCTGCATTGATGTTTGTTAACAAACGATAACACCCTTACATAATAAAAAAATATGAAAACTCACACATGCACATACCCACACATACTTGTACATATATGAGGTTGGTCAGTGTAGGAAAAAAAGGACCAAGGGCCATAAAGTGTCAACAATTTTATTCAATGTATTATACGATTTCGTATGTATTTTTGTTTCCTGTTTCACCAACACTCACTTGAGTTTAAAAATCATGAATAAAAAAAATAAAGTAACCCACGAAAAAGGAAATAGTGATAAAATATAAAAAAAATATTGTTGGAACTGCTTGTGTTAGTGAAAAACTAAATAAAAATTTCAAGCTGAATGTCCCTTATAGCCAACCATCCAACCAACCGGAACAGGCCAAGTCTCGTGCCGTTCTTGTTACTTTTACTATTATTGTTATTTTTATTTTTTTATTGAGTTATCATTGTGATCATTGTAAAAAAGAGAAGTCTGACACGCCTTAATTGCACAAAAGTATAATTTAATTTAAATAATAAATAAATTCAAAGAATATGAAAAAGAAATATTGTTGTTCAAACAATGACACCAACAACTGCATTATGCTATTTAAATACCAAACAATCAATATGCGGGAGTGCAAGGCACACACTTTAGGGGGTTGACATTTTCATCACTCTGCTCATTAATTAAAAAATAAAATAAAATTCACCCTCCTCTATTTTTATACCTTAATGTTTGTTCGATACAAATACACACATACATATATAGAGGCGTGTGTATTGTTACATTAGCTGCGTCACAATTTGCTATGCAACATTCATTCATTTATACGGTCTTTCGCTCACTTATGAGCATTTAAAATATTTATCACCCTCTGCCAGCATTGGGTACTTGTTTCCATTGTTAGTCTTTTGCTGATGAGCTGTATGTGCGAACGTGTCAGTGACTGAATGACTGCATGTACGATGATGCATTATATATGATGTTGATCAACGTATGAACGATACATTGGAGTTAAAAAAAATTCACAGAAAATTGCTCATACTGTTGTGCACATTTTAGTGGGTTGCTTACTTTAATGGTAGATCTGATGTGTTAGTGAATATACTTCAAGTGCGCGACATGGAAATGTGTGGGGAATTTTGCAAAAACCAGAAGAGATTTTTCTGAATGGTTATACAAACATTTATTTTTAGCTTTAGCAATTACAGGTGTGCTAATTTTAAATAGACCCAATAAAAGCAGATATCCTTTACGCCTAAAAATCCTTCTTATTTGCGATCGATTATACATAATCCATGAAATTAAATCTGAATATTTTATAACCATTAAAATTGTCGCTACAAATTCAAATTTGGATTAATATAGCAGCAAAGCCAGTTAATAAAAACAATGCACCTGTAAAATTTTATACTTGCTGACTCCATTTCTTTGCCGATTACATTAATGTTTGAAACAGCATTAAGTCATCACTGATCGAACACTGTGGCAAAATTTTTATAAATTTATCAAAACCTTTTACTTATATTTTCTGTCTAAATACCATTCTTAAAAACAAGGTTTATATTCAAACTGATAAAGTTTAAAAATCTGAATTATAGTACAGACACGAAAATTTTAGCAACTGGCACCAGACAGGAGTTCTCAATATAAGATCTGAGTCATGTACGGATAATACAAGTTTTGACGTTGAGAACCTGTCTTAATATTTAAAGTTCTATTTAGGCTCAAGTCTCTATATATTGTTGTATTAAATGTTGGAGCTCGAGTAAGTCGTTCTTTACACATGCTTGACTTTTTGTGGCAATTGCATTCCCCACATGGAATTTAAGCAAATTTTACAACAATTTAAGCTCAAAAATCTTCGAAATAAAAATTTATTGAAATGTAACATTTTTGAGCCTTGCTCCAGTTTAATAAGGAGTTTGATAATACATTGATGTAGATGAAAGCTTCTCTTGGCTTACAATATATAGTGCCATTGATTTTTAAATACTTTTTTGTATTCAATATGAATACTACATATGTTAATTTTTAATTTTAATTTTTTTCATATCAATTAATCGTGTTCATTTGAATCTTCAAAAAAAGTTATTATTTTTGGCCTCCAATCTACCTAACCTAACCCAGTCACAACAAGCCTTCACTGGCTTAAGTGTATGTCGTATGGCATGGGCTATCACTTCCCTCCAATCAGCCTATTATTTTTGGCATGTAAAGTATTCCACTCAGCGGGTGTATGTATGTTCATATATTGATTTTTGAAACCCTAATATACTGTACACTATGGCTACACTAGACTTAAGACTTTAATAGCTTTTACAACACACGCTTTACCAGCGACCTATATTTTATCACGGGATATAGTTTACCCTCTAAAACTGTCACTAAGTTAAGGAATGGTGCAAAAATCATTTCGTAGTGGAGTTAAATTGTTACGTTTGCTTTAAAGTTAAAGTTTAGCTTTCCAACTCTTATAAAAAGCTCTAATATTTATAGCTAATTTATAATTATTATTCACAAACCATTTGAAAAAAATGTATATTAATTATTATATCAAGTGAAAACGTTGAAAAATATTTCACAAGATTGTGGAAATGTACTTTGTAGAGCTCGTATAAAGTAACGCTCAACATATCATTATGATATCAATGTCGTGCTATCTTCGTGCAAAACTACACCTTAATAAGCATCTTCCCAAGAAAGAAGTCAAAAGTTTATTAATGTGTGGCAGTGTCCTTATCAACTTTGATTAGCATTTCGAAAGCAGAATTTTTTTTTTTTACAGAATCAGACAACAAAATAATGAACTACCACAATTATACAAAAATAAAATAAATATAAATATTTAAATATTTATCAAATTTGTTATTCGAGATATTCTCCAAAATAATAAATAGTTATATTTTTTTTTGTTTGTTGCTGGCTCATTCTCATATAGTATTTGTAGTCTGTGGCATAAGTGTACGAGCTGGAATGCTTTTCAATCAAGATTTGTCTAAAAGGGTACTGATGATTTGGTTAGCGCCAATGAAATGCAGGCATATACCTGGATAAGCCAACAATAAACAAAAATATTAAATAAATATTTAAAGCAATATGTCAAAGAAAGTGATCATTATCATGCTGACATCCTTAACATTCAAACAAAAGAATGACTTGTACAATATTTTTCAAATAAAGAAATTTTTGCTTGCTAAGATTTCCTTTAACGAAAGACAACTGTATACAGTATGTAAGAAAACTAAAAAACGAGTCACATTTTAATTATAAGCAAGATAAAGTGTAAAATTTTATAAAATCCAAGATGTCTTATAGGTCTTAAATAATTAACAAAACATTTTTGTATAATCCATCAAAATTAAAATTAATCGCTCCTTTAATGCGACGTAGACATATCTCAAATAAATAATATTTTTAAGTTACTGCTGAAATATCAATATCCTCGTTACATGCAAAAAAATTAAAATTATATCTGAAGTTAAATGTATCGCTCGATCGATATGAAAGTAACAATTTTCAGAGCTTCAATCGCCTTTTGCCAAGTTTACTCTTTTTTTGGGGTATTACTACGCTGTATTAAGGGAGAGATATGCAGATTTTCAAATATTATTGTGACGTTGCTTTACTAAAAATAATTTCTTTTATCCCTATTCTATAGCATTTTGTCTTTCTGTATCCCATTAAAAAATTGTCAACTCCACTCTCACATGAATTTTTTTTATTTCGCCCCTTAAGCAAATGTTGCATGTCATCATACAATGTTTGTGTAATCAGCGAGTGTGAGTTGAAAGTATGATTGTTTATGTTGCTTAGGGATTGTGTCCTGGTGTTGTTATGTGCTTTAAGTGGGTGCAATGCGTCGTGGGTGAATAACCCTTGCTGTAGATGAATATATTTTTAATTTTTCATTTGTTCATATAAACTTCAACCGTTCTGTTAAATTTGATATAAACAGAACAGTGAACAACAACTGTTAACCCCCGTGTTTTTTCGTAACCAAAATAGAGGCACATATAGAATGCCATACAACTGAAATGCTGGTATATTAAATGAAATAGCCAAAAAAGGGGAAGACAGCAATATATAGTCACATTACTAGACAAGGGTCACTCAGTGCATAAGATATACCAAAATACAAAAATACGATGAGGTTTTTTCCCGTAATCCTTCTTTGTCTTCATCTTTTTTGGATTCTTTGTTATACAAACCGTCCTTAAAAACAGCCAATATTATTTTGTTTACAAGGTTTTATTGTTTATTTCTTTATGTGACTTGCAAGGACATTCGTGTTTTTTGCTAATTGTTTATTTGGGAGTGTCCTGCGGCTGTGTTTAACACACAAAGGGTTTCCTCGCTTTTCCCTGTTTGACGCTTTTTACCCTCTTTGTTAATTTTTATTATAATAATTATTACTTTTATTTTTTTTGTTAGAGTGGCAGTTGTATACACAGATATTTTAAAATCATCACACATGAGAACTCGTTTCATTTTTTTATTTATTTTATTTTTATTTTATAAATAAAACAAGTGAAAGTATGAGTTTTGTAATTTTTCAAACGATCCAAGTATGTTCGTTGGTTGGAATTGGTTTTCTATATTCAGTTTTATTATTTTAGGCTATTGGAGTTTATTTATGATGTATTGGTACATGCTGTTTTATTTGTGGCTTGTTGATAATTTTGTGTTGTCTCGTTAAAATGTTGTCCTGTGGTTTTGTGTTATATTTAAGTCATTATAATTTAAACAGTTTGTTTTTGTATTGTGTAGTGGTGCAAACTTTGGTTGTTTAGAGAGTTTATAGTATTTAGTCAATAAAGTTGACAAGAAACTGTGTATTTTTGGTACAATAAAAATAAAGTAATAACTACACAGAGCAACAAATTTTTTTTATAATGGCTCATCCCTAAGATTATGGTCCCCACTCATGCAATAAACTGTACTACTTCTACGAAATGAAGATATAGCAATAGAGACTAGCGCCTGGGCTGAGATTGATCGTTTTCATGCTAAAAGTAAGAAGAAAGACCTCCGTAAGGGAGACTTTGGCAAATATAAACTGGTAAAAATTCTCTCTGTAATATTTAATGCAATTTGCTGGTATATCGAGAGGTGCAGTTCTCGGGATATTTTTTTAAATCTTTTATAATTAAAGTATCTAATCCTTAAGAATATGCTTCTGCTCATAGCGATGCCGTCATTAGGTTCATTTCAGCAGCTTTTGTTTTTAAAATATATTAACATCTAATAAATGGTTGGCTTACAGCCTTTTATTTTGCACTAAATACCAGCGGTCCACCGAACATAGAAATACTTTTTATTTTTACACAAAAGTCTTGTTATTTCAATGATATTATATCCATATCTTACTTGTGTTGCAAGAATATTTAAAATTATATTTCTTGAAAACTTTAGTCTCCTTTTTTTAGTTTTCATAGTATGTAAAACTAGACATTCAATTTAATCTGTTCTTTTTAAGAAAATAGTTGATATTCGCAGTCGATCTTATATATATCTTATATATCTGATAATAATAAGCTCATTTCGTAGAAACAACACTGGCTTCTGAGAACAAAAAATTTGATTTATTTAAGCCGAAACGCTTTGTTTGCCGCAACACCAGATGGGTCCCTGTTCCACAATTTCTGAAGGCTAAAGTAACAGCGGTACTTGTTTTCATGAAAGATGTATGTTTTGAAGCAGTGATTAACCTCTTATTGTTGAGTGTGTAGATCTCTTCTCCTATTTTTAAATACTAAACCATTCTGTTGTTTTTAATAGTGTAATTTAAGCCACCATAAACGAAAATCACACCAGTCGTACATCTCGAAGGAATTTTCATATGGAAATTTTTAAAACCATTTTGTGATCACTTTTATTTACTTATTTTAGGTCTATAGATGTAAATCCTTACAGACTTAAAATATAATATATTGCAATTAAATTATGTATTTAAATGTAAAATAATTTTTATTTTTACAACCTCATTGCTCTCAGATATATTTATAATATGATAATTTTTATTGAAGTTTTCACATATACGGCGAAAGCAGTTATTGTCGGCATAAATAGATCTATAGTATTTTAAACTTATCAGCTGGAACTTACGAGTTGGTCTAGTTGGAACGCAAAAGTTATTTTTACCAAGCAGCAATTCAGAATCGATATTTCCATGTATTAATCCAAGTAGAAATGAAATACTCAGCATTACTCGACGACTTTTCAATGTTGGTAACTTAGTAAGACCAAGTGTATTGGCATATGGTGGTAGCACGAAGGAACTCCATCCAGGATCTCTTAAACAAAACATCAAAAATTGCTTTTGGACTGTTTCAATACAGTTTATATGAATGTTATAGAAGGGATCCCATGTAACTGATCCATGCACAAGAATACCTAGAAAACAAAATTATATAAGACCGACGTAAAAATACAGTGCTGCTGAACAAAGTGTACCACTGTAGTTTTTATGTGACAGAAAAAAAATCAATGTAAAATTAATACTTATGAAGGTATAAATTCTTGAAGATATGCACGCTCCTTTTTTCAAAGGATCAGGGAAAAATAAACCAGTATGCATTTATAATGAAGATTTTTTTATTTGCTATTTAACCCTTAAGTAACCACCTAATTTCTGTGGCACAAACTGCCACCTGGGTCTGGGTGGGACCACATGCATTTTGACTGAAAATTAATAGCATATTTAAAAAATATTGCGCAAAAGGTAATGGGCGTAAATTTTTTTTTAAATCAGATAATATTTGATATCCCTATATAATCACTTATCACTAAAGAAACTTTCATTCAGGAAATCCAAGGTTTTGCGAAAACTTTATTAACAAAAGGCGTACGAAAACCGATATTTGATTAAAAGGTCAAGTTTATATGCCAGAAATATGTATATGATGCTTATCTGATTTTCCTTTATCTTAACTTAAGAAATATCAAAGAAAGTTCACCAATATGATTCTTGGCACAGAAAACTACATGCAAACACTTATAATCTATGAAATGTCTTTAATCAACTCCGACTTAAAGTTTAATTATTTTGAAATTTTAAAATCAAACGTTGTTACTTGTTAATTTTTTTAAATTCTGACGGCAACATAGAACTTGTATCATTATAACATTTATCAGGTACACCATAAGCCACTGTTAAATAAAACTTTTCTACTGCTCTCACCACTGCATGCAAACAATGTGCGAGGATTGTTGTTACAAGCCATAATCAACTATCAATTTCGGGTATCAGCCGTAGGCACACTGAACTAGAATCGAAATTCTGTTTCGTCATGCATGCATGAATGTAGTTGTGTGTAGTTTTATGTTTTTTCTTTACATGTAGCCATACGTATAAAGGCTTGCAACAAACACAAAAGTGCACAAATAGTTCATGTAAACTATTAATAATTTTTTTATCTCTTGTTATTTTCTTTTTCATTTTTTTTTTTTTTTGTTTTCCCTGGTGTAGAATTTTAAATTTGCATTTTGGCATAATTTCTTCATTTTGTGGTTCTTGTCTTTTTGCAACCTACAAACTTGTATGCCTGCTGTTAGTTAATGTTCCATATACGTATATGTACGTACATACACATATATATAAACATATACATGCATACTAATAATTGCAATGAGATTGCTATTATGGAAATTAAAGTGTGTCAGCAAAAAGAAATTTCCACAAAACAATAACCAGAGAAGGGGAAGTATACAAACAACAAAATTATAAAGAAATTAACAACAATTATGTCATGTTGTTGTTGCTTGTAAAAGTTTTGTAGAATTTTTAATTATTTTTGTAATAATGTGCAACATGCATACATGGTTATGATGTTTGTTGTTACAATTTGTACTCGAAAATGGGTTGCAATAATGAATTTAGATTAGAGAAAAGATTAAAAAGAAAGCAAAATACTATAACGAATGAGAGAAATGAAAACGGAGTCGTTTAGATACAAGTCTATATGTAAATATGTGGGCATAAATGTCACTGTGGGACTATGGAAATATTAAGCTTAAATGACGTTGTGTGGTTTGTAAGATTGACTAAGTGGATGACGTTTTGCTTTAAAAATTTCAGTTGATGCTCAAAAAATTCTACGAAAATCTGCTATAAAATATGTGTTCAAGACTTTAAAGGCTTTGGTTTTAGCAATCAGATCAAAAATTATTTGGCAAATTATCAACAAAAGTTGTCAATATTATGAATTATTTCATAGTTGATAAGTTCGCGAATATCTTGTGACCGATACTATGTATGACATTTAACACTAAATGCACAAAGTTTTAGAGACATCAAACTTTAAGACATATTATTTCGTTAAGCAATGCTAATCAATGGAGGATAATTGTTATTTGTTAATTTTAATGTTCTTGAATTTGAAATGGATTTATACCTTACGAAAAGTATTAAAATAATTATCTTTAAAATTTTTTATTTGTAAAATTGAAAAAAATGTATGGTTTGTTGTGGCTTTAGCTCTTCATATGCCGACATTTCATTGGTTGCTAAAACCAATTCGTCAGTGAAGTTTAAGCAGTTTGAAAACATTCAACCTCGGATGTTTATGCCACATAAATCAAATATAATATGAAAATTTCATAATTGCATATGAATTACAACAAGTACATAATCATAGTAGGCTTAGAATGTTTTTATACAAACAAAACAAACAATTTATTCAACGGGAGTCTATTTTATTTTTCTCTCAACACCCTTACAATTAAACGATTTAGTTTAAGCAACCAATGAAATGTCGGCATATGAAGAGCTAAAGCGACAACAAACAATACATTTTTTCACTTTTTCAATGCATTTTGCAAAAGCTCTAATTGTTTCTAACGATAAGTTGGGAAGAATATCCCAAATAATAAAATTTAATATTAAGTATTTCTTATTTGTTTTGAAATTTGTTTTGTTTATGGCTACATTTTGCATGAATTAACCACATGATGTTTTTTTATAAGCCTTTCCAGTGCCTTCTCGAGGTGATTGCCAAAGTATACTGATGGCTTTAGAAGCACCAATATAACTCAAGCATATATACAGTTAATCTCGCATAAAGTAACATAAATTTAATTAATTTTTTAATACATGAAAGACTAAAGAGATTTAGAAACTTAAAATATTTTCAATAAGTTTTCACAGAATTCAATCAAAATTTTTTTAAAATTAAGTTAAATATTCCAGAAAATTAAAAAAAATTATGTAATATAAACTAAAAATAAATTGGGAATTTTAAAAAATTCCCAGGCTCTAGATAAATTTTCTAGTTAATTAGGATATTATAAAATGATATATTGATATATCGATATATTATAAAATGCTTTTACTACCGGCGAGGATATGTTTACTGAATCCCAGCATATAATTGCCTTGACGCCATACGAAAACCACTTTAACTCGAATTGAGTAAGTTCTTCTAAATTTTAAAGCCATATTCTGTGTATCGAGACGAAAACTCGTTTCGTGCACTTGTATTTAAATCAGAAACAAATATAAAATTTTTATTGTTATTTTCTATAAAAATTAAAAAAAAAATTAATTTTTATTTCAGCACCATATGCTCAGGAGTAAACCAATTTTATGCGTATTACTCATTCGCAGTGAGTTACAAAGCTTTCCCGAAACATCCATTAAAGTATGCAATACTTTACGTGTTCTGTTAACGTATGAGTAATATTTGTTCACATGATACCGAATAATGATCAATCATACAACATACTTTTATACATAAATTTGGGAATGGGAAAATAGTACAAACATGTTTAGTGCAACTAACATTAACTTGCACAGTTATGAAAATCGATTTTTTTGCGGAAGCAAAGTTACATTATTCGTGGCGAAAATTTCCTATTGTTTTAAAAGATAACAGTGTAATCAATTTCTGATTGTCTTTTTTATGTGCACTTGGAAAAAAAATTCAATTACTTATGATGATTTGTGATATGAAAAACTATTTTTTCCTAATAAAAACGTCTACAGAATATATATAATAACACGCTTTAGAAAATAGATTCGTTTTAAATCACCTTATGCATTCTTTCCTCATAGCACAGATATTTAAATTTAAATGGTAAAAGTGGTTTCGTTGTATATGTATAAAGGATTTCGT